>JAFCMP010000088.1:0-301260 GCA_017506865.1 Tribonema minus
TGGCAGCGACGATGCCGCCGCCTGGTCCACGACATCATGCAGCAATCCGCTCTGCAGCAGGATCCCCCCAGTAGGTCCGCCATTTGCGGGCACACCGCGTTCGCCAGCATCTGTGAGTAGGCAGTGACGTCAGGCGGCTCTGGAGCATCCCACTTGTACGAGGTGGGGAAGCTGTGAATGGCGCGCAGCGCATGCCAGGGTAGGTACTCCGCGCGCGCGTGCTCAGCCGGGTCCTGCGTAGCATCCTGTGGTCGCACGTCCATGTTAGGCTGCAGGTTTCGGCGGTATGTGCAGCCGCGAATGGTCGGCGCGGGGCCGTCCATAGAGTGCACCTGTTTGGCCTTAGTGTTGCGGCCAACTGTTGCAAAGAAGTCGCGCCGCTGACCGTTGGAGTCAAGCACGTCGCTGGTGACGTTGCGCACGGTGTCGTACTCAGCTTGCTGCTTGGCATATGTCAGCAACTGCACTGCCTGGTGCATAGACGCCTGCATGCGCGCGCTGTCGTGCTCGCCAGTGCCAGGTCGCCCCAGCAGCCAAAACACACGCGTGCGCGTCTGAGCAATGCGGCTGTCTGCACCAGTGATCACTAGCTCCTGCTGCACCGTGAAGCCGCCGTGTGCTGCGCAGCGCAGAAACTCCGCCAGCTCCGGTGCCGCCCTAAGGCCCGGAACATTTTCAATCTGCAGTAGTCGGCAGGTCTCTGCGCCCATTGCTACCTCCAGCATGTAGTAGAGGTGCTCCATGCCCAAAGCCGTCTCCCCCTCCCCTGCTGTTGAGAACTTCTGGCAGGGGGGGCCCCTAATAAGACCTCGGCGCGCAGCCGCCTCATATCTGCAATGAGCTCTGCGCGCGTAGATGGGTCCGCCATATCCCGGCGGCGGACGTCCGTATGAGGGTGATTCTCCTTGTATATCCGAAGAGCGCGCTCCTCAGAGTCAACGGCGAGCTTGACGTTCAAGTAGGGCTGGAGCCCCTCCGCCAGGCCGCCAGCGCCGCAGTAAACGTCTACCGCCGTGGCGCGCGCGTTCGGGTCTCGTTCCAGCACGCTGTCAGTTACCTCACGTAGCGGCCGCGCCTTGCCCAGCACGGTGCCACGTGGCAGCGAGACGGGCTCCCCCCGCTGCTCGAGCTTGACCGGCTTGGCATGCAGCCCAACCGTCAGCTCGCGTGTGTACATGTGATTCAGGAATTCCTCCGCGATGGTCACATGTGCTGTGTCCAGTTCTCCCGGGCAGGAGACGACAGGTGTGATCCCATCAGACTCCATCACTTGAACCCAAACTGTCTGCACACCATGTTCAAGGCCATCTAGCTCTGTTGCGACGCGCACTACTGCCACCCAATCGCGTTCCTCCCCGTAGGTGTACACTGGGACTTTGGGACTGAAGCTGGGGGTGGGCTCTGCTGATGGCTCGCCATACACGTATGTGGGCCCACTGCCACTATGACTTGCATGCCACTTATGTCTGCTGATGTGGTCACGCCCAATGATGATGTCGTGTGGCAGATGTGGTACAATGAGCGCCAGCTGAGTGAAAGCTACCCCGTCTGGGCCATCAGCCTCAAAGTGAAGCGCTACAGCGTGGGTGACGCGCTGTGGCTTCTTGGATGTGTCAACACCGGCTACTGCCCTAGGTTTGCTGAGTTGGTGGACATCCCGTTGCTCTATGGCTCCTGATGCAACTAATTTGCGGAATGCTTGCTCCCTGATGGCAGTAACTGAGGCCCCAGTGTCCCAGAGAATGTCCCTAGAAAACTTGCAACGTAGTGCGCGCGCAGAGCGTAAACGGGCCTTGAACCTAGAGTGCACGTCAGTATAGAGTTTGCCCCTTACGTTGGGCATGCTTGCCTGCTGTGGTACAGGTAGTACTGCGGCCTCCATCGCTGCCACCTCAGCGTAGTATGCCAAGACCGCCCCGTCATCAGCTCCGTCCTCCGGCGCCCACATGGCCAGTATCTCGAAGCAGCGCTCAACAGTGCGCGCCTCCTCTGCCATGGCTATCTCCACCGCTGTCAGGCCCGCCTCGCCGTCCAGCACCTCGTCGATGGCGCCAAGGGTCTCTGCCGCCGGCGCCCAGCTGCGCATCCGCCGCTGCGGCTCAGGTTGAGCCGTGCCATCCACCTTGAAAGCATGAAGCCGCTGCAGAGCTATCAGCCTGCGCTGCTGCTCCGCTGCAAAGGCGGCGTCGTCGGCGGCGTGCGCCGCCGCAGCAGCGTCGCCGCCGCTGAGTGGTGCTGAAGGCGGTCTTGAGGAATGTGTGGGAGTCGCAGTTGATGTCAGAGTTGAAGTTGGTGTAGAAGATGGAGTTGTCGTGTGTCGTGTCGCAGCAGCTGCTGCAGTCGCCAAATGTGGCGCCGTTGCCGGCGCAGAAGTTGCAGTTGTAGTCGTGCTGCAGCTACTCACTGCTGGTGCTGGTGGTATCCTCACCCCCCCTTGCGATGACGCGTGCGCGCCAACTCCATGACCCGCCGCAGCATGCACGGGTCTCCATGCTGGAGTACCAAGCTCCTGAATAGGGCTGAGGGGTGCTACCGGCTGTCGAGCGCGCTGCTCCTGCTGCAGGCGCTCCGCGCGCGCGCGCCGTAGCCGCGCGCCGCTGGACTTACGTAGCCCCAAAATAGGCCATCGCTGTACAGTCGTAGTTGTTGTCGCCGGCGACTGTGCAGCACCATCAGGCGCCGCCAACGCCGCCGGTCTCCATCGCGCCGTTGCTGCTTGAGCAGCGTTCGTGGGCGCCTCCTCAGCAGCAGCGCTCAACGGAAGCTGCGCCGTCGTAACGCTCTGCTGCGCAGCTGCTGCGTGGGCGGCGCTCGCCGCTGCTGCAGAAGCTGCATGCACTGCAGACAGCGCAGCGCCCAAAGGTGCCGCTGCTGCCGCAGCGTTCCGTGGTGCTGCTGGTGCGAGCGCGGCGCGTCGCGGCGCCGCCACACCAGAAGCACGCGCCGCGACTGGCGCGGCGCCCGAGGGCGCTGCTGCCATCGCAACGCCCCGCTGCGCGTCATCCTCTTGGGCGGCGCCCGACGGCGCCACTGAAGAAGCTGCGCGCGCCGCTTGCGCGACGTCCATAGACACCGCTGCTGCCGCAGCCCTCCGTGGTGCTGTTGGTGCGTGCGCGGCGCGCGCAGGCACCGCCAAACCAGCAGCACGCGCCGCGACCGGCGCGGTGCCCGAGGGCGCCGCTGCCATCGCAGCGCTTCGTTGCGCGTCAGCCGTTTGGGCGGCGCTCACCGGCACCCTCGCAGAAGCCGCGCGTGCTGCAGCTTGCGCGACGTCAGTAGGCGCCGCTGCTGCCACAGCACTCCGTAGTGCCTCTGGTGCGTGCGCGGCGCGCCGCGGCGCCGCCACACCAGAAGTACGCGCTGCGACTGGCGCGGCGCCCGAGGGCGCCGCTGCCATCGCAGCGCTCCGCTGCGCGTCAGCTGCTTGGGCGGCGCTCGCCGTCGCCCCCGCAGACGTCGCGCGCACTGCAGCTTGCGCGACGCCCGCAGGCGCCGCTGCTGCCGCAGCGTCTCTGACTGTCGTCGGGGGGAGGGCGTCACTCCCCCCCCCAGTGACACTAGAGGCTCCAAGTGCTCCCCCCCAGCCAGGAGTGGGCTGGGGGTCGCACCCCTAGGTGCCCCTGTTGCCACTGTTGCCACGGCCGCCGCGGCCGTAGCCGCCCCCGTAGCGGTTGTAGCTCCTGCCACCGCCAGCGCCACTTCCGCTTCCACCATCTGCGGAATCTCTGCCGCGCGGGCCCTGAAGCGAGGAGGCATCGCCGCTGTTGAAAGCACGTATGCGCGACCGGAGTGCCTGCCACGTCGTCTGGTTCGTAGGCGCAAATTTCTGCACCAGTGGGCGTTGTACTGCTGCCGCTGCCCAACCTGCGTGGTTGAATGCCTCCGAGCATGCGCTGAACAGGTGATCACCGCCGCAGTTGTAGCACCCCAGCGCGTTACCCCGCGCCCGCTCCGAGCTGGTGAATTTCTCCTCCACCACTGCCAACAGAGCCATGGAGTTCAGTGTCACTGATTCACGCTGCTGCCTGCGCCTCCTGTCGCCCAGCGCGTAATCATTGGTGCCACCGCCACCATTGCCGCCACTTAGACCGCTGGCGCCTCCGCCTGAGCCCGTGCTGAGTGTCTCGGGGTATATAGAGTAGCCGGCGGGTGCGCCGCTGGCGAGATGCTGCACGGAGCGGTGCGCCTTGAGCGCCTCAAGCGCCTGGTGCATGCTGTAGCGTGTGTGGCGGTTGATGATGTCCCGAATGTTGTCCTGCGCGGCAATTGTTGGGTATTGCCTGTTTACCAAGCCCGTAAGAGCTTGGACGCGTAGGTTGTCGTTTGTCGGGTCGATCATTGCGGACAGGTTGCACTTGGACTGCATGTAGTTGAGCGCATCACGGAATGGCGTGTCTTTGCGCACCGCCACGCGTAACAGGTCCGCCGCAATGCGAGAAGGCTGACCTTGCTGGAAGTGCTCCCCCAGTTGTTCCATGAGCCACTTGTAGAGCTGCAGGTCTCTCGTGCCAGCCGCCACTCCCCGTGCGCCCTCCGCGATCCATTGTTCTGCCTGCTCGCGCACCGTTGCTGCTGCCGGATGCGAGCCCCGTAAGGCGACACACAGGCCCATGGTAAAGGGGGCCAGCCATTCGCAACCAAAGTCGTCCTCCCTGTTGAGCACCTGCGGCAGCTTGGCCTTCTGACGCGCGAGTGAGCAGGCGTGGCGCAGGTGCACCAGCAGTTGACTGCCAATCTGCCACACGACATACTCGTCGCCGCGGTTTACAGGCGTGAGGCCATGGAACAGCTTGTCCAAGTCTGCCGGTACACGGCGCAGAGCCCAGCCATCACGATCAAAGTTGTCGTCACGGCTGCCTCCACTGCCGCCACCACCAGCGCCACCTGCACCACCGCCGCCTCCACCGCCGCCGCCGCTGCCGCCGCCAGAGGCTGCGCCAACCGGTACAGTGCCCCGGGGCGATCTAGAGGGGCCGCTGCCGCCTCCGCCACCGCCGTCGCCGTCGCCGCCGGCGCCGCCTCCGGCGCCGCCGCTGCCTGCAGCGCCGCCGCTGCTGCCGGCGCCGCGGGCTGCGGCGCCAAAGTCGCTGCTGCCGCCGTCCGCGAGGGTGGCAGCAGGCAAGGCAGTTGGCGCAGCAGTCGTCGACGGCCTCTGCTGGGTAGCCGCTGCTTGCATAGTACCTGGGGCGGCCGCCATTGCGGCCGTTGGCGCCGCCGATAGGCCAGCGTTGACCCTCCGTAGCTGCTGAGCCTCTGCCGTAGCTGCATCGCGCTGCATAGTAAGTGTCATCAGAGCCTGATGGAAGTGGCTCTGATCTGCTGCATGCTGCAGCTGCAGCTGAGCGTCGGGCTTCATAGTGGGCTGCGCTGTGGGTGCCAAAGTCGCATCCGACGAGTCAGCAGCGTAGCTGCTTGTTACACGTTCCAGTTGTTGACGCAGTGGCCGGGCGTCAGCGCCGCCAGCAGGAATGGTCGGCGCCGCCGATGCGCTCGGCGACACGTGCTTTCCAGGCCCAGCCAATGGTGCAGCGTATGGCGCAATGGGCGGTCGTGCCACGCTGCTGCTGCGGATCGTACTAAGCGGCACTGCCGGGCCGCTGGTGCTGAAGTCTGCTACTGACACGCTGTCCTCGGGAGCCACACTGGGTGCTGCGCTGCCAAAGTTGCTACCCACAGAGTGGAAGGATGTCTCATACGCCGTTGTGGTACGACGCTGCGCATCAAGCATCGCAACTTTAGTGCCCACCTCAAATAGCTGGCGCCGCATGTCCCCCACGCCCGCTGCAGCGTTGTTGTGCCGCCGCAGCAGATCCTCGTGCCGCGCGATCACCTCCTCCATGCGCTTTTGCCCCTGCGCAACCTCCGCTGCCACTCCTGACAGGCGCTCACCCATGTGGATCAGCCGCAACTCCGCAGTCGCGACCCTCTCACCGACCTCCGCGATGCTCTCCGCGATGGCCGCCATGTCTCCTTGTATGACAGGAATCACATCCTGTACCAGCGCGTCCATGTCGCGCTGTGATGCTGCACCGCCTGCGATGGTGGGGCCACTCCCCATCTGCGCCAGTGCACTAGCGTGCTCCGCCAGCTGCATCTGGTGCCTGCGCAGCGATGTGTCGATACCGGGCAAGTTGTGCGTAATTACCATGCACAGATCCTGCCCCATGAGAGAGGTGGTGTTGGCCACCCCTGCGAGCCCCCCTTTGAGGCTGGTTACCTCGGACTGCAGGTACTGCAACTCCATGTTGAGCTGCAAGTCCAAGTCCTCCTCGGCAGTCATATGCCCCACCATCGCAGCTTCCTTTCGCTGCTCCTCCTGCTCCATTTCACGCTCCCTAGGAGAGGGCACCGCGTCCATTGCGGGCCCAGATCCCATCGGGCGGATGACCAGGTGCTTCGGGTTGTCGGCGAGGGCGCCAAGAAGTCCTGTGGGTCCAGAAGGCTTGCCGCCAGACTCGTGCCCCCAGTCGGCAGCAGCACTGTCTGCCCACTCCACCAAAGCGTGGTCAGCGACAGATACTGGACCTGAAGTGGTGTCGCTGCTCCCGATGGTGGACAAGTGGTGCGGAGCCGCCGCAGCAGCGTCAGTTGCAGGCCCTGGCACAGGCTCTGTTCTCACTGCGCTGCCGCTTGCTAGCTCGTTCGCACTCTGGGCTGGTACGACTGCGCCACCAGCAGCGCCTCCAGCCTTGATCGCAACAGCATCTGCCAGTGATGCTGCGCGTCCCACGGACAAACTCCGTGACCTCTGCACACGCCTCGGCTCCGGGTTGTGGCCATAGGGCAGCTTGGCCAACACAACTCCAGAGCTCCGCGTTGCGCGAGAGTTTACTCCTGATGCAGCACGCGCCGAGTCCTGCTCGTGCGCCATCGTACCGCTATCGCCTGGTGGATTTGGTCAAAGGTCGTCTTTTCGTACTCGGGAACCAACTGATGAAACAACTAGTCTCCGTACTACACTTCAGCAAGTGCAGGGAACAATGCAGAGAAGACACCCACACACAACACAGCTGACCGAACTGTGCTATGTGTATTCTGGGGCTGCTGCTCTTGTCCGAGCCAAACAAACACAACGAACAACTCGTAACTGCCAACCGGAACAGTTACAGGTGACACTCCAACATCCAGTGTCACCACAACAATTCATTTGGCGATGGATTGAGGCACTGCAGCAAAACGTCATCTTGTGCACTGTGGCAAGTTCAGACCCTGCCAGTTATTTGTGCAGGCTGCAGGCACAGTGCTGCACCCACCATGCTTGCAGCTCTCTGTTCAGTACCACTAGCAGCACCAGCTGTCAGTGCCACGGTGACTCATTGACATAGCTGGAGAATCTGATGGCAGCGGCTGTATCTGATAACTTGCAGCTAGCAATAGCTAACGCAGATGACCATGCACACGCTGCCGGGCCGGTCAGTTATCTATGCATACTATTTGAACAAGCGAAGTGGGCCTGTGCCCAGCATCAGAGATGCCATCAATGAAGGCTTTTCCCCGTCGCGCAAGGCAATTAAGGCGCGCGCGTAGTACCTCATTTTCATCGCGGCGGATAATTCTGCTCCAGTCGCCGCGTTGCGGGTTACCAGCTAGCATATATGTGATGCTGATAGTCTGCCTTGCATGTTGCATGCTGCTCCTCAGCAATGTCCCGATTTGCTGGGGCGTGCTCGGCAGGTTCGGCAGACTCTGAGCAGGAACGCGCGCGCACTCAGAGCTGTCGGGCGCGCTTCAAGCAGTGCACCGGTGTACCGACGCCGTTGATGCTCCAGGCACCCGACAATACGCATACGCCTCTCCTCTGATTGATTGCCACAGTCGCGTCCCGCATTGCATTCCACACGACAAATATCGATCATTCGGTGGATGGCTCTTCAGCTTCAACCCGTCAAAAGGGTCAGGAGACACTTCAACGTCAACCAATATTCGCGCCTGCGGGCAGATATGGCTCCACATGCTGCTGGCCAGAGGACCCCTTTCCATCACAACGGGTCCATCACGTGGTGCGTAAGTGGATGCCTGTGCGGCAATGCCAGCAGAGCATTATATTGCTCGTGAACTGCTCGACATGTGAAGCGCTGTGATGGTAAAAAACAGGAATTATCGCACAGAGACTGCATTCACCAGTCACAAACCACACTAGCAGCACTAGCAGCAGCAGAACAGTAACACGGCACGGAAGCAAATTCCAGTCGCAGGCCGTCACGTTGTGACCATTTAATAAGACTGGACAAAACAACGAGCGCTCGCAGCTACCGTGGATGAAAATTGCAGCTGCATTGCTTGCAAAGCGGCTGATCCAAAAGTTGCAGGCCCCACAACCCACAAAGAGCTTCGTACTGCTCTTCACTGAGTGCGCGGCAGTCCTTGGCACAGCACCACACGGGTACCGACGGAGTGCTCTGACAGCTACTATGGCTGTGCTAGGTGACCAGCACCTGCTCAGGCGCCGGGCACATGCGTGCGTTGTTGGCGCTGATGTGCCGCTGCGTTCCAGTCAGGTTCGCGGCAGCACTCGCCTGTCAGAGCGGGCTTATATCAACCCCTCATGTGCGCTTTTGCGGCGCTGAGTGCGGCATCCTGTGGCTGGTGCAGTATCTGAAGCTGCGATCAAGACTGGTCGCCAGGAGTGCATGTCAACACACTGGGATGCAGAGATCCTGGGCTCCCAGCTCCTGCGGCGGTCGATGCGACAAGGAGGAGTATCTGCTGATAGTCAACAAGCTATCCAAACAGTGCTTGAACGATTGCTTCAGTGAACCTTCCACATCAGCTGCTTTCAACTTGCGACAGTTTGGCGTGGCACTGTCGCACTCAAAAGCGTCTGGCAGGTAGCATTTTCTCTCCTCAGGGCACCTCTTTCAGGGCTCTATGCATCAGGCCGCTCACCAATGACCAGCAGGGAGATTATTGGAGCCACCTTCACGCTCTTCGCTCCTCATCTCACGCAACGCCTACTATCCGGCATCAGACTGCTGAACACACAAAGGCACTGCACTATTCAAGGTGCCTGCAGGGATAACTTGCCCCACTTCCCACATAGGGCGCACGTCACATGCGTGTCATCATCTCACTGGGTCAGCAAACTCAATTCAACACGTGTGACATGCTGCTACACACCAATTGCTGACCGTGCAAAACCACCATGCTGCGGACGCCGACAACGTGCGGACGCCCAACTCAGCTTTGGGCAACCAGTGCAGAGCTTCCCTCGCCTAAACCGCTTGTGAACTTTGCACATGCCTCAGCCTACTCCAGACTGTGTGCATATTGCGCCACATCACAGCACCTGCTGGTGACAGGCGATAAAGGCTGTTCCGACACGGACGCACTTGCATGATGGTGGCTCACCTCGCGCGTGCCGCGACGCCGCAGCGCTCAATCGTTGCTCCAGCCCAGCACGCCGCCGACGGCGTTGCTCACAGCGCGCAGCGGCCAGGGGCCTCTTGCGTCATCTGCGGCACCCTCGCGCCGCCGCAGCTCGCCATCCTGCGCCCCCTCCCCCTCGCCGTCGCTGTCCGTGTCGTCGAACTCGTCCTCCGAGTCCCAGTCCACGGCGCCGTCGTTCCACTCCAGCGCGTACAGCAGCACGCCCCCCGCGCCATCGCCCCCCTGCCCGCCCTCCAGCCGCTTCGACAGCGCGAAAACCGACCCCAGCGTCTTGGCGAACTGCGCGGCGCTCCAGCCGGCGACGTACCACATGGCGGGCTCGCGCAGGCGCGCGAGGCGCTGGATCTCCGCGCGCGTGACCCACTCCGAGCCCCCCGCCGCGAGCGTCGCCGCGACGTACCCGATGCCGAGGCCCGTGAACTCCACCGGCAGCGTCGGCAGGTCGTCCGCGGGCGGGAAGTCGCGCGCGCGCCAGTTGGCGGCCCACATGCGCTCCGCGCGCCGCAGCAGCGCCGCGTCGCGCGCGGGGTCGGGCGCCGCCGCCTCCGCTGCCGCCTCCGCCGCCGCCTCCGCGGCATCGCCATCAGCTTCTGCGGGCTGCGCATCACCCGCGGCCGCGCTGGCGGAAGGCTGAGCGCTGCCACTTGCTGCTGCGCGCGCATCGCCGCCGTCGGAGCCGTGCTGCAGCGCCGCCTCTCCCGCCCCCCACTCTCCCCCCGCCAGGTGCCTGAGGTCCTGCGGCGCGTCCACGGGCGCCGCTGCCTCCTCCGCTGCGGCTGCGGCATCCTCATCGCCCCACGCCGCATCCCCCTCTCGTTGCTCGCCACCCCGCCCTGACGAATCGTGAGACCCCTCCTCGGCCGCCGCCGCTGCCGCCGCGCCTGGTGCATCATCGCCCTGCTGCCACGCGTCCGGGCTCACCATGTCCCTGAGATCGCGTGGAGCTTCTACCGGCGTCTCCGCCTCGTCCCGCCGCGCGCCGGACTCCGCCGCCGCCGCGCTGTACACCGCCGCCCAGCCCCCCTCGCGCGCCTGCGCCGCCGCGGCGCCGTGCTGCTGCTGCCGCGGCCGCACGAGGTGCGTCGTGCCCTTGAGCCGCTCCTCGAAGAGCCCCGTCGCGGTCATGAGGTCGCCAAACGTCTTGTACCCCCACGCGCGCTGGTCGAACCCCGGCATCAGCGCGGTGACGCGCGGCTGCACGCGCGCCGAGTGCGCCCAGCCGCCGCTGAGCGCGGCGCTCTCCAGCTCCGCCGTGACGGCTTCCTGCAGCAGGCTGCACAGTGTCGTGTCGCGCCGCAGCTCCGTCGCGGCCGGGGACAGCTGCGGCGGCGGCAGCAGCAGGGGCAGAGCGCTGCCGCCGCTGCTGCCAGCGCCGCCGTCGTCCGATGCGCCGCCGTCGTCCGGCGTGCCGGCGGCGTCCGCTGCGCTGCCGCCCGGCTCGTCCTGCTCCAGCCACTTGCCGCGGTAGAGGTCCGAGGTGTCGATGCGGCGGAACTCAAAGATGTCGGTGGCGTTTGCCAGCCTGGTGAAGGAGTGGAAGCCCCACGATCTGCGGCGGCGCGGCGCACGAGCGCAGCGGGCGTGGGAACGCGGCACAGCGCGCGCACTTGCGCTCCCAACAACAACAAAATGTGCGCTCAAGGAATGAAATACAGCAACGGCCGCTGATGCGCACGCTGGCACTCTGCGCAGTGGCTGCATGCTATGTAGCACGTGATTGTGACATCAGAAGCTGACAGTTGGCCCTAGCTGACATCTTGCGCAAGAAAGGAAATTGAGAGCATTGCACTCATGCGCGGCAACACAGCGAGTTTCAGTGTGCATATTGCGCACCGCCTGATGCTTACGATGCCGTTGAGAGTACAATGAAGAGCATGTAGGTATGCTCTATTGCCTAGGGTTAGGGTTAGGGTTAGGAGGCATTGGCATGCGTACATACCTTTCATCAAAGTCGCTCTGCATCCGCAGGACGCACTCCTTCAGCCGCGATGACAGCACCCATTCGCCTGCATGCGACGACACAATGTGACAGCGAGCAGCAGCTGCGCGTGAGATGCGCGCACAGCAACAAGCGATGTCATGATGGTCACGCTGCTGACCGCTGTGCAGAGCGCTGTACGCGCCAACCCAGCCAGCACAAGCGATAGCTTCCGACCTGGCCGCAGTCTGACATGGCTTTGCTACAGATGACAGGCACTACTACAAGCAGCACACGTCATCGCATTCATGCTCAAGTCCGCCGCTCTGCCAGTGCTGCTGTCGTGGCTTACCATTGAAATAGCGAGACATGTGCATGGCAACCGCAGCAGACTCTGTTCCCCCGACTACACGTCAGATATTTCACATTACTGGTGCAGACACCACGCCCCCCTCATGCTTACATGCATAGGACAGCACAGCAACTGCCGCAGCCCCCCCACACCCATGCACACACCACAGCCGTTGCAGACTCCCTTGCCCCCCCTCCCACCCCCCCCCACACACACCATGATCGACGCAGGCCCCCAATCCAACCCCCCTGCACTCTCCCCCTTACCCCCCCCCCCTCCCTCCCCGCCCCCCCCCCCCCGTCCCTCTCACCCTCACACAGACATGCGCACACACAAAAGCACATGCGCTCACTTTCGGTGTCGCGCGCCACCGCCTCGTACGCCGCTCGCAGCAGGTCCATCAGGCTCGTGTCTGACCGCACCTTCAGCAGCAACGCCGGCTTCTGACCGGAAGTTGACGAAGTCCGCCGAGCACTGCTGCTGCTGCTGCTGCTGCGGCGACGCTCCGCGTAATCGCCGCTGCTCGCACGCGCGTCGCGCGAGCTGCTGCTGCCGACAGCGGCGCTGCCGCTGGCGCCGCCGAGCTTGCTGCGCTCTTCGCGCTGCTGCAGCAGATTCTCCGTGTAGATGAACTGGTTACTGGCGGCAGGAGCAACGTGATAGAAAGTGTGCCAGCGATTGTCTGTGGATCAGAGTGGGCTGTAAGATGGCACGCCACTGAGATGCCCTGCAACCAGAATTGAATTGTCTATCAAGGCTGGCGTATACAATCTGGTGCTGGCCGCAGTAAAACTGCATGCGCCTGATGCCAAGCATGACCCCAAAACCGTTGCTTCGTGGCGTCTAGCGGCGTCGTGTTATCGGCTCGGAAATGACCGGCATGGCAACATGGGCGGGCAGCAGCGGTCACGGATGCACAGGCTGGACAGCCTCCACAACGGCCGTCATGACGCCTGATGCCCGCTTTAGCCGACATCGAACAAACGCGGCCAGGCGCGCTCCAGGATGCGCGCCAGCACGGCAGACCCGGAGACGCAGCAGGCGGGCAACATGAAAGTGACCAGAGACACACCCGCACCATGCATTTCACAATGACCGCAAGTCTCGCGGAGCGCTCACCACACCACTTTAAAGGCCTGCGGCGTCTGCCGCCTCCCCACCCCGTACACGATTTTCGATCCCTCCCGCAGCCGCGACGCCAGCCGCGTGAAGTCGCTGTCGCTGGAGCAGATCGCCAGCGCGTCAATGTTGCGCGTGTACAGCAGATCCATGGCGTCGATCACCAGCGCCATGTCTGCGGCGCAGCCATGCCGATCAGGAAAGCAACACGGTGAGTTGCTGACAGCATCTGGACACACACACAAGCTGGATACAGTGCATGGAGCGCAACGTTCGTTTTTGCGTGACAAACTGCAGCCTTCCGGCTCGCAATTGGACATGTGAGCAGCGCCCTCAAGGATGCTGTGTTCCGCATGTCCTAACATCGTGGCCTGCCTGCGCTGCGGTGACGCGCAGTGTGCACCGACGCGCTCACCGCTGCTGCCCTTGCCCGTGGTGTACTGATACTGCTGCACGGGTATGATGCCATGCTTCAGCAGCACCGCTTTCCACGGCGCCTGCTGCGGCGCCGCAAAGTCGCCGTAGCACCGCTTGATGCTGATGCTGCCCAGCTTGCTGAGCTCCAGCATGATGTCGTCCATGTGGTAAGGGGATGTGTTCTCAGCATCAACAAGGACCTGCGCAGAGGGGCGCGGCAGAGGATCGCAATGCATACAGGCATTCAGTGGGCCTTCAGTTGCAGGTCCATCGGATGCACTGGAGTTTGTTGATGGTGACAACCTTGCTTCTGACACCGAGCAAGACCAACTGGATCGAGTACATGGCACTTGCAGTCTGGCAGGGTGTGTTGTATGGAGTTGTTCAGTAACAATCACGCTGGATTAACATGTTGGGTTGCCATCACGAGTCTGCCAGGGCAGCCAGGTCACAAACAGATCAAGTTCTTGAAGTTCCGACTGACCTCTGTGTCAAGCACGACACTTTGAGGTGGTCGGTTTGCGAATGACTACAGCGCTTCTGCTCACCGCTATGTTTTTGTGTGTTGGCTGACTCGCTGCTGGTCCGCCTATGCTGCTGCCCAGCGGTCGACCGGGTCGGGATCCTGGGGATCCTGGCTGTAGTGGCACAAATGCACTGTAAGGCCGCACCAGACCAGCCAGCAGCGTGCCAGCGGCAGTCCAAGCAGGTGCTCCGGCTCTCATGGCGCACAGCCTGGATGAAAGCCCTCTATGCATGCATGTCCAATGGTGAGGGCAGATCTGAGAAATGAAGTTGAACCAATGATTGAAGTTCAAAGTGAGAGAGAAAAATTACAAGATCTCTGCGAAAGATGCTGCCCAACCTATTGCGAAGAGGAATAAGCGTCCTTGGTGTGAGGTCTGCAACACGCCATGGCGTCCAGTATTCAACGGGAACGATGAAACGCGGCCGGAACCGCGTTGCAAGGCCCCCACTATACGGGTGCCATGTGTCGAAGCGGGCCATGGGAGTATCGTGGCCCAGCAGAATCACCACGCCTCCAGAGGCTTACAAGTCTCCCTTGACGGAGGCGTTCTGGGACCTCAGGTCTGTAGACAGTATACCGCATCCCGAACTAACTGCTACCGAATGAACAGTGCCTGCGGGAGTATGTACTTGTGTGTCGGATCACTCGTCCCTGTGAAGCAGTTCTACTTCATACCTCCATCTCGCACACCGTGCGTCACGCTTACAGACAGAAGGAGCGCAGGATCCGGGAGCTGGCGCCAGAGCAGCTCCAGGAGGTGGAGGAGCTCGCGGCCAAGCAGAGGCACGCGCACCCGCGCCCCGCATCCGCCAGCAGGAAGAGCATCACCTACGACTTCTCGCGGAACTCCATGCTGCGCAGCGCGTACGCCAACCCCTGGGGCTTCATCAGAATCAGCAGGGTGCTGGAGGACCTGGACGCGCTGGCCGCGACCATCGCCATGGAGCACTGCGCGACGGAGTGCAGCGCGCATGGCGTCACGTTCTGGCCGATGCTCGTCACGGCGAGCGTGGACCGCATAGAGATGAAGCAGCAGCCCATGCTGGAAAGGGATCTCGTGCTGTCAGGTGAGAGGTTGTGTCTTCTCGCGTCGCTGCCTCGCGAGGGGGAAGCGTTACTGCCACAGCACTAACTCAGCACGGCCGTCGCAGTAGGGCGATGGAAAAGCGTTGATGCGTTGTTCGTCGCATTCGTATGCATGAGTGCCTGTATACATGGCAATAATGTGTGGCACTTTCCCAGATGACGGCATTCGGCAGCTTTTGAGGTCAACCCTTCCGCAACCCTTCCGCACCCTTGTTGTTGAGGTGGTATGTCATAAGTAGCCTAGCGAGTCACCACCCCTGCACAATGTCAGCTAAAGCACATTGAGCCCATGTGTGCACAAAAAGCAGGGCGTACCAGTCGCACAATGCCACCTTACTCCCCAACCAGGGTTGACCCCCGCCCCTGCCCCCATCTTTACTGCGCCACGACTGTATGGTGCTTCTGATCGTGGCTCAGCTCCGTTGACGCTAACATCCGCCTCTCTCTCTCTGACTCTTACTGGTCGTCGCCACCCAGGCCACATCGTGTGGACAGGAAGAAGCTCCATGCAGATCCTCATGCACTGCGCAGTCGCGCAAGACTCCACACCTGCTGCCGAAGACGCTGCCGCCACTGCTGCCGCCGCCGCCCCCTCGCCCTGGCTGGAGGCGCGCTTCACCTTTGTGGCGCGGAGCCGTGACACCGGCCGCAGCACACCCATCCCCCCGCTGCTCATCGAAACGCCCAAAGAAGACGAGGCCTTCCGCCACGCGCAGCGCGCGATGGACAGGAAGAAGCTGCTGCGCAGCGGCGGCGGCGGCGCCACGCTCGCGGGCGCCAACGGCACGGCGCCCGTGAGCTCGCCGGAGGCGGAGGCGGCGGCGGCGGCGCTGCTGCGCGAGGGGCGCCTGCTCAAGGCGATGCCGTGCCTCGCGGACCCGCGCTCCGTGCTCGTGGGCGACACGGCACAGAGCAGCGTCATCGTGTGCATGCCGCAGGAGCGCAACACGGCGAACCGCATCTTCGGCGGCTTCCTCATGGGGCGCGCGCTCGAGCTCGGGTTCGCGACGGCGTACACGACCGTCGGCGCGGTGCCCTTCACCGCCGTCGTCGACGAGGTCGTCTTCCACCAGCCCGTGGACGTCGGCGACATACTCAAGCTCGACTCGTGCGTGCTGCAGACGCGCGCGGGCGGCGCGCTCGGGCGCTCGCCGCGCGCCAGCGTCGAGGTCCTCGCGCACGTGCTGCGCCCCGACAAGCGCACCATGCACCTGAGCAACCGCTTCGGTGAGTGCCTCCGACGGGTACGGGTGCACGCGGCGGCGGCGCTGCTGCCGTCGAGACCGGCGGCAGCGCGGCGATGTCTCGGCGGTGCCGGCTGCGCTGCTGCAGGCCACCGCAACCAGCACCGAGCACTCGTGTGCGCGGCGCCATCGTGTGCAGCGCTTGCTTGACCAGTCATATCGCTGCATTGAGTCGGCCGTCCTTCCGCTTGAATATGTACGCCTGGCAGCGAACCCCTGCAATCACGTCATCACATGCCTCGGCGCCAAACATTCTCTCTCGCTGTGCTACTTGCACTTGAACTCCAGAGCGCATGTACAAGTCACCATCTTCCCCGCTGTTCTTGCTCCCCTCTTGTGCTGCGCACATCACCTAGACTTTACATTCAAGTTTCCGGAGCTGGCGCGCCGCGACGACGGTGAGCCGCAGCGCGAGCTCCAGCGCGTGCTGCCGTCCGACGTGGACGAGGCGCAGCGCGTGGTGCAGGTCATGCAGCGGCAGGCGCTCCACAGGGAGGAGCAGGCGGATAGCGGCGACAGCAGCAGCAGCACCAGCGCCAGCAGCAACGGAGGTGTCGATGGCAGCGGCGGCAGCGGCAGCGGCGGTCGATGAGCAGGCGCGCATGCGATGGCAGAAGCGACAATAATTAGTTGTGTACATCCTGCAACGAGCGTGCTCCATGAGCAGTGCAACGGAGCAACGTACTTCGCAAGTATATACGACGCTGCGCCATTGTACCTAAGCCATGTAGCGGTGCCAGTTTTGGCAAGACTGGGGCAAGTGGCGTCATGACCAGCATCTATAGTTGCGCCAGTGAGACAGCAGGCTTACACAAAGCGTGGGCCCGAGCATGCTGTCCCTTGCGCGCTAAGACCGATGCGGAGCGCATTGCTCATTTTGTGTCCGTGGAGAGCCCTGCGCCCCAGTATTGACTGTATTGCTGTGTCTTGCACCTAGTGCAGCTTCATGTCAATGCAAACTTTTTATCTTCCACACAACTCTGCACCTTTTGTTCATTGCTTTCAAGCTGCACAATGCAGTCCTCACCACCCCTGTGCTTGCCTGACGCATGTGAATATGCTTTCATGCTTTGCATTGCCAGCACCTGCAATTTGCGCGTTCCAGAGCATGAGGTGGTGGTAATGAGGCGACGGTCCGAAATGCAGCTGACATAAGTTTGATGCGTCAAGTCGCATCTGGAGGGTATCCCAGCAGATTTTATTCCAGACCCCCCCCCCCTGGAGACACGCACTTCAGATGTGATGTCATCGAACACACACAGTTTGACTCTCTGTGTGTCAGACCCCACTAGCATTGAGGCGACGGCACAGAGGGCAGCATGGCGAAGCAGGCTTGTGCCTTCGTGCCCCTTCTCGCTCTCCTGCTGTCAGTGGATGCCTTTGCACCGCGACTAAACAGCCTCGTCGACATCAGACAGGTGTCAGGACGGAGAAGATGTGCTCCACCGGCGGCGCCTGCCATGGCGCTGGACCTGAGCCAGCTATCTGGCAAGATAGACGAGAGGCTCGCGTCGTTGCAAAGCTCATTTTCCGTACCGTCGTTCTCTGCGCCGGCGTTCCCCTCCTTCCCGTCACTAAGTGGATTTGGCCTGAGTCAAGAGCAGCTCGATATCCTGGGCCAAATCACTGACAAGACCATCCTTGGCGGCGTGAAGACTGCGTTTTCTGAGCTCTTCAAGGGAATCAGCGAGCTTGTGGCCACGCAGGGCATGCCAGATCTCTCCCAGGCATCCAGCTTCGATGTCTCTCAGCAGATTGCGTCTTTCCTGGAGCCTGCCTTGGCTCGTGCGCAGCTGGCCCTGGAGGCCGCAGGCATCGCCGGCGATCAGAGTCAGACAGCGGCAGCGGCACTGGTGGCTGTCGGCGGCGCAGCGGTGCTGGGCCTGACGGCGACAGCTCTCACGGGCGCAGCCGTCCTGGGCGAGTCCAGCATCCAGGCTCCCCCCACGACATTCGACCTGGAGGCCCTGGACAGGTACTACCTCGGCCGCCCCGCGACGCTCCTGGGGCGCCTAGCCAGCGTCAGCGCCAAGATCGCGTCCTTCGCGCTCAAGCTGTACGTGGACTCCGCCACCGGCCAGTGGGAGGCCAACATGCCGCGGCGCGGCGCGGAGCTCAGCGCGCTGCTGCAGAGCAGCGGGCCCGCGTACATCAAGCTTGGGCAGGGCGTGTCGATCCGCCCGGACATTCTGCCAGAGGCGTACCTCACGGAGCTCCAGAAGCTGCAGGACCAGGTGCCGCCGTTCCCCAGCGCGGAGGCGGTGCGCATCATTGAGGCGCAGCTGGGGGGGGCGCGGATAGAGGACGTGTTCGAGTCGCGCGCGGCGTTCGACCGGCCCGTTGCGGCGGCGTCGCTCGGCCAGGTGTACCAGGCGAAGCTCAAGCAGGACGGGACCACGGTGGCGGTCAAGGTGCAGCGGCCTAAGGTGCGTGTTGATGCGAACGTCGTATTGCTGCCATTCTATGCGCCACAGGAGCAGGTGGCAGCAGGCACTTCCGACGTTCTGGCGCTGTGTCGTCGGGTACATTTTTGGCCCTGCATGGTGTCACGATTGCTGTCATGGACCTATCATCCACTGTGGTCTGGTGCACATGAGCCGGATACATTTTTGGCCCTGCATGGTGTCACGATTGCTGTCATGAACCTATCATCCACTGTAGTCTGGTGCACATGAGCCGGAACTGTTGCATCTCTGCAGTGCATCTCCGAACTGCTGCGCATTGGCTGCCCGCTTTTCCCAAGTCCTGTATGCTACAACATTAGTCGTCGGATGTGCTCTTTACAGCACATCTCCAGCGATCAGTCGCATCTGAAGGCGTGCATGTGACTCTGTCAACATTGTGCGCGGCAGTCATCGTCTTTGTGCTTCATTACAAGAGTATATCATTAGCAAATCAGGTCACTCACGCACATTGCGTCATTTTGGGCTTTGCAAACATTGCCAATGGACCTGCCTTGTGCACGGCATCCCACTCCTGAAATTGACTGTTGCGTTGGCAAACCACTCACACACACTGCATCTTGTTGGGCTTTAGAATCGTTGCCAATTGACCTGCATGGTGCACTTTCACCCACTCCTGGAACTGTGTGTCGGTGATTCTCTGCCATCAGGTACTGGAGGCGGTGACACTGGACCTGTATGTGACACGCATCATACTGAAGGCGCTAGCCCTGGTGCCATCCATCGGGGACAGCAGCTTGGCGTTCCTGGCGGTGATAGACAACTGGGGGGTGCGCTTTTTGGATGAGCTGGACTATGAGCAGGAGGCGCGAAACGGTGAGTGGCAAGTCACCCGTTGGACAGCAACGTGCAGGACTTTTGCTGTCTCTCGTCGTCTCACATTTACGTCAGGTACAGAACCATGTATGGCACAGGCACCCTGATCAGCTGCAGAAGTCCCCCACCACCCATGTGTCTGGACACAGCGTCGAGCTTCATGCTTCAGTTCACTTGTGTAGTGACTAGGATAACCAGCATTCAATGGGTACATGTGACATCATGGAATGTCTGTATTCATATGTGACAGATGAGAGAGAGCAGATGCCAAGAGGCAAGTGTTTTATACACGGGCGTGCGCCAACAGCAAAATACGCTGTTTTCAACACCTGCCAAGCACTGAAGTTGAAGATGCTTATACTTAGACAGCAGAGTCAGCCTACAGTTGGTTTGCTTGATCATGGAACCTGGGGGGCTTCTACCCAACTCATCACAAGCTCCCCGGTTCACATATGTGCAGCACGACGGGTGCGTTGCATTCCATCGTTTGTCACCAGGGTTGCACACGCCTCTTAACAAGTTGGAGTGTTTGTCACTCCCAGGCATATCTCACAAATCTGTCGAGACCGAGTGCTGCTTTCAAAACACGACGAGGATCACCTGCAAACCATGGTAATCCTTTAAGCGACTGCAAGTGTTAATTGTTGCCTGACGGCGACAGTCAGGCGACTGCTTTCATGATAACGCGGGAAAATTCGGGGTGCGCAGAGAGAGGAGAGTAGCCATCGTTGGCCGCAGTTTGCCCACAGGCGCCTCAAGCCGAGAGAAGAACAAGTGATGTCATTTGCCAGCACAACACCTTCCATTCCGTAGGGGTACTAGAACCTTCAAAGAGAACCCCTAGACGTGAATCATACACTTCTCCTAGGGTGAGTAGAATGCGCTGGACCAACTCACATTTCATCAGTGGCCACTAGCAGCACGCGACGGCGGCCCGCGATTCCTTGTATGTTTCTGCAGCGAACCACCGCAAATCACATACTTGAAGACGTATTACGCACCGACAACATACTTCTCGCGCGTAACCCCCCTCCCCCCCTCCTCCCTGGCGAGGGCCGCTCAACCCCCCCACCGCCTGCCCACCGCCTGCTTTGAGCTCGCAATTGCTCTCGCGCCGCTGCTGAAACTCTCTCGCGCGCGCGCGCGCCGCAGGCGACCGCTTCCGCGCCGAGATGGGCAAGAGCGCGGAGCTCGGCGAGGCGATCCTTGTGCCGCGCGTCTTCCAGCAGTTCACGACGCGCTACCTGCTCATCAGCGAGTGGGTCGAGGGCCAGCGCGTGAGCGCGATAGATGTCGACGCGCCCGGCGGCCGCGAGCGCCTGCAGAAGATCGTTGCCACGCTGCTCAACGCGTACCTCACGCAGCTGCTCGACTCGGGCTTCCTGCACGCGGACCCGCACCCCGGGAACTTTCTGTGCACGCCGGACGGGCGCCTGGTGAGCGCTGCCGCTGCTGCTGCCGCTGTGCTGCGTCGTCTTGCGCTGCATCAGGAGCGCCGCTTCGTGCACGAAGTTGAAGTTTGTCGTGCATGAAGTTGACATTTGAAGTTGAAGTTTAACTGTTTTGATTTTGGGGCTGAGCAGCGCACTGGCTGCCTCTGGCGGAGGTGGCAGCGCGGTATAGCCAAGTTTCTGTGATGTTAGGTAAAGACGTGCGGGCATGCTGTCCGGGTGCGGCGCCAAAAGGTGCGCAGCAGCGGCAGCGCACCTTGTGCAGGTGCAGTCTCTGTGGCGCGCTGTGCTGCTTATGCGGACTCTACGTGTGCAATGCTCAACGTGTATCACAGCCTCCGCCAGTGTACGGTCTGTTCTTTTGGTGTGCATGCAGGGTGCGCGTGTGCACCTGCGCCCCTGTGTTCGTTGTTCGCTTGCAAGTCGCACATAGTCATGTACGTTGGGTTACTGCCTCAGTCAGGCATTGACATGTGTGTTTGCGCGCCGGTGCCCTGTTCTATACCCTGCAGGTCATTCTGGACTACGGCTTGATGACGGAGGTGAGCTCCCAGTGTAACTGCCGCAACAGTCCATAGCCACCATGTGTACATCGAAGCGTGCATCAATGCAAAACACCTCTGTGCAGCAGCAGTATGTAGCCACAGTACAGCAGCGTGCATCGGAGAAACGCCTGCGCAGCGCGTGTCGCACGCAATGCGACACCTCTTCGACGACCGCCAACAGCAACAGACGCGCGCCACTCCTTGCCCATGCACGTGCGCACATCCTCTCAGCTCGACTGGACTCGCGAGCAAGCGCGTCCGCGTTGCTTGCGACACCTGCTTCTCGTACAGGCGCGCCCTCGAGCAGTGCCTGTGCAGCGATGCGTGCAACGGTTGCACCGCACAGTTCTCCCTTGTGGCGTGTGACCGCTTTTCGCTAGGCATGCTCGTCAATGCGAGGCCCGCTCACAAATGCACTGCCGTCGCCACAGCAGCTGCGTGCGTATTGCGCAGCGGAGGCCCCCCCTCCCCCCCCCCCCCCCCCTCACCTCCTTAAACCGCCCCCCCCCCCCCCCTCCCGCGTCCTTCATCGCCGCGGCGCGCGCAGGTGACGGAGGCGCAGCGCTACGCGCTCCTCGAGTACGTGAGCCACCTCACCGCCAAGGACTACGATGCGACTCTCACGGACCTCATCACGCTCGGCTTCATCCCGCGCGAGATTGGCGACGATCCCGCAAAGGCCGCGCTCGTCGCGCCGCTGCTCGGGCGCGTGCTCGAGCAGCTCAGCGGCGGCGGCGGCGCCAAGGCGATCACCGTGGAGAGCGTGGGGGAGGAGATCGAGGTGCGCGCCGGTGCTGCCGCTGCTGCTGTGCATGCACCGCATCAAAGGTGCATGCAAGGTGTGTTCTCACTTCGTCGTCGTGGAAGGGATTGGACAGTCGATTGCTGATCGAGCCAAGGTGTTGCGCCCTTGCGCTTTGGAGCTCCGGAGTGGCTTGGCCGCGGCGGCGGCGGCGGCGGCGGCAGCGGCAGCAGCAGGGGTGGCAGCGGCGGCTGCTGCTGCGGCGGCTGCTGCAGCGGCGGCGGCTGCTGCGGCGGAGGCGGCTGCTGCGGTGGCGGCGGCTGCGGCTGCTTTGAGAACGAAAGTAGTTGTGGTGGAGACGTTGAATGGCAGCCAGAACGCTTGAGAGCCCATGTGCCCATGCGCCATTGACCTTGCTGTGTTATCTCAAAGGACTTGTTCCTTTCCCTCAGTTGCCGCTGATATGTCAAGGCTGATCAGTAGACTGTCAAACCTTATCTGAGAAGACTGTACTGCTCTGAGTTCATCGCCTCCACCGCTGCGCGTGTGCGCGCGTTCATCTCACACGGCTGACTTTGTCGTGCGCGCCGCGCACCTCCGCTCCGTCCGCAGACGCTGGGCAAGCAGTACCCCATCGTGATCCCGTCGTACTTTGGCCTCATCATCCGCGCGTTCTCGGCGCTGGAGGGGCTTGGCCTGCAGCTCGACCCCAAGTACAGCATCGTCAACGAGTGCTTTGTGAGTCCCTGTGAACGCGTGCTCTGCGAGTCGGGGTCTGAGTCTCGTGGTGTTTGCTGCTGCAGCGCAACGCGTAGTCCGGCGCTGCGATAGGAGTGCTCGTTTGTGCGTCGATGCTGCGCAGGGGCGTCTGCTGTGGCCGCTCACATGTACAGGGAGTCATAAGGAAGGAAAGTGTAAGGCTGATGCGCTGCGGGGAGCTGTGTTCGGCCGCCGTCGCAATTTTCATGGCACAAATGCATTGTGTGCAAGAAGTTGTGCCCCCACGCCTTGTAGAAATCTGCTGACAACCTGGACTTTGTCTGTGACTGGGTGGGGTGGTGTTTGCAGCCAGTGTCATGTTTGTCACATCACAGGCGTAGCGTACATAGCCAGCCCCCACTGACCCGCTCACAACCCATCTCTGTTGAGCACTGCGCACTTCACTTGACGCCCGTACATAGCTAGCCCCCACTGACCCGCTCACAACCCATCTCTGTTGAGCACTATGCACTTCACTTGACGCCAAGCCCGTAACCTCCTGCTATGCTTTGCAGAAAACTGGCAGGCGGCAGCAACATTACATGTAGTCGTGCTGACCCCCCCCCCCCCCCCCTTCCGCCCCCCCCCCCCCCAGCCGTACCTCGCGCGCCGCCTGCTCACAGACAACTCCCCGCGCGGCCAGCGCATGCTGCGTACGTTCCTCTACGGCCGCGACGGCCGCACGCTGCGCGTCGACCGCGTCGACGAGATCATCGCCGGCTACAGCGCCTTCACCGCGCTCGCGGACGAGGCCTCCAACGGCCTCGGCGGCGGCGCCGCGGTGCAGCTGCGCCAGCCCAGCGGCGCCGCCGCCGCGGGCTCGTTCGCGGCGGTCAGCGGCGCCGGCGGCAGCAGCAGCAGCGCCGTCAGCGGCGCGTTCAGCGCGAACGGCGCGGCGCTCGTCGCGAGCGGCGCGGCGGGCTCCGCGGCGGCGCGGCAGCGGCTGGACCTGCTGTCGGACCCCGTCGCGCGCGACGCGCTCAAGCTGCTCTTCAGCAAGGACGGCAACTTTGTGCAGGAACTCATCGTGGAGGAGCTCGTGCGCATGACGGACGCGCTCGGGCGCGAGACCAACCTGCAGCTGCTGCGCGCGCTGCGCGGCGCTGCGGACGCGCCGCTGTCGCCGCTCGGCGCGCTGCGCGCCGCCGCCGCCGCGCCGCTGAACCCGTTCGCCGCGCCGCTGCAGCTCGTCGCGCGCCTGCAGCTGCTCGCGTTCGACCGCGTCGCCGCGCGCCTCGAGGTTGCCCTCGAGCTCACCGCTGACGATCAGGAGGCGCTGTCCACGCTGCGCCGCCTCGTCGAGGTCTTCCGCGGTGCTGGCGGCGGCGGCAACGCCAGCGGCAGCGCGCGCGCCGCCGCGGTGCGCGCGCAGTTCAACTACGGCTCCTCTGCCGCCGCCGCTGTGAGCAGCGAGGGCGGCGGTGCGGCAGCGCCGGCGCGGGCGCCGCGCGCGCAGCTGTCTCCGCGGCGCGTGCTCAAGGCGGTGAGCGGCGGCTACGCGTCGGAGGCGGCGCAGGCGGCGCGCGCGCTCATGAGCGTCTTCACGCTCGTGGCGCCCGGCGCGCGCGCCATGACGGAGAAGTACCTGGCGCAGCTGCTCTCGCGCGCGCTGACGCGGCTGGCGGACAACATCGAGCAGCGCCCGCTGCCGCCGCAAACGGGCGGCACCACGTCGCGCTTCGGCACGCGCGCGCCGCGGCAGCTGCAGCAGCAGCAGCGGCGACAGCAAGTGTTGGAGGAGGAGGAAGTGGTCATCGTGGATGTGCCATTCGATGCGTCTGTGATGGTGTCGGCGATGACGGACAGCAGGAAATGAGCGGGCGGCGGGCGCGCGCGCGCACGCACGCGCCTCCGCACCCCCCCGTGGCCCTAGTTTTGCACAGATAGTCTGCCCGATGCATTGCGTTTTGTATGGATTGAGTCGCACGGGAGTCGCGCGGGGGGCGGCGGCTGCATATGGCTCGGAGTGCGCTGACGCGCGAGCCGGGCATCAATTTTGCTACTGTAGTCCACTTGTCGAGCGCGTCGTAGTTTCACTCTCTTTGTGGTGGATGTGCTACTGTCCACCGCTGGGTTTTTGAACCTCGGTCGATAGCTTCTGTACAGTGTTCTGAGCCCCCCCCTGCTGCACGTGGAGAGGGCAGCTCGCGGCTGCTGCGCTGCCGCCTACTGATGTTCCACTTCAGGACCGCCAGTCATAATAAATCAAGCCCATAGTGATAGCAGAGCTCTTTGTGCTACATGTTGGGCTTGTCCTGTGTTTGCTGCCAATGCAAGTCAGTGGGCAGACAGTACCCACGTTAGCAGTTTGCTAATTTGGACGAAGGCATGCGTGCTGGCTGAGCTGAAAAGTGCTCCACACTGCATTTGAGTCGGGGCTATAGTACATGTGCTCAGTGACTTCATTTTGCAAGTGGGCATATTACTAAAAGTCTTACTAAAAGTCTTTCATGTCAACATCAAATGAGATTGAAAAGATTGTTGACATCAACCAAGGAACATCACATCAGCTTCTATGTCGAGCGCAACCAACTCGATGGATACTCGTCTGAAAGACTCGTCGACCGTACCCCTGTCAAAACCGCCGTGCTGCCGCTGAAGAGCTCTGAGCCTCAAAGAGCAACTGTCTACCACGCGCCTCGAGGTCGGCGACGGCTTGAAGAGGATACACCGCCAACCTGGTGTATGGCGTATACGCCAAGAAAAGCGCCTCTCCCTGCATGACCACGTGCCTCACAGGCAAGGCACCTTGAGCCAACCGTGAGCTTCTGGCACGTTGCTGCTCCCTAGTGGCCATGGGGGGCAAGAAGAACAAGAAACATGGCAGGGGCCACGCCAAGAACAGCAACAAAGGCATTATTGCAACGCTCGCGGAGGCCTCCCAGAATGCGGTGGAGCAGGGGACTCGATGCGTCCTTGCAGCGTTCCTGTTTGCTCTGCAAAACAACAGCAGGCAGCTGACAGACCAGGCGGCGCAGCAGGACACGCAGGAGGTTCTGGTCGCTCCAAACATGGGCCAGGCGCCTCAAGCAGCCGTCAACACGGGCCACGCGCCATCGCCTGATGTAGCGGCCGCGGAGGAGGCTGTCGACTGCAGCAAAAAAACTGCAGTTGGCGATGGAGCCAAGGCAGCGACTGGCGCTGAGCACATTGAGTTGACGAAGACCGGTAAGGATGCTAAAATGCCTGTCCAATCGGGGGAGCATCAGACAGCTTGTAGTGAGGCTGACAAGAGCACGGCGGTGCCCGAAGGAGCCGCGGCCGGCGAAGCCAGCGCCGACGAGTCGGCCGCCAGTGAGACCGCAGCGGAGGCCTGCGCCCCCGCCTCTGCACCAACGCACGCCAGCACTGACAACGAGGAGCGGCAGGGGTCAAAGGACAGCCAGGAGAGCGGCGACGGCGGCTGCGGCGGCGACCCGTTTGTGCTGCGGCGCGAGGACGCGGGCTGGTCCCTGCAGTCCCTGGAGGATCCAGCGGATGACTGCGCAGCGCTGCACAAAGGAGATGCCGAGGGGCTGCAGGTGGACCTCGACGGCAGCGCGGGCCACTCGCGCGGCTCCACGAGCTGCCTGTCGCCGCTCGGGGGCACGCCGTGCTCGCTGCGCGGCGGCAGCGGCAGCGGCTTCGAGACGCCGACGGCGGCGGTCTCGTCGCAGCGCGCGCGCATCTTCAGCGCGGAGGCCGGCGTGCAGCTGCGCATGAACTTCCCCTCGGCGGCGAGCAGCGACGACGGCGGCGGCGGCTGTTGCGGCAGCGCGCCGTCGGCGTGCGCGCGCGCCGCCTTCGCGGCGCTGTCGCCGCCGCCCGCCGACGCCGCCGCCGACGCCGCGCCGCCGACGCCCGGCTTTGACCTCGAGGGCGCCTTCGCCTTCGTTGCGGCGGGCTACTTTGAGCTCGCCGCGGCGGACATCGACCTCGGGCGCATGGTCGCGACGGGCGCCTTCGCGGAGGTGCACGAGGGGCGCCTCACGGGCGCGGCGGCGCACAGCGCGCACGTCGCGGCGGCGGCGGCGGCGGGCGCGCACGCCGCGGGCCAGTGCGTCGCCGTCAAGGTGCAGCCGATTCCGCCGGACCCGGTGGAGCAGGCGAACCTGCTGGGGGAGCTCGCCGTGCTCAAGGCGCTGTGCGGCGGCGGCAAGAGCGAGCGCCTCGTGGCGTACTTTGGCGCGGCGATCGTGGAGGAGGAGCCTGCCAAGGTGCGCGCGCGAATGTGCGAGTGCTGCTGCTGCGGCGCAGCGGCGGCTGTGGCGGCGCAGCGTCGCGTCTTTGTGTGTGTTGATGGTGCGGTAGTTCAGCGCGAGAGCATCACGGGGTGTGTGCGGCGTGGCTTGACAAGGAGGTGTTGCGGGCACCTGAGAGGAACGGAGGTGGCGCACGCAGTGCGGCCAGCTGCAGAGCTTTCTGATGCTGTGCGCCGAGCGTAGGTGATCTGGAGGCCTTGTGGCTCCACGCAGCGGCATGCGCTGGCCGAAGTGCGCGCTGCCGCCGCGCCGCAGCCCCGAAGCTGCTGCATAGGTATTGCCCTGTGAGCTGGTCGCATTCCACGAGCGCCACGACCCCCGTGGCAAAAGTGGCGCAGCTCACAAACGACGATGGACGCTGACGCCGCTGATCCCCCCCTCTCCCCCGCTGCCCCCCCGCCAGGTGCACATGGTCATGGAGCTGTGCGTGCACGGCGCGGTGCGCGAGGCGCTCAAGCTCGGGCTCTCGTGGCCGCTGCGCGTGCGCATCGCGCAGGACGTCGCGCGCGCGCTCGCCGTCCTCGCCGCGCACGGCGTCCTCCACCGCGACATCAAGACGACCAACGTGCTGCTCGACGCGGCGTGGCGCGCCAAGCTCTGCGACTTCAACCTCGCCATCGACGACGCGAGCGCCGCCAAGCTGAGCCACGCCGCGGGCACGACGGAGTTCATGTCGCCGGAGGCGCTGCTCGGCGACGATTTCTCCTTCCCCAGCGACATGTTCTCGTACGGCGTCACGCTCGTCGAGATCATCACGCTGCGCGCGCCGGGCGTCGGCGACTTCCTCGTGCGCCGCCCGCAGGAGCTGTTCGTCGTGAACCCCGACGAGCTCGCCGCGGCGCGCCCGCACGACGTCCCCGCGTCCTTCTGGATGCTCGCCAACGACTGCTGCGACCCGGAGGTGAGCCGCGCGCTGACGCCACCGCTGCTGCCGCCGCCGCTGCTGCTGCTGCTGCTGTGGTGATCCGCGACGCTGCTGCTGCCGTAGCCTGTGACCTCATGTTCGTGTGTGTGGGGGGGGGGGGGGGGGGGGAGGAGGAGGGAGGACTGCAGTGGCGGCGCGGCGGCGACGGCGCAGGAGGACGTGTGCCGTGATGCGTTTGGAGAGGTGGCGGGCACGGCCGCGCAGACTCGCAAACACAAGCTCACATGGACTGGTCCCGGCACGCCTCACGGCTGTCATGCGCTGCTCCGCAACACTTGCGTCAGTGCTCAAACCCTCTCCCCCCCCCCCCCCCCCCCCCCCACTCCCGCTGCCGCTGCTGCTGCCACGCGCGCGCGCAGACGGAGGTGCGGCCCGACGCGGAGTACGCCGCGCAGTGGCTTGCCGACATCCTGCGCGACACCTTCAACGACGAGGTGCCGCTGCCGCAGCTGCAGCCGGAGGAGGACGCCACGTGCGACGGCAGCGGCGGCGACGGCGGCGGCGACGGCGGCGGCGGCGGCGGCGGCGACTCCAACGCCAACGCCGGCGGCATACACGCGCACGCGGTCATGGCCACGGACTGCGGCGGGCGGCGCGGCAGCCGGCGGAAGCTGTGGCGCAAGCTGTCCGGGGCGTGGGGCAGCAGCCACGGCAGCAGCGGCGGCGGCGGGGGCGGCGATGGCGGCAGCGAGAGCTCGGCGAGCAGCGTGACCGCTGGCGGCGGCGGCGCCGCGGTGGCGCAGCGTGAGGGGCGGCGGCTGAAGGGCAAGACGTCGGCGGCGACGCTGCGGCACAGGACGCTCAACAGGTGTGTGGCAGGCCTCAGCAGCATGCTCTACCCCCTGTTGATGTTTGGGGGCAGATGCGATGGCCGAGCGCTGCGCGGCGCGTTGGTAGGTCTTGTGCACATAGGCACGGTGCTGCGGCCGCGCCGGGCAAGGCTGCGGTCGGCGCGGCACTGACTGTGCACGCGCTGCCAACGTTCACTTGGCAGCAGACGGTTTTCTTCATCCATCACCCTGCGCGTCGCCCCTCGGCTCTGTCGCCGGCCTGTATGTACCCTCTCGTCAGCACCACTTCGCACGCGGCCGAGCGCCCCTCGCATCACCCCCCTCACCCCGCGCCCCCGCGCCCTGTCTCCCGCGGCGCCGCAGCGTGCGCGCGGCGGACCTGGTGCGCATGCGCGAGTGGGCGGCGAGCCTCACGCGGCGCCGCAACGGCGGCGGCGCGCTGCGGTCGCGCGCCAGCAGCGGCGACAGCACCGGCGACAGCATGGGCAGGGGCGGCGGCGGCGGCAGGGGCGCGGGCGTGCGCTCGCCGCCGCGCATGAGCGCCTTCGAGCGCACCGTGGAGACGCTGGAGTCGGAGCTGAGCGCGCGGCAGCTGCAGGCGGCGGCGGCGGCGGGCGGGGAGGGGGGGGCGCGGACGCGCCGCAGGAGCTGTCGCCGGTCGCAGGTCAGTTTTTCAGTTTGAGAGAAGGCTGCTGCAAGTCTGACGTCGCGCTGCGCGCCCGTGCGTAATGTGGCTGGGCGTTGAATGGCAGTGCTGCCTCAGCGGTGCTTGTGACGATCCGAGACGCCGCGGCGCGTGACCGCGTGGCGCGCTGCCGCGATGGCGGCCGCTGCACGGAAAAGCGCAGCGCGGGAGCTCGTATGCGCGCCTCGTGCACTGTGCCTGCTCGGTCACTCAAAGGAACGCTGATGCCGGCGACAGGCTAGTTTAGGCCGCGTTGCAGCGCCGCCGCGCGCGCGTGAGCTGGTTCCGCAGGTTCGCGTTGCGCAGTGCTCAGCAGCAGATGGGCGTCAATGGTCGCGCATTGCAGCGCTTTCGAGCAGCGCGTTCGCGCATTTCAGCAGCAACACTCCGCGGGCGCTTGCAGCCTGCCGTGTATGGCGCCACGGCGGGGAGGTAGCGCGTGCGCGACTCGCGCGTGACGGCGGCAGGCACAATCATATCATGCATCCTCCGCGCTGGACATGCCGCCGAGGCGAGACTTGCCTCCGCCGAGCGCCCACTGCTGCGTTACGCACGGCGCAGCGCGCGCGCGCCCTCATGCATTTTCACACGTGCTGCGGTCAGAAATGAGGGTGTGTGCTGACGTAAGCCGCCGCGCTGCCGCCGCCGCCTCCGCCTCTCTGCGCGCAGCGCCCGTGACGGCGGAGCGCTACCAGGCGGAGCTCCTGGAGCGCGTGGCCGGCCTGGAGGACACGTCGCACGTCGTCTCCAACCTCAAGGCGCTGCGCCACCCGTTCCACGCGGTGCAGTTGGCCATGAACGCCGCCGCCGCGGAGCTGCAGAACGTCTGCAAGGACGCGGGCCTGCTGCTGCCGGACCCGCGCAGGAGCGAGAGCGCGCGCGGCGGCGTTGACTTTGGCGGCGGCGGCGGCGGCGGCGGCAGCGCGTTCTCCGCCATCACCGCGGACCGCAGCGGCACCGATGACGATGACAACGACAGCAGCGACGACGACATGCCCGCGCAGCTGCGCGCGGCGGATGAGGCGGCGGGGTGCGCGCCGCGCGGCGGTGGCGGCGGCGGTGCCGCGGCGATCGCGCTGACGGCGGCGGCGGCGACGGCGGCCGCGGCTGCGGCGGCGGCGGCGGCGGCGACGGCGCCGCGCTACGGCAGCGAGGGCGGGCGCGGCGCCAAGGCGACGCCGGCGGGCGCGGAGGCGGCGCTGTCAAGCCTGCGCGGGCGGCTCGTGGCGCTGGTGGAGCGGCTCGCCGCGTCGGACGCGAACGGCGCGCGCGGCGTGGGCGCGTACGTGGACTTCTGCCGCGTCGCCGCGGACGCGCTGGGCGACGCGGCGGCGGCCGCGGGTGCGGGCGAGGCGGGCCTCGCGGAGCTGGAGGACGCGCACGCCGCGTTCGGCGACGCGTACGTCGAGGTGCGTGTTGCGGCGCGCTGTGCTTTGCGGGCTGCGTGTGCGGTCGTCGTTGCGGTCATTGAAGGTGGCATCTGCTGCTCGGCGGTTGGCGCTGCCACATGAGGGCGCGCTGCGTGGCGGGCGCTTGCGAGTCGTGGCGATCAAGTGGCAGCATCGCTTGGTGGCCCAAGGCCTTGCACTGCAGCAGCGCTCATGTGCGTCGGAACGATGCGTCGCTCTTCCGTACATGCTGCACACCGCCGGCGCGGCCACGCGCTCCTTGCGCCGCTGCCGCGCAGCCAGCACGCGCGTACCCAGTGACGCGCCGCTCCCGGCACGCAACAGCGACGCACCGCCGAGCTGCCATTCGCCTGCTCGGCACACACGACTGTCGCTTTGCCGCAGTCGAGCGCTAGCGCTGCCGAGCCCGCAGCACGCGGCCTCAGGCACGCGCACTCACCGCCGCTCCCCTGTCTCCGTGTCCGTCTCTGCGTCGCCAGGCACTGGCCCACATGCGGCGGCGCAAGACCATGTGAGCCGAGCAGCGACCATGTGAGCCGAGCAGCGACGCGATCCGCCGCCCGACCACCCACGGGACCGCCGTGCCGATGGCCGCCGCCCCGCCGCGCACGCGCCCCCCCCCCCCGCCCCCCCGCGGGTGGCAACGAGCGCGCGCACGCCCTTCGCCGCGTGCGCGCCTCCGTGCGAGCGCCACACGTGGCACGCCCGCGCCCCGCCTCTGTCGGCGCGGCGATTTGATACGTGACCGCTGCTGCCGCCGCTGACGCCGCACCAAGCTCCTGGAGTACTCTGTGTGCGCTGCTGCTGTAATCATGAGGGGGAGGCTGCACATTGTGTCGTCGCCCTCCCCCCCCCCCCCCCCCCCCCCGCCTTTCCCCCACCTACGCGTCATCTGGAAACCGCACCTGCCAACCGCAATTACCCTGACCGCGCGGTGCGCCGCCATTACGATACCGCGTGTCTGCGCCTTGATAAACCTCGCCGTGTGCGCGCTGCTGTACATTGGCCATTCGGGAGCAATGATAAGCACAGTTGAGTTGCATGTATGTGGGCGGGTGCGTAGCAGGCGCGCGCTAGCGTGCGTGCGTGCGTGAGTGTGTGTGTCGTGTGTGTGTTGCGGCGGGGCTGCCCCCATCCCCCCCCCCGCCCCCCCCCCCCCTCGCCCCCCCCGCCGCCCAATCTGGCTGGCGCGGCACACATCACGACAGTCCCCCCAAGAATGCATTATTTACACGGCAGCGGGGCGCGAGGGAGACACGGGGCGGGCATACAGGACAGGACATTTGGATCATTCTGGCAAGCGCAAGCGATTCCCCCAATGACATGGCGATTGGTTTGCAGAAGCGCTTGCGAGCGTGGCTCGCGTTGTGTCTCTTGCTGACCATGACTGTGTCGGGTGCTACTGCATGATCAAATGGGCGAAGTATGGAATAATGCTGCAATCTGTTGTGTGCGCTGCATACCGCCTGCGGCGCTAAAGGGGCGGCGCTGGAAAACGGAGCGGAGCTTTGCATGCTGCGTTCGTGGGCAACCATGTGACAGCGCGTGCGAAATCTGAACTTAGAAGAGGCGTGGGTGCTGACGTTCTTGTTCAATGCTTCAAAGCGCCTGGTTGGAGAGCCGTTGGTGCGGCGCATGTCTGCATGAATTGGGCCAAATTGCAGCACTGCTGTGTATGCATGTTTGCCTTGCAGATTTTCACACAGCCAAATTGACATCTAGATGTTGTTTTTTGCCACAAACACATGAATGTACTTCATTGTGTCTCTCATTGGTTTGACAATTCGGGACAGTAATGCCTACCGCAGCATCAAAGATGTGCTTGAGTGTGTGTGTAGTTGTGTGTTGCAAGTTCAAGTTCAAGCAGTGAAAATGTTGACCGGCGGACCCTCGGGCCCTCGGACAAAAGGCGTTGTTGACCACCATTTTCTGAATGTTGACCTGGTGCAGTGTGCTTGGGATGACCATGACAACTAGACCTAGGTCTCTCACTGCTACACTCTGCAGTGCCTGCAGCCACCAGGAGGCCCGCGCATATCTCTCGCAGTGTTGAGACGGAGGCAAGAGCGGATGAGTCTCTGCATGGCGCTCGCTGCCCTCACCGTGCTGTCCTGCAGCGACGCAGCGCCAACACATACCTTCGACTATGTCGTCATAGGTGCAGGTGCCGCAGGATCACTATTGGCAGCGAAACTAGCACAAGCACCAGAAAAGTACACGGTTCTGCTGCTCGAGGCAGGTCCGCGCACCGATGTGCCAGGCCCGCTGCTGAGCGCAGACGAGCTCAAGTTCTTCTCGGTGCCGGCGCTGTGGGGGCAGAGCTGCGCCTTCAATGGCGAGCCAGACTGCCCCACGGACTGGGGGCTCCGGTCTGAGACAGGGCCGAACGAGGCCATCAAGGCTCTCTGGTTTGGCAAGAGCACGGGTGGCTCCTCTGCGCAGAATGCCATGCAGTACATCAAGGCGAGTGAAGGAGGCTGCATGGCAGCGCAGGCGCTTGCGACGTGATGCCTTGCATAACTTTGGAACAGCCTATGAATCACAGCTGAGAATTTCCGCCGTCGGTCATGCAGCGTTGCAGCCCTGGAGAGGTCCACTCATCGCGAGCTGCACTAGACCCGGTGCAACACAGCCTGCCAGCAGCAGCAGCAGCAGCTCCCGCTGCCGCAATACAACAGCGTATGTGTGCGCACCATCCCTCAACACGCACCTCACATATCCAGACACCTGGGCACCCAGCCCCGCGCTGCCCCCCCCTGATAGCCCTCAGCGCACCGCCACTGCACCAAGTGTCACTCTGCGACTCGCAGACTCGCTCTCCAGCACGCCTTCGCACTTCGGCCATCCCCCCAGTACAGGTGGCTCGACGCGCCGCTGTGCGCTGTCACATGGCTGCTGGGTGAGGGTTGGAGTCAGGGTGGAGTTCGGTGCATGCGTATCGCTCTCAAAGCACCGCCGAGTGCGCCCCTTGTCAATGTCACTGTGCCGAGTCTCGCGTCTTCGCGCTCACCGCAATCATGGGCCCGTCGTTATTCCCCCCTCCCCCCCCCCCCCCCCCCCCCCCCCACAGGGCGCGCGCGCCGACTTCCGCCTGTGGTCCTCCTTCGGCCCCGAGTACGCCGCACTCTGGAACCCCGACAGGGCGGCGCAGGCCTTCAGGGAGATCGAGGGCGCCGTCCCCGCGCTGCGCGCGCTCAGCCCCGGCACCTACGCCGCCGACGGTCCCATCGCCGTCTCCGCCCCTCTTTTCGCACAGCCGGGCTTCAAGGACTGGTACGCGGCGGCGTGGGGCGCCGCGGGGCTGCCGCGCGCGCCCGATCAGAACGGTGCCGGAACGGCGCTCGGCGCGCGCCTCGGCCTCGCCGCCGACAAGTTCACCATCACCGCCGACGGGCGGCGCAGCTACGCCTATGAGGAGCTCGTCGTGCCGCTGCTGCGGCGCGGCGCGGCGCCCAACTTCAAGCTGGTGACAGGCGCAACGGCGACGCGCATCGCGTTCGGCGGCGGCGACGGCGACGGCCCGCCCGTCGCGACGGAGGTCGCATTCATGTGGGGCGGGCGCGAGGTGTTCGTCGGCGTCGGCAGGGAGGTTGTCGTGTGCGCGGGCGCCGCGCTGAGCCCCGCGGTGCTGCTGCGGGTGAGACGCGCGCTCGCGTTGCGTGTGCGCGCGCCAACTTTGAAGTCGTGGCTGACGGCGCATGCGGATACACGTCAGAGCGCACACGCTGCCGCGCGCAATTGCCGCGTCATTCCGCAGCATGCGCCGGGTGCGCAACGAGCCGGCAGCGGCGGCTGCGTGGCGCCGCTGCCGCCGATGCTGCGCAGCCGCCGATGCTGCGCAGCCGCCGCTGCTGCGCTGCCGCCTGCTGAACTGGTCTCCCCTGCTCAGAACATTGTTTGCCGATCGCGCCCCACTGCGTTCTGCTTCACGCATGCTCCCGCGCCCCTCACGCGATCTCGCCGCTGCCGAACGCCACACTTGCTGTCAAACGCCGCGCAGAGCGGCGTCGGGCCTGCCGCCGACCTCGAGGCCGTCGGCGTGCCCGTGGTGGCGGACAACCCGTACGTGGGACGCGGTCTAACGGACCATCCCACTGCGACACTTTATTACCTGTACAACGGGGGCACGGACACGTACCTGGACGCCTCCTTGAACCCCGCCCGGGACGCGGAGAACGAGGCGTTGTACACTCAGGTGCGCCGCCGCCGCAGTGTGTCATCGTGCGCGCGCGCGTATGCGTGCGGGTTCACAGGCTTGTGTCATCTCAGCTATGCATGGCGGGGCATCGGGGCGGTATGCACACCTCTTGCCCTGACGTCATCATGACGCGTGCTCTGAGCCACTTGCGTGCGCAGATTCGCACTGCAGCACTTGAGAACCTGGTGCTGAGCCAGCCCTTCATCTCCCCGCGCCGCCGTGACCTCCACAGCAGACGCCCGCGCAGGGCCCCCTGACATCTGCCGGCATCGCGTACACCTCCTACCTGCGCTACCCCGGCTACATGACGGCCGCGGACAAAGTGGGCGAGGATCTCGTCATTGTGAGTGTCACACTTGCCGTCGTGAGTGCCACAGTCGGGGCCCGCCGCATTGTGTGACTGCAAGGCCCGCTGCCGCCCTGGTGAGGGAGTGCTGTGGAGCGCATCACCTGCGCCTCTCCCGTGCACGTCGCCGTCGGCGCGCGTGCCAGTGGCAGCGCTGCACAAATGCCGCTGCTGCGGGCGTGAGCAGCGCTTCCGTGGGGGGCGCCGCAGCCCCTTCGGCGTCTTGCTCAGCAGCATCAGTCATTGTGTAGATCTAGTGCTGGAAGCCCCGATCATTCATCAGGAGAGCCCCCAAAAAGCTCCTTTTGGAGGCTGGCAGAGCGCTGGCGTCGCGCAAAAAGACCTTCGTCATCTGCCGGCAAATATGCTCACTGATGCATGAAGTGCACTGTTTACCCCCTAAATTTATTGCGTTCGCCCAAGACCAGGTATCAGCCTCTACCCCCCCCCCCCTCTCCCTTCGGGGCCGCTGCCAGAGGCACGCGTCCACACCTGCGAGCCACAAACGCCAATGCACTCAACCCCCCCCCCCCCCCCCCGCGCTGCGCAGCCGGAGGGGCCCAATCTTGAGATCACGCCGTCGCAGCTGCTGCGGGAGGGCAACCCCGGCGGCTGCAACTCCACGCCGTGCACGGGGTTCCAGACGATGATCACGGGGCTGCAGCCCGCGAGCCGCGGCGGCACCGTGACGCTGGCCTCCGCGGACCCCCTGGAGAAGCCCGTGATCCGCGCTGACTTCATCAGCGAGGAGGACGACATCGAGGTGCTCTATCAGGTCGGTGGGTGCGCGCGACAATCAAGGCTCCCTATCGGGCGGGTGCGCGCGCGACGGCAAGGTTCTCCATCAGGCGAGTGCGCGGGACATCGAGGTCCTCTATCAGGAGGGTGGGTGCACGCGTAGGGCGCGGGAGCGGCCGCCGCTGCTGCTGCTGCTGCTGCAGCGCGGCGCCGAGTGGAGGTTCTGGCGTGTGCGGTCCGAGGCGCGCGCTGCAATGACTGTTGTTTTTGGGTACTGGCAGCGACGACGGCGCGTGATTGGGCAGCGTCCGGCCAATCAGAGGCGATGCTCTGCCGGGCCATCACTTGGCGGCGACGCATTGTAAACACTGAGTTGTTGCTGAGGTGCCTGCGATGCTGGGCTCGACGGCGCAGTTGCCTGTTGGCCCTGGAACGGGGCGTGCGGTGCGCAACCCTGGCACAGGCCAGTGAGTCAGCTCCTGCATCAGTGTCTGTTGGTCTGGGAGCAGGAACTCTCACCTCTCTTGCAACCCAACACATCATTGCATTGTACGTGTGGCCAACACATATCATGCGTGAAGTACGCGCAAGTCGCACCGCACGTGCGCCCACCACTCATCCCGCCCACACTAAGCTCGCCGCCGCCGCCGCCGCCGCCGCTGCCACTGCCGCCGCCGCCGCCGCCGCCGCGCGCAGGGCTTCCTCACGGCGCGCGCGGCCGCGGCGCAGGAGCCCCTCGCATCGCTGGCCTTCGAGTCGTACCCCGCGGAGCTGGTGACGGACTACGCGTCCTTCAAGGCGCTCATGCTGCAGGACGACGGCCAGCTGCTGGGCAAGGGCACGCACTGGCACGGCAGCTGCCAGCTCGGCCGCGCCGTCGACGCGACGCTGCTCGTCAAGGGCGTGGTGAGTCGCCGCGCGCGCGCGCGCGGGCATGCGGTAGCGATTCGCTCGCTGCCTTTCACTATAGCCCTAGTTCGAGCCCCAAACCCTTAGGCTACCGCTGAACCTGCCTACGTTAAGTCGTCACCTGCAGCAGCGTGGCGGCCATGACATGCTCTCGCCGCTGCTTGTGCCGCATGGGGCGGCGCGGGGCGCGTTCTGCGTGTACCTGATTGCGCCAGTTGCTGGTGCTGCTGGTGCTGCTGCTGCTGCTGCTGCCGCTGCCGCTGCTGCCATGGCCGCTGCTGTTGCTGGCACGATCATTCTTGTGCGGGGTCCCAGTTGCGTGACAGCAGTGTGTGTTGCCGTGTGCATGCAAACGCGGCGCTGTCTGCTGGTCGCCACTGCTGCAACAGCGCCGTCGCCGCTGCCGCCGCCGCCGCCGCTGCTATTGCTGCAGCTGGTATGATCATTCATATACGGGATTTCTGGCTGCGCGATGTCAGCAATGTGCAAGGGGGACTGACGGCTGCTGGCGAGCGCTGCCATGCATGCACGTACACGCGCCGCCACTGCGCCGACTGCGTCACTGCTTGCTTGAGAAGTCACCATCACAGTCCTGAGGATGGTATTGCGGTAAAGGCGCAGCGGCGCGCAGCGCTGCGCGTGATGGCCGTCCGATGGTCATGCGCAGGCTTCATGTTCAAACAGCCACTGCGTGCTCGCCCCAGTGACGCTGCGGTGCGCGCGCACCAAGCGCAGCCCCTGCACAGGGCCACGCGAAGCCCGCCATGAACGGCGAGCTCGCGGCTCGCTGCCGCGCCCGTCGCTTCCAATTACAAATGTCCCCGCCACATCCCCGCCCGCGTACTTCATGCACCCGTCTGAAGCTGCGCCGCACCATGAACTGCCTCAATCCGCCCCTATACATCTCTATACTTCAAAGTACTTGAAGAAGCATGTATATATGCCTTGATGCTCATGCCTTGAATCTAATGCGTGCTGCGCGCTGCGCTCTGCTGCGATGCGCTCCGCGCGCAGGCCAACGTGCGCGTCGCGGACGCGAGCGTCATGCCGCGCATCTCGGCGCGCCCGCAGGCCTCCGTCATGCTGGTGGGGTCCATCGGCGCCGACATCATACTCGCCGCTGCCGCTGCCGCTGACGCTGCAGCGGCAGCGGAGCCGCCGCCATAGGCGGGCCGCCGCAAGGCTTGAAGTTTCCAGTGGGGAAGCTGTTCCATTCTTAAAAGTGGTGTGCATACGGTGCGATCGAGCGCCTCTGTGGAGTGCTGTCCCCCCGTGCGCGTGAAAGTAGACCGCCTAGAGTGCACTGTTGTCCTGATAGTGAGGCGCAACGGCGATTGGTCTTGGTAAGCCCCTGTTCATAGGTCACAATACCCCCCCTTGTTTTCTGTGCTGTAGGCAGTGCGACAGGCGAGGTCGCTCACAGCCGCGTTCAGGCCTGCCAGCAATTTGAAATCGCGGCCGTTAGTGTTGAGCATCATTGGAAGAAAGCACATACATGATCGCATGTCTTCAAGTTGAAGTGCGCGTCGACCGCACCGCACCGCTCGCGCACTTGGCCGAGCGGCGATGCGTCCAAATACGCTTTCACATTTCATTTTAGCCAGCTTTTGAATAGCCGGTGTGATCAGCATCACTGCTCCGTGGCCCTGCCCCTAACAATGGGGGGCTGGGCACTCATCACAGGCGCCACTCTGGCGTGAATCACTATGTCACCGGTGCACAGATCAATGAGACTATGCGCTTTGCGCTGCATGCACATCGCACACTCACGTGTACTTTCGTACAGGCCACGGTCTGTCCTGCATCATGTACATAGGCACACACATGCACATGTGATGTCAATCGAACACGCCACCAGAAGCTGCCTCAACGGTCACAGATATGTACCTGCTCGCCCGACAGTACGATGATAGAGTGCAACCTGTCACCTTGGAGTGCCCCTGCGTACATGCAGGATCAAATGCACACACACATCCTCTCAGTACTTGCCGCTCGGCCCATGCTCTCGAACTGCTGCAGTCGCGTAAGGGCACATGCCGTCATTGTGGCTCACGCACGGGACTGTCTCATCCCCTTATGGCAGTGCTTACTTGCACGTGCGCATCCTTCTGGAATGGCCAAGTCAGTAGTGGCACATGATTCAGCACCACGCTATCCCCCAATCTTCCAATACAAAGCGCTGAAGCCATGCTGATTGCATGCGCACGCATCTCATTACGATATGCCGCAGGCGATGCACGTGCACACGATGAGGCTTAATCCTCAAGTGAGAGAGTGTACGCATATGTCTCAGGCATGTGTATTCATTACTGGCCGCGCCACAGGCGTGCAGCGGTCAATGAAGGAGGAGCCACACGCGGCGCGCTCTGTGAGCTGCGTACACGACATGCTGCGTGCTGATCGTGGTTGTTTAGCATACCGTATGGCCTGCGCAGCACCGGATGCTTGTATTGCAATCGAATCAACTTGAAGGAGCTACCTAGTGCAGCATATGAATTTGTGCCTTAGACTACTTGAGGGGCTGCCATGAGCTGTCTCCGCGGCTATGCAACAGGAACCGCGCCACCATTATCTGTGTCAGAGGCGGTGGCCATTCATGCGTCTTTGCGCCGCAATAGCGTGCTGCCGGTACGCGCGCTACTTACCCCCGCCTGTCCTATTAATCGTGCCGCGCGTGTAATTCACACATCCTGCGCGATGCGCACTCCGCGCTTCGCTTAGAGCTCGCGCCTGATGTGAGGCAGACTTGCACACAGGCACTGCGTTTACTGGTAGCGTGCAGCAATGCTCAGCTCTCCTATATACCCCCCCCCCCCCCCCCGCCCACCTAGTACTTGATCGCCACGACGTACTCCCCCATCGATCTGAACAGCGGTGCGCGGTCGGCGGGCGACGGGTCGTCGTAGCACGAGACGCCGCCGAGGTCCAGCAGGTGCAGCGCCTGCGACACGCGACGTGTAAGCCAATACGGCGAAGAAATGCCGGTTAAGCGGCAGACTTGACAGCTGGCCTGGGCGCCTGCCATGGTACTAGGATGAGTGCAGTGCGCATGTTGTACGTGCGCGAGTGGTCGGTCATGCAGCAGCGCAGAGGGTCGTCGCGCGCGCCGTCGCGTGCAGCTGTGCCTGCCGCGGCTCTACTGTACGGGCAGCGCTACTGTAGAGAGTGCAGTGCACGTGTATGTAATAGTGGTCGTTCATAAGCAGGTCAAGAAGTCGCGAGGCGCGGCATGTCGTACGAGTGCGCATTGGGGGCGCTGCGGCGGGCTGCGAGACGCCCACGAGCGCAAGCGAGCGTGCAGCGCACATGGTAGCGGCGGCGGCGGCGGCGCGGGCGCAGCGGGCATAGCAGGCGAGCGCGCAGCGACTGCATGTCTGGACAACGAGCGTGCTGCACCACCACCACCATGATGTTGGCGAGTGGCGGCAAAAGTGCCCTTGCTGGTGCGCATTTGAAGCGTGAACCACAAGCTCTGGCGTGGCGTGTTGAAAAGGTGCTGCAGGTGCGCATCTGAAGTGCAAAATGTGAGCGCTGATTTCTTGTGTTGCTCAGAGAAGGCGCCGCATGTGCCGGTCCATCACCATGGTCACCGAGGTGTCGAGTCTACAACACATTCCCCGCAGTGCCTCGTGAACACAGCGCACGCAGTGCCTCGTGAACACAGCGCATCACTTAATGCAGTGCTGCCCAGCAGCTCGGAGGACGAAGCACGAGCGTTGGCCGTGAGGAGCGTGGCGCCGATGGCGGCGCGCTGCATAGCGATCCCGTCCAAAGCCATGAATCTAGACCATTCACAGCAATGAATACTTTGAAGTATGAGACGGTGCATACCTTCCGCACGGTGGTGGCCGGTACGCCCCCGGCAGCACTGCTCCGCAGCGCAAGCGCCACGCTCAGCATCTGCAAGGGCGCGTGGCAGCGCGTGTGTGAGAGGGGCGTGCGCCGACGTCACAACGAAGGTACAGGCTGCGTGCCTCGCCAACAGCTCGTGGACTGTGCGCTGAAACGAGCCGCAGAAAACGGCGGCTTTGACAGCAGCGCTCAACTGAACAGCTCAACAGCTATGCGCATGCAGCGGCGCTCGCGAGACTGTGGTGCAGGGTTGTATGGTCAAGTGGAGACAGGTTGCAAGGGGGCATCAATCCCGCGTGCCTGCCTAATTGCCGCCGATCAAGGTTTGTGGGTGTGCGATGCCCGCCATCCGCTGCCGTGGGAGCGGCTTCCGCATGGCGCCGCGGAGTCTTGCGGTGACCGGGGCGCACTGCACAGGTGCCGAGCATCGCCGCTATACACGCACTGCTGATGCTGGCGAAACATGGACCGGCATAACGTCAGCAGCATCCGCCGAGCAGCGCTCCACGAAGCGAAGCTGCTGCACCAGTCTTGCAGCAGGTGCGCAACGCTGCGCATTCTCAAGTCCGGAAGTGGCGAGTACTGCCAATCACAGCACATCTGGGTGCGCACTGGTGTAGCACCGTGTGCGAACGCCTGTTCAAGGGGGGGCACACCACGCGCACCTGCAGCGCAACTCAGCACAGACGCGGCGCGCACCGCCGATGCTGCACAGACTGCGCCGCAGCATGCGCTCTTTCAAGCGCCGTCGCACGCGATCGGAATGCTGCGCGCAAAACTGCCAGCTGCCTTCCCCCCATTACATGAGCACGACATGCCCTCGACCTGCGAGCGCCGCCCTTGCGTGCGCCGGCCGCTTGTCCCCGTGAAGAGCGGCTGATCGACCCCTGCGCGAGCACGCACGCACGCAACGCGCTCTTTCTAATACATGAACACTGCGCGCATGCGCACCTGCAGCGAGTCGTCCGACACGCCGCGCGCGCCGCGCAGGCTCAGCGCGCTGAGCGCTGCCATGCGCGGCATCCACTGGCACAGTGCGCCCATCACGGCGTCGCCGCCGCCGCCGCCGCCGCTGCTGCCGCCGCCGCCGAAGCTGCAGCCCGAGAAGCTGAGCGCGCCGAGCTGCGGCGCGCCCGTCGCCAGCGCCTCGACCAGCATGCCGAAGGCGGTGCTGACGCCGCTCGCGGCGCCTGCGGGGCCCACGCCTGCGCACGGCAGCGGGGCGCGGTTGAACGCGCGTTTGTGAGCGTGGCGCGGTGCACTTGTTGCTCAGCGCGTGTCGGAGGGGTGTTGGGGGCGGGTCCTGCTGATCGCTGATGTGCTTGTTTGTGCAGGTTTGGCGTGTGCCGGTCATCACTTGTTGTTTCCAGCAGCATGAGCGCTAGCCGCGCGTCGTGGCTGTGCGTGTGCCGCTCGTCCGTCCATCTCATTGGCATGGCGGTGAGCTACGCGCGCTCCATAGATGACTGGTACGGACTGGTGTTGGCGTACACGTGCAGCGCGGCACCTTACACCGCATCGGGAGCACGGGGCTAAGTTGTGGCCCGCCAAAGCTTCCCCGAGCAACGTCGCAGACGACCATCACCTGGTGGGCCTGCCTCCCAGCATACAGAACACAGTAATCCAACGCAGGCAGTACAGGCACACGCGCCGATGCGCACAAGCGAAAAGCGCGTACAACATGTAATGACGTTGTCGAGACAAAACCATACTGCAGCAGCACGTCCACGCCGCGTGCAGCTCACAGCGTACACATGCAGCGCAGCCCGCAAGCACATAGGCAGCGGCAGCGGCGCGCACCTGCGGTGAAGCGCGCCTCCCGCAGCCCCCCGATGTCGGCGTTGGCGAGCGTGAAGGCGCGCAGCGCGGGCGCGCCGCCGCCGCCGAGCGCGTGCGCCAGCTGCAGCAGCGGCCGCGACGTCGCCCACATGTAGCACGTGGCGCACGGGCCCGCGGCGCCGCGCAGGTGGAGCTCGCGCAGCGCGGGCAGGCGGCGCGCGGCGATGCCTGTAGCGCGCGGGGCGGGGGGGGGGGGGGATGGAGCAGCTGCCTGTGTCAGCACGGTCAACGGCAGGGGTGAGGGAGTATGCGCAGCCGAGGCGCTCTTCACCACGCCGCGAGCCATGCCGACTCCAGCAGCCTGAAATTGATGACATGGTCGCTGGGTAGGTAAGGCCATCGTGCCACACACCGCCGGTGAGTTCACAAGGCAGGCGGCCGCGCACGGTCCCATTCGAACGCGCACCGTTCTATTCCGCACGGACCGTCGCCTCACCTGCGGCGAGAGAGCCCACCCACGACTCCGACAGCGGCACATCGACCTCCAGGCTCTGCAGGCTCGGCAGCGCGGCGTGCGCAAAGAGCAGCGACGGGTCCGCGTACAGCTTGTCGCCGGCACCGACACCCGCGCCGCCGCCGCTGCCGCCCTCCGGAGTGTGCATGGCCAGGTGCAGCGCCTGCACCGCGTCCTGCACGGCAGCGAGCGAGCGCGCGCGATGGGGCGCAGGGGCGGGCAGCGGCGCGCAGATGTTGTGGCGGGGCGTGCACAGGTAGGAGCGGGGGGAGGGGGCGGACGAGGGGGGTGGGGGACGATCGTGGCGGCCTGAATGAAGTCTGCGCGCCGCGATGGATTTCGCCTGCGCTGCGATGACGCCGACGCGCTGATGGTTCTCTGAGCGCATGTAGGGTCACACGCACTTGCGAAGCGGGGAGCCGTCTTGCGGTGAGGCACCATTCAACAAGCAAAACGTTTCTTGACACGCAAACCTTGTTTCACGCGGTAGAAAGGAAAGGGGTGGCATGGCCACGGCGACGCTCAGTAACGGAGCAGAAAGTGGCACATGCATCCACAGCCGCCTTCAACAAGATGAATATCAGCAAAACAATCCAGTGCACTGGAATCTGGCATGAGTAGCACTTACCCCGAAGTCCTTGCAGGTCGCCAGCGCTGCGACCAGGGCAGGGAAGCAGGGCGTCCTCATATCCGGAGCGAGAGTCCATGTGCATTGGACAGTGAAGCCACTCAGGTGTGGCAGCCCGTCCAACAGCATCTTGATGGCATGGAACACCTCCACAACGGCCTGCATGAACAAAAACAAAGCGCCGTTGGTGTCAAGACACAGGCGCCTGCAGGTAGAACATGCCTTCAGCACTCTAGCTTTCCGTACCTTGTCCGACTGCACGTGGCTTGGCAGGCTCAAATTCAAGACTGTCACAATATCCTTGTGCGCCTCCACAAAAGCTCGAGCTGTCTCCAGGGCTTGCGCGGGATCGGCCGGCAACGCCAATTCGGCCAAGGTACCCTCCTGCTCCGTAATAACATCTCCTGAGGTAGTGTGCTCGATGCGGATCTCTGGGCCGCCCAGTGGAGCCGGCAAAAAATCGGTGTCTACTCTTATGGAGTCCATCTGCTTCGCCACACAGCGAGGTGTTATCTTGTCCATTTTCCTCAAAACCTGAACTTCAACATTGAAGGGTCTTCTCACTGAACTTCAACATCGAAGTTTATTTGAAGTTTGAACTTGAAGTGTTTCTAACGACTGTGACTGTGCCTGTGTGAGCCTCCAGAGCTTGAGGAGTACCCCAAATACAACGCATTGCCAACGCCTGCTCTTTAGCCGCTGGCAGGAGCGGCTGCTGAGGATTGCAAGAGGCTGTGAATGAAGCAGCCCCTGCTGCTGCTGTTGCTGAGCTGCCCTGCAACTCAAGCCTTTTCAGCCTCTGTGGTCAAGCCCCAGCACAGCGAACAGAGACAGGGATACTTGCCACCCAAGCCCGTCCTTGATGACGGCCATGTGGTCGACACGGCTGCCCTGGATGACCTGGTGCGATCGGGAGTGCTGCACGTGCTGACGCGCAGGCAGGACTACTCTGAGAGGCGCAGGCAAGCAAATACGGCTAGTAAGGCTGCACTGAAGCAAAGTGGATGCTTCATCGAGTTGATCGGGTTCAAACAGTTGCACACATGGCAGTTCTGTGTCGACAGAAGTTTCGCCGTTTGAGATTGCAGGCATGTGAACGGACCACCGGTATTGTTGTGAATGCACTCCAGAAATACAGGTTTGCGAAACACTCTTCCTGCAATAGCAGTATCATCACTGTTGACAAAGTTCGCCACTGATTGATGGCGTAAGCTGCTCGAAACGCTAAGTTGAAATGTGAGACTGTGCTGCCTAATGATGGCGTTCCTCCTTGTAATTCGCCTTGTTGCTGCTCAATCCCATCATCGGTCGCCTTTCACAGTGCAGAATCAGGTATGTTTGTTGCTGAGCACCAAGGCCAATCAAGAACCGGATGCATGCCACCTCAATCGCGCCCGCAAGTGACGCCTGCACTGCAGTTATTGACTACTTGACTCGCTGTATCATTGTTGGCACATGACCTCTGACACAAAACAGTGATGGGTACTCGGAGCCTCAGCAGCTGTTCCTCCTGGGGACCAGTCACGTGTCGCAGCAGAGCGCCAGCGACGTGGCGAGGGTCATCCGTGAAGTGCAGCCACAGAGTGTGGTCGTCGAACTCTGCAGGTACGTGTGCTCAAGGTTGTGATGACACCATACTTGCCATTTCTACGTGCACGAATCCTGCCAACTGTCGACACGTGGTGCCGCCTGTACCCATGATTTGAAGTGCATGCCAGGCTAGCTGCATGGTGTAGGAAGTGTTACTCATAAAGTGCATGCCGCAATGTTTGCACACTGCCCGCGATGGCTGCTGCGCAGCAACACGCAATGGCGACGCAGTCCTTGCAGCAGCATACTTACAAGATGAATGTACATCCACAGGCGCGCTGTTCAGCCGCATCAGCTCACTGTCACTGCCTACCCCAGCGCTGATCACTTGCCATGGACTCTGCAGCTTTGAATGGAGCCAGCATGTAGTTGTTGAGAAGCATCACCAGAGCTGCTGTCATGTCACATGCATTACATGTCAGCACGTATCAACTCGTCTTTGCTGCCTGAACGTCACTCAGCGCGCGCCAAAACCTGCTGCTCACCATAACCCGGTACTGCCCGGGCAATGCAGGAGTCGAGTCGGACTGATGATGGAAGAAGAGCCGGGCGCTGCCAACGCCCCCGCCAGCCCGCTGGGCCTCTCGGGCGGCAACCTGCAGGAGGCGCTGCAGCGCTCAGTGCAGGTCGGCGGCCAGGGCATGGTAAGTGTGTGACGTGTGCGGCACGGTGCTGCCTCGCTCGGGTGCGAGGCGTGTGCGGCATGGCGTTGCATTGCTCGGCGTTGTGTCAGTGCGGCAACGTTGTGTCTGCTACTGACCTGCATTGCAGTCATGCTCACGAGGGAGGACTGCATGGATGAGCAGCGTATGCACCATAGCACCAGCAGCGCCGGCTAGCCGGCGCTGCACCAGTGTATGGCGGCAGCGACAGGTCATTCATGGCAGGGTTGATGCCCATGTGCGCACAAGTGCAGCCGCAGTGGCAACAATCTCAGATCCTTGCGAGTACCATGTCAATTGTGGGCTGTTTACATTGCAGGCCTCCAGATGCTGCGGTATGAAATGCGAGGGCACATTGCAGTCACTGCTCCATTGAACAACACTTGACATATGTGCACCACTTGTACACAGCCGCTGGGGAGTGCCTCAAACTGTCATCAAGCAGCACCAATGAGGGGCGCAGATGGGGCTGCAGCCTCTCCGAGGCTGAAGACGTGTTGGCACCGACCAGCGGCAGTGTGTTCACCACCTACCAAAAGCAGCGGCGGTGCAACTGAGGTTAGTCGCTGCTGGAGTTAGACATTGCATTTAGCTTCACAATACCCCGTTAACACCGCCTGTGCTCCTGCAGGTGCTGCTGCGCGCCGCGTTGGCGCACGCCACCGCGTCCGCCACCGAGACGGTCCGCCCCGGGCTGGACTTCCGCGCCGCTAACGCATGCGCAACCGCGCTCGACGCCGAGATCGTCCTCGGCGACAGGCCCATCGAGATCACGCTGAAGCGCGCGTGGGCGGCTCTGTCCACGGCGGAGAAGGTGCGCCTGGCGGCCGGGCTCGCCTTTGCGGCGGTTGGCGGCGGCAAGGCTGTCAGCGGTGAGGTGAGGACTGCCGCGCAGGGCCGCCAAACTTCTTGCAGACAGAGCTGTGCATCTTATGTCCAGTTAAGTGTGCTCACATGTTGCATGGTGCATTTGCGCCAGTGAAACCTGGGACAGGTGGTCCGTTAGTCAGCACTTGTGGAGATCAGTGCGTGTATACATGTTGCAAAGTGCATCTGCGCCAGTAAAACCTTGGGCAGCTGGCGTTTTGGTAGGGTTGAGGAGGAAGGTCAGTGCGAGCTTGTAGCTGACGGAGTGACGCTGAAGGTTTGCTGGCACTTTCATCAGAGATGCCTTGCACTTCAGGCTGGCACTTGCATTGTGGTCACGCCCAGTGGCCTGTGCCTGCATCAGCGGTTGCGCGCCAGCACCTCATTCCGAATCCATTGTACACCCTGGTCGCAACTCGACGCTCAGATCACATCAGTCTTTGACGTCATGCTGCGCTGCATGCCTGTATTGCGCCCGTTGCCAAGGTGGCCTTTGCCAAGACCAGGCCAGCGGAACGCTGCCGCGCCCACTTTCCGCTGGTTCATTGCATGCTGATGTCAACCCCGGTGACTGACGAACGCGCCATGTGGTTTGCCCTTATGCTGGCACCGCTTGCCAGTGCCCAGCAGCGCGTCCACAACCGCCACACGCACACCGCTGCGCACATGTACCACAGCACATGCGCAGGCGCTCGGCGCATGTGTGCTGCACCGGTCATTCCCGCACCTTCGCCCCTCCCCCCCCCCGTCCTCACGCCCTCGCGTATGCTGCGCCGCGCAGGGCAGTGAGCTGCTGGCCGCGGCGCGCGGCGGCCGCGTGGACGACGACGTCGTGGACGCGCTCATGGCCAAGCTGTCGCGCCAGTTCCCCGCGCTGGTGGCGCCCCTCGTGCACGAGAGGGACGCGTACCTCGCGTGGTCGCTCAAGCGCAGCCGCGCCGTGTGCGGCAAGTCGCGCGTCGTCGGCGTCGTCGGGCGGTGAGACGGCGCGCACGCGTCTCCTGTCACCCCCTCGGCGCTGCTGCTGTACGCAGTGCGCCTCAATCTGTGCCTGCGGCATGTGCGCACTGTGTGATGTTGCAGATGACGGCGGATGCCTCCACTTGCATAGGCTGAGTGGCACATTATCAGCGTGACGTGTTTGCGCCATGTCGCCTATAGCCAACATGCTTGCTTCAGGATGGCGGTTGTGGGCCCTGTCTCCTGTTGTCAAGTGCGCCGTCGTTAAGCACCTGTGTGAGTACCGCTAGGTTCAGTGCTTCTTGCCAAGCAGTGCCTGTGTACTCGGTCCTGCCGGCATTTTCACAAATGCTTGACTGAACATGCTTGGATGCTGTCGGAAGCAACATTACACACATGATGATCGACGCAATTTGAACAGCATCTGCGCGGAGGTTTGACGGCTCGGCACGACCTGTTGGCGTTCAGAGGCGCCATATGCTTGATGTGAACTTTTGCGATGATGACGATTGAGCACTGCGCACTCACGCATTGAGATGTTGTTGCGTGTCCTCAATTGCGCCTTTTGCAGGGCGCATCTGCCCGGCGTGCTGAAAGCCATACAAGGCGACAACGGCGGCGACACTCTTATTTTCAAGGAACTCATCGGCAAGCGATGAAGGCGCCCATGTGTGTGCGTGTGTGTGGGGGGGATGTAAGGGGTGTGTTTGGGGTCTGCTTGCATCACAGCAGCATTTGATCTTACACAGTTGTATGCGCCAGCTCATCAGGCTGAGCGCAGTTTTGAAGCTCTCTTGGCTATGTACCACTACTACACCACGTCGGTATGCACGCCTGCCAGGTCGTGCCAGCAGTGGGCGGCGCGCGCGGTACACCAGGCCACTCACTGTCGCCGCATTTGTAACGTTTATGCCATTTTACATGTGCCAAACCTGTAAATACTACTGCAGGTCACCGAAAGTTTGCCCATACGCTAGGTGTGCAGAGTCTTGGCTGCTGATAACAGTGGTTTTCATGTTTGATACTGTCTTGTTTACCGTGCCATGACAGTCGAACCGCTGCTAGTAGTACTTCCTGCACAATTACTCAAAGCAACCATACATGGTGCGTGATGAACAATGCCAAGATGTGGGTGCCAAGAAACATGGTTGCCACATGTGTAGCATCAAATTATCGTGTTTCATATTCACAGGATTAGCGAAAGCTGGTGCGTCGAGCACAAGTATGTGCTACGGTATCACTATTGCCGCTACTGCTGCGAATCACTATACATGAGCCAACAGACGAGCTTATCATGTGTGCCCTTGCGGCCTTAGGGTTGGCACTCTCGCTAGTGTCTGTTTTGCCAGCTCCATCAAAATTGCGACGCGCATGACCTGCATTGATTGAGCCGCTCACACCTCTGTGCCGTAGAAGCGGTCGCCAAAGTCGCCGAGCCCCGGCATGATGTACTTGTTGTCGTTGAGGGACGCGTCGATGACGCAGGTTACGATGCGCACCGCTGGGTGCGCGCTCGATACCGCCTCGATGCCCTCAGGAGCAGCGATGACGTTGGCGAAGATGATGGATTCCGCCCGGCAGCCCGCGTCGAGCAGCGTGTTCACCGCCATGATCACGGAGCCGCCGGTGGCCTGACATGGCGGCAAATGCAGGGCGATAAGCACAGAGACAGTGAGCACCGCAAACACGTAGCGCAAATAGGACACAGCCAGCACACAATTCGCTGTAGGGTTGCCGCACAAACCGGATTTCGCCTCATTGTCCCCGTACAGCTGCAAATAAACATACATTATGTTGAGAACATGCGTGAACCATGGCAGGCTCGACTCAGCAGTAGATCCACGAAAGCCTGCAGTGGGGGACAGTGCTCACCAGCATTGGGTCGCACAGAATGACTGGCATCCTGGCGATGCCCAGAGGGAACTTGTGGTAGTACATGACTGGGTGCTTGTCGGCGCTTGACTCGTCGCGTTGAATGAGGATCTTGCCCACATGCACATCTGGTGCTATCTTTCTGACGGCCTCCAACAGAGAGTCGCCGGCCCTGGCCAGGCACAGAGTACAGTGCACCACAATGACTGTTGTAAGTGCTATGTAGCTGCACGCCACATGACCATTGGCAGTCCTCGTCCATGATTGAAGTGTGCGCTTTTGCACAACTGCGGTCCATGCAACGTGACGCAGCAGATTGGGCCCCTGCTCTCCTCTAACACCGACATTGCACGCGTGCCGACAGATGATCGTGCCAATGTTTAGTATATGGGTTACTGGAGCGTATGCCCTGTGTACAGTCCCGTTGTTCACATGACGAAAGAAAGTAAGGAACGCAGCGCACAGCACCATGAATAAACTGCACTGGAGGCACAGCAAGCCGCACATCATGGCCAACACAGACCTGATGATGGACACGGCACAAACTTTGCTGGTGTTGATGCGAACTGCGTCTGGCAACGTCGCGCCGGTTGGTGTGGTGATGGATACCTGCTGGGCCGGCAGCATTGCCATGGCTTCCTCTGCAAGCAGCGCCATCAGGCGCGATGCATAGTAAGCGAACTGCAAACCAGGCACAAGCATGTTGATGATTCAGACCGGCATGTGTAGCGGTAGCTGGTATCATGCGAAGTAGGCAAGCTGCAGGCCAGGCATAGAGAAGTTCGAGCTTGAGGGTCAAAGAAGTGCAAGTGTTCAAAGAGCACTGCATGCAAACGTAACATCGCAAAAACTTTCCACAACAAATGCGATGGAGAAAAGGTAGACAGCAAAGCGTTTAACGTACGAGACGTGCCTGTCAGACGCTCACTGCAAAAACAAAACAGCAAAGTGCGGCAATGTTGACGATTTCACGAGAGCATGTAGGATGCCCTCACCTGAACGCTGCTGGTGGTGACGTCGCGGATAGGTGTGAGCAAATGCGGGATGGCGGAGTGTTTGCACACGGTGACTTGCGGAAACGACGCCATGATGGCATGCGCACTCAAAAAAAAAAAAGCTGAACCTGAACCTGAAACACGGATCTTCAACATGCTGTTGAAGATGTTTTTCGAGTTGAAGGAGTCACACGTGTAATCGCGCTCAGCAGCTGCTGCTGCACCACGATGATGAGAGTGCGTATAGTGCTGCTGGGCGCGCTCTGCGCTGCTGCGCTTGCGTGTTGCAGCGGCGCAGCGTACAAAGAGGGACTTCAACGAGCAATCCGACCAAGCCTGCATGGCGAGAAAGTAACACAGGCACTGCGTCGAGGCTCCGCGACTGCTGAGGTGATCCGTGGGGGGAGAGCCGCTGTTAATACGGCCCCGGATCAGGCCGACACCTACCACACCGTCAGCGTCGCTTGGCCCATTGTTTCGGCTTGGCTTTACTTCCTGGCTTGCGCTTTCGCCATTCCAGCACTTCCTCGGATCGTCAATTCCCTTGTAGGCCAGGAGGGCAGGGTGACGGGCCGGTCAGCCACTGTCTATGCGCTCATTGCGTCTACGGATGCTCTCTTCACCTTCCTCACGACCAACCTGCACGCCACCATGAGCGACACCTACGGCAGGAAACCCTTTATGCTGCTCAGGTGAGTTGACAGGCTCTGTCTGTTCACTGATCAGCAATGGTCGGCAGAATCACCATGGCTGCTGCTTGCGCATCTGCGGACTGCTTTTCGCCCAGAGTTGCTTTTGCAGCGAAACATGACACAAGCAGCCCGAAGATAGAAGTCGCGGGTTTGCACTTCTGGTAGAGAGTTTCTTTTTTTGATCGAACAGCGGCATATGCACGTGTTTGCAGTACTTGACCGCCGTGCCACCGCTTTATGACGCTGACGCTCAACTGCTCCGCCTTTGACATGCCATGAAGATGTCACGCAACGCCAAGGCACCTGTATTTCTTTTGGCGGTAATGGCACAATCAGCACAAAGACCCTGCACGACTACCTCGTGCGTGCATGACACAGCCAACTTTTGTTTGCTCAAAATGCGGCGCCGCGTATGGAAAACACGCAGGGTCAGCCATCTCATGCCTATTACATTTGCATCGAGTCGGCAATGTCGCAGTGCAGTAATCATATCTTGCTCGTTCAGCTCTTGGTCCCCCTGTAACGGACGCTTTGATGCTTACGCGATCATTCGGGCAGCACCGTTGGCCTCGGGCTCGGCTTCACCATCACGCTGCTGAGCCGCCGCGTATGGCCGCTGCTGCTGGCGGCGGCGGTGGACGGCTCCTCGAGCTGCATGTACTCCATCGCGCAGGCGTGCGTGACGGACTGTGTGGGGCGCGGCGACAAGCTCAGCGAGGCGCTGGGGCTGTTCCAGGGACTCGCTATAGGTGAGTAAAATGCAAAAACTGTGGGTTTATCATGGAAGTACGAGGCCGCACTGCGCTTTGACTGATTTGGTGATGTTTGTGTGGGGGGGCGGTTGCTGGTGCTTTTTTGTGTGGAGTTGATTCTTGCAGTTATGGGTTGGGACGGTGCGCCGTGGGCTTGCATCTGAGTTCCATGCGCTGTACTCCAAGTGTCATCATGGGCTGACAAGCGGGAAGCTAGAGTACATCGAGCGGCACCTGCTGTGCACCAGTTTTCAGCAAGGCCGGGGAATGCTGCCTTTTCAGCCTCAGTCAGCCTCAGTCATGCATTACACGCGGTGCAAGACGTGGGCGGGTCAGAAACTGGGTTACGTCAACTGGCGCAGTGCAGGTGAGATGTGCTGCACTGTGACGCTGGGGGGCATCCTTCCATGACTATGCGTACGTGCTAACATGCTTCTGAGCGCGTGAGAGCCATGGGCCTCCACGCAACGCTCGCCGTCGCTCAAATCGTTCCCAGACTTACGCGAGGCTTGCGCCTCATCCGCAGTGGCGCCCATGGAGCGCGCTTGCATGCGTCACGCGCGCTATGCGCCGCCGGTGCCTGTCGTCTCTCGCCCTGCACGCGCGATCACACATCTGAGCTGCCATCACGACTACGCGCCGTTGCGCGCTGCCGTGGCTGAAGCAGCGGAGACGAAGAAGACCACCTATGCTTTGAGATCGCGCTAAAGCGTGACCATTGACTCCATTGTGTGCATGATACGTGCCATCATGCGGGCAGTACCGCCATTCAACACCAGACATGTCACAAGGGCAACGGGCACTGAGCACTGCACTCTGCTGCGCCACGACGCCCCTCATCCCCCCCCCCCCCCCCCCCCCGCGCCCGCCCCTCAACCCCCCCGCCCGCCCGCCCCTCATCCCCCCCCGCCCCCCCGCTACTGTACCAGGCATGGCGTTCACTATCGGCATGCCCATCGGCGGCGTGCTCGCCGTCAAGAAGGGGCCGCGCTTCAGCGTGTGCGTGAGCGTCGCGCTGTGCGCCCTCAACGCGCTGCTCACGGGGCTCGTCATGCCCGAGTCGCTGCACCGCGCGCGGCGGAAGCCCGCCGTGGACTTCACCATGGCCAACCCCGTCGGCGCGCTCAGGTGGGGGGGGGGACGCGGCTCGCGTGCTCAGCAGCGAATGCTTCCTGTAGCAGCAGCTCTGCTTTGTTAGTGAAAGCGCGGCGCCGCGCCTGCTGCGCAGCGGTGCGCGCCTCACAGCACCTGGCTGACGCCGTCTGTGCAGTTGTGGCGCTCCTGCTAGCTGATAAGCAGGCGCAGCTGCAGACATGCAAGTCAGCTTTGCACAACTTTATCCCCGGCGCGGCGGTGCGGTGGCGTTGAGGGTTTACAGCAGCAGCGGCTTGGCACTGCGGCAAGTTCACTTGCTGGCGTGGCATGTGTGTTGTCTTGCGCAGTACGGTGCGAACAAGATGATCTGCCGTGGTCTCAATGCTGCACTCGTTGATGGTCTCAGGTACACAATGTAATTCTCGTGTATTCATCCACCTATGATTCTTTTGACTTCACAGCCTGTCGGCAAGTCCGCAATGCATATCACGCGCAATCGCTGTCGCTGCGTGTCACTTCTCTGCAGGCTCTTGAGCCGCAGCCCCATCTCTCTTGGCATCAGCATCTGCTACTGCCTGCATTGGATAGGTGAGTTCTGAGCGTGTTTGTCGCTTCAACTTCAACCGCCTTGAGGACTCATTGTATGTTTCTATCTGCTACAGCATCGAGCTTTGATGTATTGTAGACCACGGGCTGAGCACTTCGCCACTGATTGTTCAGCAGGCCATGTTCTTGATAATGCACCACAACGGCCAGCAGGCCATGTTCTTGACACGATAGAATAGTGCATTGGATGTATTAAAAAAGTGAAGATCAGGGATGAATGGTTTTTGCAGGATGTGATCCATGCATGGCCGCAGATTTTGTTGGACTGTCAACCATGACATGTGTGTAATTATCACAAGAACATGTGTTGCCGCTAGCTGAGCTCTTTTTTGTAGGCGTGCACCATGTTCATGGGCACAAATCGCGTGTCGTTGCTGGACTTGTCTGTTGCACACTTCACCTACAGCACCGACTTTGGCCTGCATTCTGCCATAATCTACCAAGTATTGTATCATGCCGTATGCGCGCAGCGCAGATCTGACATCGCCGCCTGCCTCTGCCTGCCGGCTGCGGCACCAACTGATGCTTGCCTTTGAATCGCCCATCTTCACTTACATGAACAGGGGTTTCGGTTGGATGCACCTGTCATTCTCAACCCGCCACCCTGACATCCACAGATCTGCTGCCTCCTCTTCAACCCCCCGCGCTGCACGCTCACCTCATGTGGACGCGAAGCGCCCGTATGCTGACCCACCCACCCCCTTACCCCCCCCCCCCCCCCCCCCCTGCCAGCCAACGCGGGCCTTCAGATCAACTTCTTCAACTACACGGAGAAGAAGCTCAGCTGGACACCCGCGCAGAGCGGCGGCGGGCTCGCGCTCATGGGCATCCTCGTCGCCGTCGCGCCCAAGCTCATCATACCGCGCTTCGGGCTGCGCCGCGCGCTGCCGCTGTGCCTCGCGGTCTACGCCGCCGCGCAGCTACTCATCGGCGCCGCGCCCGCGGGCAGCGGCACCGCGTGGGTGTACACGGGCCTCGCGCTGTCGGCGGTCGGCAGCGTCGCGTTCCCCACGACGCTCGCGCTGCTGAACCAGCAGGTGAGGTGACGGGCTCTCGAGCGCGCACACGTCCTATGACGGCGTGTTGTGCGCTGGCTTGCTTTGCGCACAGGTTCCTGGGTCCTGATACACGCTCCTGGCAGCACGTGGCGCATCATATGAGCGAGCTTTAGCAGAGGTTCTTGCGCTTACCTGGCGACGAATTCATGCTCTCAGGGCACTGCTGCGGAGCAGCCCTCCTTCTCCCCCCCCCCCCCCCTCCCTGCACCCAGTACACTTGCAGCTCATCTTCTGTGCCACACTGCCCGAGGCAGGTCTTCCATGCTGAGGAAGGTCGTTGTAAGTTTGTCAGTTTCTCAAGATCACGCGACGTTTCCTACCTTTGACTGGGATATGGGCTCCCGGGTACCATCAACGAGTTTGCGGTGTCATCCAGACTCTCAGTCGCCATGTTGTCATTGTCAAGTTGCAGTAGCACCTACCAAGCACCAATCATGAAGGCTGCAAAAGCAGGCCTTGAAGTGTCATGCAGGCCATGCCATGTGCCGGTGAGATCAGTGCGCAGAACCGTGGCGACGTGAGGCGGCTGACAAGAGCGCAGCACCTCTCCCCGTGATTGGGGTAGAGCCATCGCTTTGCCACATGACATTGTGTAGCTGCGGCACGCTTGCGTTCGGTCACCCGACCAGCCGTGACGTACCGCAGCTCATACTGGACCATGCCGCACATCGGTGCACCCGGGATCACTGCAGTCATCAATCGAGGCCGGCGGCGGCGGCGGCGGCACCTGCAAAGACGGCATGGCTGCTGCACGTGTCCTGCCGTTTGCATCCAACCGCCGCTTGGTCCGTGCCAGAGCTCTGCGCTGCGCCGTATCGTCTGCGTTGCACTTGTGCGCACTCTGATGATCTCCGCATGCCTTGTGCTTCGCCTTCTTGCAGGTGGGCGAGGATGAAGGCGGGGCCATCCAGGGCGCCGCGGACACGGTCAAGACGTTCACCACCGTGTGCGCCAACCCCCTCATGGCCGCGTGCTTCGGGTACTTCATTTCCGCCAAGGCGCCAAAGGGGTGAGTAGCGGGTCCAAGCGGACTGAGGCTTATCGCGAAACAAGTACTTCTATTTGTTAGCACCGTACGCAGCAGTTGGTGCGCATGTGCTCCTCTGGTGCCTTTGGAAGACCATCACTATTGATCGTGCAGATGGCAAAGCGGACGAAGTCACCGCATGCCTGTACAAGTGATGGGGGTTGGCGACTGGAGCTCGTTCAGCACGTGGAAGAACTGTCGTGGCGGTCATTTTGTGCATGTAGCACATCCGTGCATGGTGCGCTCCGCCCGCAGCTGTTCCGTTTCTGGTCCGTCATCGCCATCAGCTCATGCGTGAGCACACACCAGACCTGGCATTGGCACCCTCTGCACAGGCCTCAGGTCTGAGGTCGATGGCAGCATCAGCCTTGGCGCTGTGCCTGCATTGCGCCAGGGGGTAACACATCACGTGCTGCGCGGCGGCAGAGTGCCTGTGTTGCCCCACTCACGTCATAGTCACATGACAGTGCCCCCACAGCTGAGCAAAGTTGGCGCAAAAGCCAGCCTTGCCATTGCTCATTGCACTGACGAGCATGCCATCGGTGCTGTGCATTCCAGCCACTTCTGCACCGTGTCTTGGAAACTCTTGCGGCTTGAAGTCTACGTGTTGCGCATCATGCTAGTCTGTTCCTCGGAAGGACTGGGCAGTGCAGCGCAGCGAATGCGTGCCCCCTCGAAGCGCACTTGCGAAAGACGCGACCGCAAGGCACCCCTGCATCCCCACGCACGCCTGCCCTCTGCTCAACCGGCTTCACCATCAACCCACTCACCCACTCACTCACTAACTCATTGGCTCACTCACTCAACGCAGCCTGATGGGCGGCAGCTACTACGTCGGTGGCGGCGTCGCCGCCTTGGCGGCGCTCGTCGCGCTGGTGACCATAACGCGCTACGGACACCTCGCTGACGATGAGAAGCCCGCGGCGCCCGCTGCCGCCGCCGTGCCGCCGCCACACGCCCCCCCTGAGCCCGCAGTCGAGCTGAGGGTAGAGCCGAGGCAGGAGCCCCGCGATGAGGCGCCGCCTGCGCCGTCTGCCGTGTTTGCTGAGCCGCTGAGCTCAGAGCTGCGGAGCACTGAGACAGAGCAGTGAAGCGTGCCGGGGGGGGGGGGGGGGGGGGGTCAACGCAGGGCCACGCTGCAGGTGGGCAGGCGGGCTTCTGCTGCACACCAGGCCGAGGCGGTCAGAGAGATGTTTACTTTAGCGCGCAGGCTGGCACCACCCCCGCAGCGGCGCCTTTGACGACCAGGCAAGCGATGTCAACTGCCGGGGGACCGTGAGATGAACTGTGTGAGGCGACGGGGTCTGTCCATTGAGTTTACACTACATGGGATGCACAGATATCACATCGTGGCATTAGACGTGCACACTGATGGGCGCGGACGCCTGACTGCAACGGCCAGTCAGCTCCTACCGTTCTCATGTAAATAAAATGCTGCTGGTGGCTTTGTTGGTATCGCCACAGAGCAGCACATGGTGCATCTGGCACCACTGCAACAGAAGTCAGCACACTTCAAAGGGCACACAACACGACACTATCGCTTTTCGCACGGCGGGACGTCACTTCAAAGTATAATGATACACGACACACCATTTTGCGCTCAACAAGGTGCGGAATGGTGCTGCTTGGTAGTGCAAAAGGTGCTTGACCATATCACATGCTAGGAGGGGCGTTCAGCATACTGCTTGACGAAAAAAAATAACCTTGCAATGTCAATTGCTGTCAAACGCAGCTAGTGTATCAAATGCTCCAAGGTTTTGACGTTGTGTCTGCGATAGGGACCTACGGCATTGCACTGTCGTCAGATCATCAGCCTTGGGGATAAGAAAGCATCAGCGACCATCACAACTTACCTCAAAGGTGACGCGCATCAGGAATAAAATCGGAGAAATGAAATGCAGTCCATGGCCAGTGTGGTGCCTCTAGCATCAGAGAAAGTGCAAACATTTGTACCACGACAACGCATGTAGCTCTTCTGCGCTGCACCAACTGCTGCCAAGCAGTTTCGAATACTCAGGTGGAAGTGCTCTTGACCTGAGCAACACCTGCATGTCGCGTGGACAATGAGCGATTTGACACCAGAGCCCGAGCCAGTCACTTTGCCCGAGCCTGAGCGTGTCACTTGGGCGACAGGGCTCGCCTGGTTCTGTCGGCAACTGTACCAGTGGCAGGATGGCAAAATATGTCTTGCTGAGCAAGCTCTGGAAGAGCAGCTGCGGCGGCAGGGCAAGAAAGCGGTGGCAGCAGCAAGACGTTTATCCGACGAGGTCTACTGCAGGAAGCTACTCAAGCAGGCGCTGGAGCCGCATCTGCCGCCGACACAGGAGGAGTTGGACCGCGAGCGAGAAGGTGACGATGATGTTAGAACATGTGGTCGTTGATCATGGTTGTAGCGCAGAATGTGTGTTCGTTACCGCAAGAACACACACGATATCAGATACTGCTGGTGCCAGCAGTCATCTCTGTCGCTGGCTCAGTTAAGGGAGCACCAAACCTCAGTTGACCCCTTGCCAACCACGTGCCTGAACTGGTACACAGAGCATGAAAGTATGCAACTGCTATCTACTCTGCTGATGTGAGTAGTTCCTTGGGTGCGGTCTTACCAAGTGGCACTCGTGCTGGAAAACGCAGCTGTTACGAGGGTGTCATGTCATGTAACTAGGCCATGGTCTGGTGGTGCCAGGTTCTGCGTCAGGCGTGCTTGATCCTGCAACAACAGCCGTCCTTGCCTGTGCCATTGCAACCACTGGTCAGCTCACACACTCACTTTTGCACTGTGGCTGTGTTGCTGAACAAAGGAAGTTGTCGAGCAATGGCAGCTTGTGTCCCTGTCACGGCTTCAATCAAGACTTCGTTCAAGTTAGACTGTGTGCAGTCAGCTTTACCGTCTTTTATTCAGTCTTTGCTTTTCATGGTCAAACAATGGGTCATTGCCATCCAATACTGCATTAGCATCAGCAGGCTAGTGTGCATATACCGAGGCTTTGAATTTGGCGCGGAGCTCCTCCTTTTCTGGTGGCGTAGTGTTGAATGAGCGCTGAGGTAAGCTTGCAGCGCATCTGATGCTGCGTCATTCTGCACCTCTTGTTCCAGAGTCTGCTTGATGTTCGCAACTGACTTGCTCATCTCCTGTGCCTTTCACTCACATGTGTTGGAGCGTGTGACCGGTGTTCTTAACCTGGTAACACGGTGGCCATTGGCAGCAATGTTTACGAAGCAACGCCAGAAGGCGCCCTGCCTCCCCACTGATGACGGATATTGGCTTGCGTTTGCTTTGTGCAGGCAAGCCACTGCCAGCGAACATGTGGTACTGATGAAAACGGATCAAAAGCTCGTAGAGCTCTAGGTGACAAGGGATGGTTAGCCGCAAGTACCCCACTAATGATGGATCTTGCTTTGCATCCTCCTTGCGCAGGCAAGCCACTGCCAGCGAACATGTGGTACTCCGTTGCTGCCATGAGGACCCCAAAGCTGCAGCGAGGCTTGCATGCCCATCCTCTTGCAGACGACGTAAAAGACTTTTTTGTCCAGCTGGCAGCATTCCATGGCCACACCTCCTGGGACGATGCGATGAGTTTAACGCCCACTTCAGCCTGCTTCGACGGTGTCCCCGGGGAGCTTGTTGAGCGGTTTGTGCAAGCGCTGCGTGACGTGCAAGCTGCAGATGCTGCAGGTAACTGTCATGTGAAACAGTAACAGCGCACATCATGTAAGAAATGTAATTCTTGCGCCGTTGATGTTTTTGTAGAAAGGGGTCCCTGGACGTTTGCCGCCTTCAGGGTGTACAGTCATGAGCCACTGCCCAGCCATGCATGTTGTTCCGCTTGCTCGCTGTAATAGATCGCGGCCGCCTATTACTGCGGCACCCCTGAAGCAGCAATGCCCTCTCATAATGATAGCTTTGGTTTGGAGCCTGAACTTCAGTTACATACTTGTGCCCCCTTGGAATGCTTTGTTGCTGTATCAGACACAGCAATGGACCATACAAACACATTGCTAGGTTAGCACAGATGATCTCCATAACCACGTCAGTAGCGAGCTTACAGTCTGCAGAAGTATCCTTACATGTCAGGGCATAAAGTCGAAGTTGGCACCGCAACGTTGCAGCGAGTCAAGTTCAACTTGTGTCTTGACACATGAGAGTCAGCCCGCTCTTGACATGTCGCTTCCAATGACTGCAGTGCTCTCTTGGTGGCTGACATATAGAGCAATAGCAGCAATGTCAGACTGCGCGAACACTCACGTGCACCTCTGCTCCCCTCTTTGCACTCGTCTGAAGGCACTTGCATTGATGGGGGAGGGTGCTTTGCTGCATTCATCAGGGCATGCGCTGACGATCACAACCTGCACATTATCACTTCTGCAAACGATCATCGGCCTCCATCGGGCCCTCCAACACGAATCAAGTCTACTCTTTCTGCTTGACTTCAAGCGACGGAACCCTATGAAGCATGCATGTACACAGCCAAAAATGATCATGATCCCGCAAAAGACGACAATCATCACACGTCCTGGCGCATATGTACACTTGTTGTCCTCTCAGGTCCACGCCCGCTTTGGGCACAGCTGTGGGATGAAGTGCCCACCGAGGTCAGTCTACGCGTGATGGGCATTGCAGCTGCTATTGCGCTGGACTTTTTGGTGACTGGTGGCTTCGTCACTGCACTTGGCCTCGGCACTTACTCCGCTGTGGGTGGATACATGTATACTCCCGAGGCACCCATGCTTCATGGCACGAGTGATACTAATAGTTTTTCTAGTGAAGGAGGTGATGCACGGCGCCCTGCTGAAAACAGGTTAGCATTGGTCCAGCGCACATCAGCAATGGCCGTCACAATGCCTAGTGATAGCGGCGGCGCACCTTGCGCTGCTGCGCACAGAGTCACAGTGACCAGACCAGCAGCAGTAGCGAATGCCACAATGCATAGTGATAGTGCCATCGCACCTGGGCCTGCTGTAGGACAGGCTAAGCAAAAGAAAGAATAGATGCTGCTCATGTGGCACCTGTGTATAGGTCCTGGGCAGCTGTGTATAGGCCCTGTCAAGCAGAATGAACATGGTAAATCAAGTGCTACCAATTGCTCACAATCATTGATTGTGGCTTGCATGCCTGCAACAAGTCAGTTGTCAAAATTGTTGCATCGCCACCGCTTGTCTGTGAGGCACAACATAGCTGCCCCGTAGATGCTTGGTGATGCATTGAGATGCATCCAACAATAAATGCAGAGTAGGCCTGCCTTGCATGTTGTGTGTTCCTGTAGGCTGTCCACTGCCACTGCAGCAGCAGCAGCAGCAGTAGCAGCATCAATGTTTCAATGCTTTGCAAAGTCGCGGGTCACTACTGCCTTCAAGAAGCTGTCCTGCTGCCACATCATCAATGTACTTTTATTCTCTGTGTCCCAGTCAAGCAGCAATTCTCTGCGAATAATGGAGTTCTTGTAGACCGCCATCGGGGCGAGGTTGACCGATCGACCCCGTTGTTGGCCTCTTGGAGCTTTCCGACTAAAGTGTGGACATGCACTCGTACTTACATACAAGAAAGGGTTGAAAAAAATAGAGTGGCTTGCAGGTTTCAGCAGCACCAACATCGCATCAACACATCAACACATCTGCCAGCTGAAACTTGCGCTGTTTGCAGCAGAACAGACAATCAAGCTCTGTGTGCAATGTGTGCCATATGTAATCTGGCAGTGGCCTGCAAAGCAAATGATTGCACCAACCCAAATGCCCACCATCAATGGCGAGCGCAGAGAAAGAGGTGCCAGCCTCTGGCATCTGACTTGTTTTTAAATATCGTTCATGAGCCTCATCATCCGTTCCTGTCGCATTGCCACTCATGAGCATGGGGCGGGTCTCAGACCATGGCCCGCCGTTCAGGGACTGCGATGAACTGTGTGTGAGGCCCTTTTCGCACGGCGGAATGGCACTTCAAAGTATATTGATGTCGTTTTGTGCGCAGCAAAGTGTGGAATGGTGTTGTTTGGTCGTTCAAAGATGATTGACCATATATTACATGCCTGGAGGGTGTTTCAGCATGCACGCACGCGCGCCTTTGGAAATGGATGTCTGAAACGTCACACTGTTGAGGCCAGCCTTCAAGATGTCACATGCTCCGAAGCTTTACGTTCTGGCTGCGATGCTGACCCATGGCATGCACTGGTTTCTGAGAACTGGCTGAGAGCGTCTTTGCTTTTGGACCATCAGCGCGCACAAATTTACTTCAAAATGTGACGCGGCTCAGGAATAAAAAAATCGAGAATGAGCAGCAGGTCAGTGTGGTGCCTCTAGCAGCAGAGAAACGGCAAATATTTTTACCACGACAAAACATGTAGCTCGTCTGCGCTGCACCAACTGCTGCCAAGCAGTTTCAAGTACTCAGGTGGAAGTGCTCTCAACCTGAGCACGTGGTTCCAGCCACCTGCATATCGAGGACAATGAGCGATTTGATACCAGAGCCCGAGGCAATCAGTTTGCCTGAGCCCGAGCGTGTCACTTGGGCGACAGGCTTTACCTGGTTCTGTCGGCAACTGTATCAGCGGCAGGATGGCAGAACATGTCGCGCTGAGCAAGCTCTGCAAGAGCAGCTGCAGCGGCAGGGCAAGAAAGCGGTGGCAGCAGCAAGGCGTTTATCCGACGAGGTCTACTGCAGGAGGCTACTCAAGCAGGCGCTGGAGCCGTATCTGCCGCCGACGCAGGAGGAGTTGGATCGCGAGCGAGAAGGTGATGATTGAGACATGTGGTCGTTGATGATGACTGCAACGCAGGATGTGTGTTCGTTACCGCAACAAAACATATGCTGGTGCCAGCAGTCATCTCTGTCGCTGGCGCAGTTAAGGGACCACCAAACCTCAGTTGACCCCTTGCCAACCACGTGCCTTAACTGGTACACAGAGCATGAAGGTATGCCAACTGCTATCTGCTCAGCTGATGTAGTTCCTTGGATGCGGTCATAACAAGTGGCACTCGTGCTGGAAAGCACAGACGTTACGAGGGCGCCGTGTCATGTCATTAAGCCATGACCTGGTGGTGCCAGGCTTTACGTCAGGCGTGTTTGGTTTTGCAACAACAGCCGTTCTTGCCTGTGCCATTGCAACCACTGGTCAGCTCACACACTCACTTTTGTATATACCATATACTTCTTGCAGATCAGGAGGCAACATCAGATATCCTTGAAACATTATCTTGGACAACACTGTGAGTGTCTTGCCGGACAAGACAAGTTGTTGAGCGCTTGCAGTTTGTGTCCAAGTGAAGACTTTATTCGAACTCTCAACTGTGTGCAGTCAACTTCGCTGTCATTCATTCTGTCATTGCCCTCTACGGTCAAACAATGGGTCGTTGCCATCCATCAGAAGTACTATATTAGCATCAGCAGACTACAGTGTACATGTACCCAAGGCTTTGAATTTGGCGTGCAGCTCCTCCTTTTCTGGTGGTGTATTGCTGTGGAATGAGCGATGAAGTAAACTTGCAGCGCATCTGATACTGCATCCTTCTGCACCTCTTGTTCCAGTGTCTGCGTGATGTTCGCAACTGGCTTGCTCAACTCCTGTGCTTCTCACTTCAATGTTCAGGAACGTTGGTCCGGCACTCTTAACCTGGTAACACGGTGGCCACTGGCAGCAATGCTTACGAAGCAACGCCAGAAGTCACCCTGCCCCCCCTTGATAATGGATCTTGATTTGCATCCCCTTTGCGCAGGCAAGCCACTGCCAGCGAACATGTGGCACTCTGTTGCCGCCATGAGGTCCGGAAAGCTTCAGCGAGGCTTGTACTTCCATCCTCTTACGGACGACGTAAAGTACTTTTTTGCCCGGCTGGCAGCATTCCATGGCCACACCTCCTGGGACGATGCGACGAGTTTGACACCGACTTCAGTCTGCTTCGATGGTGTTCCCAAGGAGCTTGTTGAGCGGTTTGTGCAAGCGCTGCGCGACGTGCAAGCCGCAGATGCTGCAGGTAACTGTCGTATGGAACAGTAACAGCGCACGTCATGTAAGAATGTAGTTCTTGCGCCTTTATTGTTTTTGTAAAAAGGGGTCCCTGGACGTTTGCCGCAATCGGGGTATACATTCATGACCCACTCTTCAGCCATGCAGATTGAACTGCTTACTCCCTGTAATAGATCGCAGCCGCCTATCACTGCGGCACCACTGTAAGAGCAATGCCCTCTCATTGTGATAGCTTTGATTTGGAGCCTAAACTTCAGTTACATTCTTTTGCCCACTTGGAATGCTTTGTTGCTGCATCAGACGCAGCAATGAACCATACATCCACAATTCTTGGTCAGCCCAGAGAATCGCAATAACCACATCAGTACATTGGGCGCAACGAGCTTACAGTCTCCTGAAGTACTAATACATGTGAGAGCATAGAGTTGAAGTTGACACCACTTGAACTGCAAGTCAATTTCAACTTCTGCCTTTGCATAGTGCACATGGGGGGTAGCCCGGATGCCTTTAACCGCTCCTGTCATTGTCGCTTCCAGTGACTGCAGTGCCCTCTTGATGGCTGACGTATAGAAACAGCGGCAGTGCCAGACTGCGAGAAAACTCGCATACACGTTTGCTCCCCTGTTTGCGCTCGTGTGACCTTTCACCGCTGCTGGGTCATGCCTGAAGGCATTCACATTGATGGGGGCTGGCCTGCTGCATGGCATGCGCTGAGGATCACAACCTGTAAATTACCACTTCAGCAAAACGATGATAAATGACATAACTGGGGCGTTGCAGCGGAACAGCAGAGCAGCAGAAAGGCCGACACTTGAATGGTGATGATGGGGACCACAACAGCTGCGCTTACTGTCGCTGGGACTGAGAGTGATCGTATATTTATCGATGGGGCTGTGGCGGTGATGCTCCGCCTAGGACTTGAACTTACCAATCTGCAACTAGGTTTGGTTCCCTAACTATGTCAACCCCCCCTTCGAACAAGAGAGCTGTGTGGTCCGGTGAAATCTTCCGGTGGTCTGGTAGGCAAAAGGAACCCTCTGACTAGCTTAGGGCGTTGCAGTCTTCGTGCTCGCTACAAAGCGCAACACAGAATGACCATCGCACACGACCTGCGGCGATCAGCCTCTTGTCAGGGCGTTCAACACGGAGTCAAGTCTAGTCTACTCTTTCTGCTTGACTTGAAGCGGCGGAACCCTATGAAGCATGCATGTAGTACACAGCCGATAATGATCATGATCCCACGGAAGACAACAAACATCACACGTCCTGACGCATATGTACGCTTGTTGTCCTCTCAGGTCCACGCCCACTTTGGGCACAGCTGTGGGATGAAGTGCCCACCGAGGTCAGTCCACGCGTGATGGGCATTGCAGCTGCTATTGCGCTGGACTTTTTGGTGACTGGTGGCTTCGTCACTGTAATTGGCCTTGGCACGTACTCCGCTGTGGGTGGATACATGTATACTCCCGAGACACCCATGCTTCATGGCACGAGTGATACAACTAGGAGTTCTACTGAAGGAGGTAATGATGCACACTGCCCTGCTGAGAACAGGCCGGCATTGATCCAGCGTGCAGTAGCATCAGATAACGCAATTCCTGGTCGCCATGATAGCGGCGGCGCACCTTGTGTGCGCACAGGGTCACAGTGACCAAGCGAGCAGCAGCAGCAGCAGCAGCAGCAGCAGCAGCAGCAGCAGCAGCAGCAGCAGCAGCAGCAGCAGCGGACGACACGATGCATAGTGATAGCGGCACCGTACCTTGCCCTGCTGTAGGACAGGCCAAGCAGAAGAAAGAATAGATGCTGCTCCTGTGCATAGGCCCTGTCACCCAGAATGTACATGGTGAATCAACTGCTACCAATGGCTCAAATCAATTAATTTATGGCTTGCTTCCCTGCCACAAGTCACCTGAAACAGTTGTTGCATCGCCACCGCTTTGTCTGTGAGGCACAACATAGCTGCCCGTGGATGCTTGGTGATGCGTTGAGACGCGTCTAGCAAGAGAGGCAGGTTACGCTTTACCCCGCACGTTGTGAATTCCCATAGGCTGTCACTGCAGGATCTATTGCAGCAGCAGCAGCAGCAGCAGCAGCAGTAGCGTTAATACCTTATCGCTTTGCAAATTTGCAGGTCATTGGTATTCAGAACCCTTGAATGCTGCCACATCATCCATGCTTTGCTATTTGGGATCTCTGCAATGAGTAGGGTTCTTGTAGATCGCCACGGAGGTGGTACTGACCCACCAATTGCCATTATTCACAACTTAGTTGCGGCCTTGTGGGGCTTCCAGACCAAAGTTGTGGAGACATTGACATTCACTCTACGTTCAAGTCACATCGTCTCTCGCAACTTTCAGCTGCACTAACATCACCCATGCATTGCGCAACCTCTAAGACATTTCCGCCAGCCGGGCAACAGTGATTTCACACCATTCGCAAGAGAATGCACCAACAATTTCGCTGAAGCTCCGGGATCATCATGCTGGCAACAGTCGCCACATGTTCTCTGGCGAGTGGCCTGCAACAAACAAATGCCAACAAGACTCACAAGGGTGTGTGTGTGGGAGCACGGCAGCTCCTCAGCAGTACTGGTGCTATTGCTGCAACGAGTTGCGCATGCTTGCACTTTGTCAACAATGCTGCCAGTCAGTGGCCCACCACGAAGGGGTGTGATGACGAGCTGCGTGCTACACAGTGTGCGATATTTGTTTACTACGGAACACACTACAGCAGCGCTACAGCGTATGAAGACACCTCTGCCCCCTGGCCATGAGGATGCCCGCCTCGCGACATGCGTCCTGATGTACGGACAACTTACGCGTAAGCCAAAGTTGCAGACCTAGTAGGCCTACCATCAACGATGAGCGCAGAGACTGAAGTGCCAGCCGCACGCGTTCGTGACTTGGTTAGTCATGAGCTGCTGGCGGAACTTTAGCCGTTTTTGCTCAACTGCAACTTGAACTAGTGACATGACATGACATCTTCGGCTCTGTGTGTGAGTGTGTGTTTGCGCATAATGACGGACGGGACTGATGGCGGCCACTGCAAGTCAGGTGAGCTCAGAACCTCACTGTGCACCTTACAGTTGACGAGCGCTCCACCATCCTTGCCAGGGCAATGCACACTGAGTACTCCCGTGTCAGGCTCAGAGTGTTGGAACGAACCAGCTCTTCCTTCTCACCAACAAACGACTGCTAATCAGGAATCTTGCTGACTATATCTCTCCCAAATCTGGCGCAGCGCCCACGCTGCAGCACCAGTTGAAGCTGCAGCAGAAAGCGCAAGGATCGGAAGCGGCCCTGGACAGATTCTGGCTGCAAACCTTGGCTGACATTACAAACGCAACGGAGGTCGCAAATTTGGAGCCGCTTGATGTGCCACCGGCTGGCGTCAGGAGCATTATGATGCTGGAGGACGATGCCAAGGTACTTTGTCAGTACAACGAACGCAGCTGCAATGACAGGAATAGCAATGGCGTGCAAGCAGCGACTGTGTGCGCCGGAAGGCACGACATTGATTCCACGCGCGATGCGTGATCCAAGTTGCCTTCCAGCTTGTGCATGAAGTTTCGGCTTCAGCTTCATAAGCTCCAACAACCAGTCAAGATTGTGGCTTGCCACGTGCACGCACGCTGGAGAATCATCGTGTTGGCTTTTAGTGTTCCTGCACTTGACCTCCCTTGCGCCAGACACCGGCCGGTGCCGCCAGAGACCACTCGTAGACTGCACCACCGATCAGGACCGCGCCTTCAACACATTGTCGCCGGCTCGAGACTCTGCAACACCCGGGCCACAGAGGCCTCAGCACCCGGCGCAGAGCAGCGCGCGTCGTCTGCCGCCGCCGCATCATCAATACCCATCATCAGTCACTGCTGCCCACCAGCCACGCTGCGCGCTGAGCACCGCGGCCCTGCTCGCGCCGCCCTCTGCAGCTGGGCGGTGCATCGACACCGCTCACCGTTGCCAGCGGCGCTCCGCAGCTTCTGGCCAAGGCCAGCGAGCTGTTCATCGCGGAGCTGGTGCTGCGCGCTACCGGGCAGAGCCACGAGGTGAGCGCTGGCGTGTTATGTCTTGAAGTTGGGTTATGGTTCTGGTGATGACGGAGTTGGCGGTAACGTGCGAAGGCAGTCCACGATGCCCCTAATCGCCGTCGTCTGCGGAGGCTTCATGGTGTGCTGCTCTGACCGTGCGGCGTGTCGGCATTGCGTACGATGGCGCACGCCGTTCGCGCAACACACACGCTTGTGCTGCGCATGTGTGCATGCAGCGACGTGCGTGAGCGCATCTATGATTCAAACGTTCACCGCGACGTCTGTGACACAGGAGGGAGGGTCTGTCGGTGTTTATGGCTATGGCGTGCGTACTCAAAGGCACGAGCTGCCCCCCCCCCCCCCCCCCCACAAACCACGTCAACTCAAAAAGCGCCGTGAGGGTTACGAGGGCTGTTGGAGACCGCATATCATCACTGGCCATAGCTACATGGAGCTGTCTCACTCATGGCTACTCCAGTACCTCTTGGGTTGAATGTAACTCAGGATTGTTTGCGCGCACCACCGTGCATGCTCTCAGGCGACGCGTCTGAGCGACCCTTGCTGCGCTCCCTGTACAGACCGAGGCGCGGGTGCTGCGGCGGCGCGACATCGCCTCTGCCGTGCAGCGCCACGACATCTACGACTTCCTCGTGGACATCGTGGCGCCGCGCGGCGACGGCGACGAGAAGGCGCATGCTCACGTCGACCTGCTGCAGGCTCGGCAGGTGCGCAGGTGACCTCGCATCCAATGCAGTTTGCTCTCCAGACGGCGCCGTACTGCCACAGCTGCTTTTCATGATGTGCTGCAGCATCTCCTGGGGGCTCAATGCTTCACGAGAGTCTCGATGCCCAGTTGTGCGTGACCCAGCGCAACGGCAGCAGATAAACTTATCTCAGGTTGGATTCACTGTATACCAGGAGCTTCAGGTATGATTTATTGTATACCAGAGCAGAACTTCCTGAGCGCTATAGATGGTTGGCTGGAGACAGGCCAACACAGCCCCTGCTCATGGTGTTGCGCTTTGTTGCACATGCAGCAGGCACCAGCCCATCTGCAGCTAGAGCAAGGAGTTCAGCAATTGAAGCAGCAGCAGCAACAACAGCAGCAGCAGCAGCAGCACCACCACCAGCACCAGCAGCAGCAGCAGCAGCAGCACCAGCAGCAGCTCCAGTCGCAGCAGCAGCAATCACCACAGCAGCGCCAGTCACATCAACAGCAGCCGCTGCAGCGCCAGTCACATCAACAGCAGCCGCTGCTGCAGGAACAGCACTCACAGCATTTGCAGCAGAAGATGCTACAGCAGCAGCCTCCTGCGCAGCTACATAGATCATCGCAGCAGCAGCAAGTCTCGCTGCCACCGCTGCAAGGGAATAGCAGCACGCTGGAGAGAGCGATGCCAGGCGGTGTTCTGGCAGGCACTGGTGCACTGTCAGTAGCGCATCCGCCGCCACACCAGCAGTTTCAGCAGCAGCAGCTGCAGCTGCAGCAGCCAGAGAAGCCACTGCAGCAGCAGCAGCAGCAGCAGCAGCAGCAGCAGGTCGCATTAGCATCAGGTGCACTGCGTCAGCAGCAGGACCACCGTCAGCAGCAGCAGCACGTTGAAGCCATGCAGCAGCACCAGCAGCACCAGCAAGCGATCCTGCTTCTTGGGCTCCTAGATCAACCGCCGGCGCAGGGCAATAATGTGGTGCGTTCATCGACTTTTAACAGACATGTGCTTGCAGTGCCACATCCGCCGATACCTACCAACAGCTCAGTGCTTGCAGACTTGTCACGTTTCTTACACTTCATACCACTGTTGGTCTCTGAAAGCCTCTCGCAGCATCATCATACTTTGTGCGCAAATACCTGTCATATGCGTTTGAGTGGGGAGCCTGGCAGAGTTTGGAAGAGACTGGGGAGTCTGCCCCCTTTCTAAACCCCTCAGCATGTCACCTGTGCAACTGCGCTCTTCTTTTACATCGAAAGATGTAGGAGATGGTGTTTGGCTTACTCAGTTGAGTTCAAAACACCCTTTGTATGAGACACCAGAGATCACACCACATGTTCTGCTTAGCTTGATTGGTGTGTACACATCCCCAACGCACGACGCGCAGATTCCCATTAATGACATGTTGTTGCTTCTTGCTGGCCATTCATCGTGATCACGCACACTCAGAGCTTTGCATGTTGTCTTTCTGCACGCGTCTTGCAGGGTGTACAACGGGGGTGAAGTGTTCTGATGGCAGTGCGGCCTTCATGATTGGCCAGCGTTTGCCCCGTATAACTCCCCTGTACATACCCCCCATTGGAGCTACTTAAAAGGGGGGGAGGGCAGGGGCCCGGGAACAAGGTTCAGCATACGGATTGCGCTGGGCACAAATCATCAGATTGAAGGCACCAGTGTGAGGATCTCATATAGTTTACACAGTCATGCCCAGATGTGCGCCCCAGATTGCAGGTTTAGCTGTTTTTTAGCGTTCAAGGCCGGAGGCGAGGCACGTATCCACATCATCGGCATACAACGCACAGCTGGTAATGAACACATGTGGCGTGCTGTCGGCGAACTGTGCGTTGCAGTAGTTGCACGCTTTCAGTTTAAAATGATGAAATTCTACTTCTAGCTTGCTTGCAAATGATCTCGGGCGCTGCTCTTGGCCGCATGCTCAATGTCTCGCAGCACTGCAAGCCTGTCTTGTCTCGTGCGCAATGGCACCGGCTCAAGCTATGGTCAGCCCCAACATTACCGTTGTCGTGTTTACAACCGTGTATGCTTGACATGTTTGCACAACGTGGTGGTCCAGGCGGTCCCGACGTCCCTGGTTCGGCAGATGCGGTGCTTTATATGCTGAGCGCTGCATCATGCACATAGGGGGGCACATGGAGGAGGACGTAGGGGAGGACCCCGAGCTGCCATTTGGCGGCGGCGGCGTTTGAGTGGTTGTCGTTGCGACACTTTCAGACTGTCATACGACATGTAGATTCTTTACAGCTAGATGCCAATCATCTGGGCTTTTTCGCGCCCTGAGCGAGAATTAATAAAACATTGCACTTCCACAGCCACAAGTGGAATATAATAAAAGTACATAGTCGTTGCGACACTTTCAGACTGTCATACGACATGTAGATTCCTTACAGCTAGATGCCAATCATCTGGGCTTTTTCGCGCCCTGAGCGAGAATTGATAAAAAGTACATAGCCACCAACATGAGAGAAACTGTCTGGCAGGGGGGCTTGACAGTTCTTTGTCGGACTGTTCTGACCTGGCCCTAACCCCAAAACAAGCACTTGACCTGGGCGTACCTACTTTCCAAGTAATATGTCTCAGAAGCTGCAGCACATGAGAGTGCAAGCTGATCACGAGTGCATTCCGTAAAAAAAACAGAAACAAGCAAACACTTGCCAGCTGTTCGAACATGTTCGAACATGTTCATGCACGAATCCTAGGTGATCACTTTGACCAAGCCCTAACCCCGATTTCACCCCTTCAGGCAACTGTGATCAACTTTTTTTTCTTCTGTTTGTAGCATTCAGTTGTGCCTGACCAGCACAACCAACGCCCTTCTCTACCGCTCAAGGCGTACTCAGCAGCGTCATGCCGGCCGTCTCCAGGTTAGTCTCATCCGCAGCTCACTGCGCAGGCACTTGCTGCACAGAGCTTGCATGCGTGTGCGCTGGTGTGCAATTGGAATACTTCAGACGCGTCATGCTGCAAACAGCGACACAGCCTGCTTGCCCGTGTCGATTGAGAGCTGTGCCGCGCTACGAAATAGGATGCCCGTGAGGCCTTGGTTCGGCCACAGGCCGTGGCTGCCTGTAGTAGGCGCTGAGTCAGTCGCTATTATACATTGCCCTGTTACACCACCACCTATGCTGCTGGTTCCTGAATGCGTCTCTGCATTGAAGGCGACTTTCGCGTTGTACAGTCGCTTGAAAACAATCTTTGCAAGTTGGATCCTGGTTGGAACGTAGCACCGGCACCTGGCCGCGCCACTTCAATACAGCTCGCTTTTCTAATCTCACTGCCACCGCACCTGTATTATCCCCGCCGACGCCATCGCAGCTCCGACAAGGTGCTCAGCTATGAGAAGGTGGCCGAGAGCGTGAAGCGCGCGCAGTACGCCGTCCGCGGTGAGATCTACCTGGCAGCCTCTGAGCGCATCAAAAAGGGGGAGAAGGTGATCTTCACCAACGTGGGCAACCCCCACGGCCTGGGACAGAAGCCGCTGACCTTCCCCCGCCAGGTCATGGCCCTCTTGACGGCGCCCTTCCTGCTGGACGACCCCCGCACGGCCACCATGTTCCCAGCAGACGCCATCACCCGCGCCAAGACGTACCTCGCCAACATCAAGGGGGGCGTGGGCGCCTACTCGGACTCCGTCGGCAACCCCTACATCAGGGACGAGGTGGCGCAGTTCATACAGGCGCGCGACGGCCACGCCGCGGACCCGGAGCGCATCTTCCTGACGAACGGCGCGTCGGAGGCGGTGCGCACGCTGCTGCGCACCCTCATCCGGGGCCACATGGACGGCGTCATGGTGCCCGTCCCCCAGTACCCCCTCTACAGCGCGTCCATCGCGCTGTACGATGGCTGCTTCGTGGGCTACGAGCTCGACGAGTCCACGGGCTGGGGGCTCGACCTCGTGAAGACCAAGGCGTCGCTCGACGCCGCGCGCGCGCGCGGCCTGTGCGTGCGCGGCCTCGTCTTCATCAACCCCGGCAATCCTACAGGGCAGTGCCTGAGCCGCGCGGACGTCGAGGCGCTCGTGCGCTTCTGCTTCGACAATCGCCTCGTCCTCATGGCGGACGAGGTGTACCAGGAGAACGTGTACCGCTCGCGCCACCCGTTCACGAGCGCCAAGAAGGTCATGTGCGAGCTCGGCGAGCCGTACACGAGCGGCCTCGAGCTCGTCTCCTTCCACACCGTCTCCAAGGGCGTGTACGGCGAGTGCGGCCTGCGCGGCGGCTACATGGAGATGTGCAACTTCGACCCGCGCACCGTCGAGGAGATCTACAAGATCTGCTCCATCAACCTCTCGCCGAACGTCCCGGGGCAGGTCGCGGTGGGCCTCATGTGCAACCCGCCGCGGCGCGGCGACCCGTCCTTCGACTCGTTCATGGCGGAGAAGGCGGAGCTGCTCGCGTCGCTCAAGCGCCGCGCGCGCCTCCTCACGGACGCCTTCAACTCGCTCGAGGGCGTCTCGTGCCAGGAGACGGAGGGCGCGCTGTACTCCTTCCCGCAGATCACGCTGCCGCCCGCCGCCGTCGCCGCCGCGCGCGCTGCCGGCAAGGCGCCCGACGTCTTCTACTGCCTCGCGCTGCTCAGCGAGACGGGGCTCTCCACCGTCCCCGGCAGTGGCTTCGGCCAGGCCGAGGGCACGTTCCACTTCCGCACGACCATCCTGCCCGCGGAGGCGGACATGGGGGAGGTGGTCGAGCTCTTCAAGCGCTTCCACAAGGGGTTCGTGCAGCGGTATTCGGGCCCCGTGGCGAAGCTCTGAGCGGCGCGGCGGCGGCGGCAGCGGCAGCGGCGGCAGCGGCAGCGGCGGCAGCGGCAGCGGCAGAGCGCGCACGGTAGGAGGGGGAATGGGGGTGGGGGGGGGGGGGTGGGGGCATGTGCAATAATAGGGGCGCGGCGAGGCTGCGGCCGCTGTGCAGCGGGGAGGGGGGGGGGGGGGGGGAGGGGGCAACTGTTTGTGAAGGCCGCTGAGGGCGGCGGCAGGTGCGGCTCATAAGGAGGCGCCGCCGCCGCAAGGCGTGATGGTAGTCGGTTGTGGGGGGCAAGGACTCCGTGCGCCCCCCGAGGGGGGGGGGGGGGGGGGGGGGCGTGGGCGGGGGCGCGCACCGGGGGGGGGGACGTGGGCGGGGGCGCGCACCACGGGGCGCGGTGGCGCACTGCGCAGCTGCGTGCCAGTGCTCCGCTCACTGTGTATTGTAGTCCATCAGACGAGCGCTGTGGCAGCCGTAGTTCTGGGAGGGGGGCGCACGTGCAGAGAGGACGCCCCCCCCCGCATTTTACTCTGCGGTCACAGCGGCGGTGACCAGCCATTTATACAGCGGCGCGCGGATAGCGTGACGCGCCGAAGTGTCGCATGCGCACTGGGCCCCGGGGGGGGGGGGGCTGGGGGGGCATTCCCCCCCCCCCTCCAACGCTATACATAGCTTACAGAGCAGCAGCAACAGGCTTACAATCACCAAATTAGCACGCTCTTTTCCTGTTTAGCATTCTGGAGTTTTTGTTCTTGGGTGTTTGCAGGGATTACAGCAGAACCCCATCGTCAGTGTTTGTGCGTATGTGAATGAAAGTTGCATGGCGCATACGTGAGACACAAGTTGCATTGTGCATGCATGAGACACATGCGGCATTTTCACACCCCATCTCCACATGCAGGAAGTTGCGTGTGCATGGCCTCGAAGAACTCAGTGAGAAGTAGCTTTGGAAACCCATGGTCACGTGTTGCAACATGTACTGGCGCGCCTGTGTCGAGAGCGCGTTTTCCAACTGCGTACACATACATTGAAAATGCGTGCAGTGTTTGGCATGCTCCTTCTAGGTCCTGAAGGCAGTTGTGCTGTTCCCTCACGCCATGTAGGAATGCTTCTACTTGAGTGTCCACGCATTACCTACACAATGTGTGGTACACATGTTCCACTCAAAGGCGAAGAGCACACCACACAGCCTTCTGGTGAGCCATCCCAATGCCTTGTTTGGGTGATGCTGGTGCAATTGCCTCATGCATGTACCGCACGCAGTGTACATGCTTTGCAGTGTTGCAGCATATGGCTGGCTTCATTGAAGTCTGTAGTGTGTTCAGATGCGCATGAACAGCATGAGAGCATAATGTGCATCGCAACATATCACAATGCTTCAGAACAGGCTAGCTGCTCATGATTATGAAAGGAACTGACTAACCCAAAATGTGCTGGAGTGCTTCGGCCACCAATGAGCAGACAAACAGGTGTGCCTGTCACCGCATCATGCATATTGCCAACATCACCTCAACAACGTCATGCCGCTGCCATGTGCAAATCCTCATTTTGCATGGTTGCAGACAGAGTTTTCTCGATACAGTCGCACAGAGCATGGCGAACGATACAATCATCACGGGGGCAGTGCTAGAATTCAAAGGCAATGAAACAAACAGCACTGGCAGGGCAGTGCCATGGGCACCATGTCGTAACGACATTGACACCATGGTGCAGCCACATTGTTGGCAATGACATCATTGTCTTGTCAACTTGGTGCGGGCTCGCGTCCGTCGCTGCCCTTGTCACACAGCTGAACGAATCCGTGGTGACGGCTCCGTTCTCAAGATCGAGTGTGCCCATCAAAACATGTGTGTAAGAGTATCATCACTGCCAGCGCCTGTTGTGTCAAAGCATCCGCTGACTTTGAGCATTGCTCGCAACGCCAAAGCTCACAAAGCGAGAAGAACAAACAGCGGCTGTGCCAACTTTGCTGCACGCCATCACCGCACAAGACACAATCTGCACGTTGCAGTGCACTTTGAGCACAACGCAACAGCACCGCCAAGAAGACGCAGGCAGTGGACCACACATGTCAATGTCCATACATTTCTGAGCGCGAGAGAGGGCGCCGTAAACTGCAATGGCGCGCGCGCGCGCTACGTTGTGGTGGCAGCCGCGCCACCTTAGCTGAGCGCTGTGGCCTGCCGATAGTGTGCGTAAACTGCGCGCATCTCTGTCCAATGCCGCATCATCATTATAACATCCGCAGCAGCGAGCCCCGGCAGCGCGCAGCACCGTTGCTGCGAGCACGCGCCTCTCCCCCCAATCGTTGACGAGATCGCAAGCCCCCCCTCCGGCTTCTCCTCTTCATCAATAAAGCCATCCTCGAGGCCAGTTGAGCACAGCCTCACACGGCGGCGACGGCGGCCTCCACGCCGGCCTTGCCGAGGCGCGAGCAGTACTCGCCGAACGACTCGGGGCCGCGCGCACCGGCGCGCGTCTGGCGACCCGCCTTGTACGCCGCGAGCAGCGGCCGCAGCGTCGCCTCCAGGTCCTTCTCCTTCATGCCCTTCATGAGGGGGTACCCCACGCGGTCGCACTGAGGCGTGCCACCGAGCCACACCTGCCATTGCGGGGGTATGAAAGAAAAGGGGTTGACAGTATCAGTTGGGTGTGCGCCTACAGGGGGGCGGTTTAGAGGTGTATAGAGCTGGTGCCATGAAGCGTGTGGGACGCGTACATGATTGCATGCTGCATATGTGACACAAGTGAGGGCCGATTCGAAGCCAAGTGCGGGGGCTGTATACGTAATCACACCAGAGAGTGAGGCATTCTGCATATGCACGAACCAATTGCAGCAGCTCAGAGCCAGCGGCGCAACGCTGGCAACAGAAACGCAGGGAGCAGGGACTACTAGGCTCCATCTAAACCCTTAGCCGGACCACACAACAAGGATCTCAACACGCAGCACCGTCAGCCGCAGAGCACACAGTGATTGCTGTGCAACAGCGACATGCCCTCTTTCGCCCGCAGGTCCTGCGTCAGGCACGGCAGACCGACAGCGTGCGGCCGACAGCGCCCCCTCTCACCTGGTACGTGTCAGGGCCGTCGCCCACGAATGCCAGCTCCGCCATGTACGGGCGCGCGCAGCCGTTGGGGCACCCCGTCATGCGCATCATGATCTCCTCGTCGCCGAGGCCGCCCGCGTCCAGCAGCGCGCGCACGCGCGTAATAAACTCCGGCATGCGCCGCTCCGCCTCCGTGATGGCGAGGCCGCACATGGGCAGCGCGGGGCATGCGATCGCGAGGCGCGTGAGCGGGTCGATCGCCTCGATGGGCAGGATGCCGTGCGCGGCGAGCAGCGCCTCGAGCGGCGCGCGCTGCGCCTCCGCGACGTCGCGCAGGATGAGCGACTGGTTCGGCGTGCAGATCATGGGGAACGCAAAGCGGTCCGCGATCGCGCGCAGCGCCGTCTTGATCTGCGGCCCGCCCTCGCGGTCGATGACGCGGCCCTGCGCGCGGGGGGAGCGCAGCGGAGCGGGGCACGGGGGCGGAGCGGCGACGCCGGTCAGCGGTGGAGCCGCGGGCGCGCGCGGGGCAGGGGTGGTGTGTGATGGCGGCGCATTTCAAGGTGCGGCGCGCTCGCTGCCATGCGCATACATGCGGACATGCAAAACGGACACGCGTGACTGTCAGGGGCAACTGAGCGGGCCCAATGCGGAACGGAACAGTTGCAGCGCTCCACATTGGGCGAGACACCACATACAATGTGCGGCGCTCCGCAGCTGCTGCCCGGCTGCTGTCAGTGAAAGCCCACTGCGCAAGCACTGCTCTAGACATGCTGCCAATTGGAACCGCAGCTGAAGGCTCCGACGCTGTCAAGCCGCTCTTGCAGTGGCGGATCTACACGCCACGCGCCATTGAGGACTGGCACAGCGTCTGTGATGCTGCCGCGCCGAACGCATGCACGTCCTGTCACGTGCTCAGGAGAGAACATCTGAACAGAGGGTGTACGCATGTCAGTGCCGCATTGGCAGCCCTTCAAGCAAGCTCATGACGCATGCTTGCGACTTCTATGCGCCACCGCGCCAAGCCCACGCCACAAATCGTCCACAGCTTGTCTAGTGCAAGCAACTCGCCCGCTCAACATGAATGCCGCAGAAGTGCTCCCGGCATGCACGTCAGCCAGCCCGCCCCTCAAGCGACCGCAGCACGTTGGCACGTGGCTGCGACGCACCCCTGACCATGCACTGATAAGAAACAGCAAAAAATATGGCGCAAAACTCGCCTACTTACATCGAAGCAGAAACTGCTTGTGAGATTATGCTGCAAGACTCGCCTGCTCGATGTTGAAGCCGTAGAACCACTTCCCATCGCCCTGCTCGTGCCAGCCCATCCAGTCGCTGTAGCGCCACTCCGGCAGGGCGCGCCACGGCTCAAACGGCGCGCTCATGTACGACTCCACCAGCGTGCGAAACCGGTCCACGCCGAGGGTGTGCACGAGGTACTTCATGCGCGCGTTGGCGCGCACCTCGCGGTTGCCTGGCGCAAACGAAGGAGACTTGATGTTAGTGGAAATTTGCATGTTGAAGTAGCCCAGAGAAGCGGCGTTCTAGAGGATACAAGTGCTGCTGAGAAACGCTGGTGCCTGTGAACAGAGCATGATGATTCAGCCTGAGGGCATGCAGAATCGATGTCCAACATCTACAAAATTCAACTTCAACACGCAGACTGCAGCAGAGGAAAGTGTGACATGCAAAGCGCAACTACATCCAGAAATGCTGAGTGCCCTGCTTCTGCTGCAGTGCTGCAATCGCGTCGAAGTGCACCAGCACGCAAACTGTCAGTCCTCCGACATGACCTTCACAGCGACAGGCCAGCGGCGGTAAGCCATTGCAGACCATCAAAGCTATGCTGACAGCAGCTCACGAATCAAAAGCACGACACTACTCAGCGGAACACGCGAAAACGTCAACACGTCGTTGCCCACAGCTGTGGCTGCAGTTCCTACAGCACTCAACGGGACGCACGCTGCCCACGTGCCCTCCAACATGCAGCACATCGCGACCCTCCTGCCGCCAGCCGCTGTGCACCACGGCGGACGGCGCAGCAGCAGCAGCGGCGCACTGACCTCACCGCACTCATCGCATCCGGCACGTCACCCCCCCACGCGTGCCGCAAACTTCAACAACAAACTTCAACAGCAAGCGAACGCGCGCAACGACCACCGCCGCCACGCACCGTGGTCGCGCTGCGCCGCCAGAATCGCCTTGCAGCACTCCAGCACGCGGTCCGCGGGGACAAAGCCGATGTGGTCCGCGGCGCGCGCGAACGTCGTCTCCTTGCCGTGCGTGCGCCCGAGGCCGCCGCCCGCCATTACGTTGAACCCCTCCAGCGCGCCCGTGCGCGGGTCCGTCACCACCACGAGCCCGATGTCGTTCGTGTAGATGTCGATGGCGTTGTCGCCGGGGACGGTCACGCCGATCTTGAACTTGCGCGGCAGGTACAGGTCGCCGTACAGCGGCTCGACGGGGTGGTCGAGGATGACGCCGCGCCCGTTGTCGCGCAGCATCTCGGCGTCTATCGCCGCGCCGTCAATGTCCTTGCGCCAGTACTCTATGGTCGCCGCCTTCTCACCGTCCAGCCACAGCTCCGTGAACGCCGCAGACAGGGGGCGCAGCAGCTCCGCGACTTGCTGGCGGCACGAGGGGGGGGAGAGGGGGGCGCGGGGGGGTTAGAGCCGGTGCTGCGTGCATAGCAGTCGAGAGCGAGCGGTCCGGACGTCGTGACATCCGTAAGTGAAGCTCTTGTTGATGACGCAGTACGGTAGGACTGCGTGATCGAGCGGCCAAAGAACCTGCTGTGCTGCTGAGAGGCTACTCTATTCTGTCGTTTGCGTGCACAAGATACACGATACAGGTGGTTGGCATGCGCTACACAGAGCCGCACAGGGCGCATCCCTGGTGCACGTTGCTTGACGTCTGCGCGTGTCGTTCAAAAATACACAGCAACAAAACCGTGGACACATGCACATCAACACCAATGCTCAGCAGGTGACGATTTTACTAGAGGCAAAACCAATCCCCGCGCCACAGAGGCCGCTGCACAAGAAGCAGTTGCAGCCTGAGCTGACAGCATACAACCACACCCCCTCTCAAATGAAGCGTGGACCGCAGCCCTTCACCACCATCGACGCTGCCGCGCCTCACCTTGGTCACCGTGCGCGCGTACTCGTACTCGGGCCTGTTGGTGATGGGCGCGGGCGTCGTCATGATGTTGCGGTTCACGTCGCCGCAGCCGCCGACCGTTGACGAGCCGACGTTCATGATCTCGCGGATCACGTGCTTGAGGTTCGACTTGGCGACGCCGTGCAGCTGGAACGTCTGGCGCGTCGTCAGGCGCAGGTGGCCGTGGCCGTACTCGTTGGACAGGTCGTCCAGGAGGCGGTACAGCTCCGGCGGGCACTCGCCGCCGGGCATCTTCAGCCTGCGCCGCAGCGGCGGCAGCAGCAGCAGCAGCGCGTGTGGTAATGGCGGCGTGAGTGAAGGGCGTAGGGGCGCGTGAGAACAAGGACGTTCGGGGCGTCAGCGGCGATGAAGCGAGTGCGCAGGTGCGTCAGCGCGCTCCTAGTGTTCCAATTGTGCGTGTGCTGCACGGCGCACTCCAAAGAAAACGGCGGCCAGGTGTTCTGACGTTGCGACAGGCGAGTCGCCCGCTCCATCACGCAGCGACAGGTTCACAGAAAGTACTGGCGACGGCGAGCGGCCAGCGTGAGTCTGTAGGTGTGCTGAACGCAACATCAGCGGCGACAGCTGTGACAGGCATGAAAAGGGAGCTTGCGGGTGGCTATGCGGTTACTGTGGCACTGTAAGCTCACATTGTCGTCAAATCCTCAAACTTGAAGTTGGACAAAATTTGTGTCTCGTGCTACCTGTGCAGCCACTTAGGTTGAGAAGCTGAAGCTTGGCGTCCAAAACAGGCAGAACGCTGCATATATCTTCTCCTGTGATGAATCTGGGAAGTTCCCGCAAACTTCCAACAAACACACTTTAAGTGTCACAAAGGTGCAACAGAAAGATCTTAGGTGGCAATCTCACCGCAACATGAAGGAGTAATCCTTGTCCGCGCCCTTCTTGCGGTTCTCACGGTTGTCCTGCATGTAGCTGCCGTGAAACTTAAGGATCTGGTAAGCATCGTGGTTGATGAACACCTCCTCCGTCGCCATTTCCGATCGCACTGGCTCCCGCAGATTTTGAGAGTGCAGCTTTATCAAGTTGACCTGCATAGGAGAAGCAGGATCACGACAGATGATCAACATCAACGTGCTACCGACAGGCTGCAAGCGGCCAGATCTTGACGTTTGAAGTTCTCCGATCTGGTACGGCGCGGTGGTGAGAGCCATGCAACAACAACGCCGGGGTTGATCTATCGATGATAACAAACTGAAAACACACCCACGATGCTCTGGTCACGCCGGGGCACGTCTCACCTTGTCGAGCTTGATCGGCTTCGCTGGTGGCTCGGCCACCATGCTCGTCACTCCGGAGGAAGCAGCTGACAGCGGCGTCGTATGCCGTACAAGCGGCGTTCCAATAAACCCCGAAGCCGGAGCGATCAACGCCACCAGCGCCAGCGCGGCGCAGGTGTGCGCCATGATGGCTGCAACCAGCGCAGTTCAGAGACACACACGCAGAGGCCGAACACAAGGTCAAACGGCGGCAGGCAATATGGCGCAATATGCGATGATCGCTGCTGCTCCCGATTGTGTGTCGGGGTGTGAGTGCTGCTCTAACGGGAACCGAGCTCGAAGATCACAGGACCAACCAGCACCCACCTTTTGACTGTGGAGCTTAATCCGATCGCTGGCCGCTGAACCTGTTGCGCGTGCTCCACTCAATAGCTGATAGACCGCTAGACAAGATCCCCGCTGCTTTCCAATCCAATCAGCGCCTCTCCCCTCGTTGCACAAAAAAAGTTGGAAGTGAATCACAGTGCTGAAGTTGCCTCGTCCTCAGGAACCGCAAAACCTTGGAGTTGAATTTGGTGCAACATTACGTTCGTGAAGCGCTAACAGCGGCATGTCGGTGGCATGTATTTGGTACATTGACGCTGCGGCTGCCCTGCCCGCAGGTGCGCCTACAGCCACCGCGGCAGTGTCACAAATTCAATGGACATCCCAGCCTGCCTTGCCACCACTGCCCGTGCAGCCCGCGGGCAGGGCGTACTGGGCCTTCGTAAACAGAGGCAGGACCATTGATGCCAGAAAAATCGACAACGTCACAGCCCTTGCTACGGAGCAGGACAAGGACGGCGGCGGCAGCGGCGGCAAGGGTGACGAGGCGGACGATGCCGCCTCCTTTCAATTACGAGACGACCTCACGGCAGACAACGTTGGCAACTTCACGTACTATGAGCTGCTGGGCTTCGATAAGTATGGCACAGGCGTCACGGACGACGGCCTCAAGAAGGCCTACAGAAAAGCTGTGCTTAAGTACCATCCCGACAAGGTTGGGGCTTCAGTCGCGGACGAGGGCGAGGAGGACGAGGTGTTCATCCTGATGCAGAAGGCATATGAAACGCTGACGGATGTCACCAAGAAAAGAGCATACGACTCGTCGCTGGAGTTCGACGACACCATACCTGCTGATGATGCCGGCAAGAACGGCGATTTCTTCGAGGTGAGGCTATGGTTCTCAGATTGTGATGGGCACTGGCTCAACATATCACTAGAGCTGTCATGCTCAGCGCAGGGCTTTGGTGCACGTTTCTCACGCACGGGCTGTTGCGCATCAGTCAGTTCTGATCAAAATACCGATGTAGGCATCGAGCATGCATCAAGCACGAGCTGCTGCTTGCTTTTATTGCACCTGTCGAGAAGTTTCCTGCCCCCCGCAACCTCAAGTGCAGCTGAGTTTGACTGTGCGCTTCTGTGGTGTCAATTCATGAAAATTCTTTCAATTTGCTTCTTTATCTCTCAATGAAGAAACGCTTGAGGACTGTCGGCCGCAGCAGCAGGAGCACGCGACACTCAGCACGGCGAATGTGTGCCCAGCAGTGGGTGCCCAAGATTCACTAGCCCAATGGTCAATGTCATTATACACTCATTAGCTGTTACTCATAGTGTATTTACCCAATCCATTGTTGGCTTGCACGTGCAGCGCAGAATGTGCTGCTCACACGCCAGAATGTGCTGCTCACACGCCGCCGAGGCAAATCACCCCTCCCATTTCTCAACATAGCAGTGTACATTGTTATGATAACATGCGCCGCTTGCAAATGCATGCCCACGTCCACGTCTGAATGTCGCCGTGCGCTGGGAAGCGCCGCGCCCCCGCCCTCTAGCCTCCAATTCCCCGAGAACACCTGCCATCTGCGGACAGATTTCTGGGGCGAACATATTTGACCCTTCTTACGAACCTGCCTTGCGATGCCGCCGCGTCAGGTGTACGGCCCTGTGTTTTCGCGCTACGAGCGCTTCGCCGTTGTCGTCCCCGCGCCGCTCTAGTCCCCAATTCCCCACGCACGCCCGCGACTTGCACTCTGGACGATTAACCCTCCTTACGCACCCGCCCGCGCCGCCGCCGCATCAGGTGTACGGCCCCGTGTTCTCGCGCAACGAGCGCTTCGCCGTCGTCGTCCCCGCGCCGCCGCTCGGCGGCGACGACGCGCCCATCGAGGAGGTCAACAAGTTCTATGAGTACTGGGCGAACTTTGAGTCGTGGCGCGACTTCACGCTCGACTCGGCGGAGCACAACCTGGACGACGCGGAGGACCGCTACCACAAGCGCTGGATGGAGAAGGAGAACGCCAAGCGCTCCAAGGACCTCAAGAAGAAGGAGTACAAGCGGCTGTCGCGGCTGGTGGACAACGTGAGTAGTGGCAGCGGCGGCCGGCGGCACCGAGCGCAATATGCACCCTGTTGCAGTAGCCGATGAGATGGTGCGATGTCTCTGCGGCAGCGCTCAACTGAAGCAGTGGTGTACTGGTCTGGAACGGTATTGATTCACTTTTGAATCACAATACACATACACCCAGAGTAGTTGCAGCACCAGAGTCGCGCAGGTAGGCGTCACGTGACGTTTTTTATCGTTGTGGTACTTGAAGTAGTCTATTCACGGGTGCTGTGTCTGCAGGTGACCGCATGCACTTTCAAGAGTGCACATTGTGCTGAATTGGCACTGGTAGGTGGTGTCTGCGACGGCTGCACACGTGCTCAATGTCGATGAGATTGTCGACAGACGTCAAACTGCAGTAAGTGACGTGCATGATGACTGTTTCCGGTCGTACATGTTCTTGAGGACACAAGTGCTCGCGTTTTGGACCCTATCAGGCACGGACAAGGCATGGGTCTGGTTTGTTGACAGAGTGACACATGGCAAAGTGGGCCAGAATCACTACAATGACCCACTGCAGCAGTGGGCGCACTCGTCAAGAACTTCCTTGATGATTTTAAGGATGTAGTCTAATGGTCAATTGTAGGTATATAGCCACGAATCGTAGGGGAGCGATCTCAAGGGCCACGCGTGTGTGCTACGTCCCATACTTACATGCCAAATGACGTATTGCATGCAGCCATGTGTGGGTACTACGACCCGTGCCTACATGCCACATGCAGTATAGGAACACCTTATTTGGCAGGCTGGGCTGCAGCACTTGCTGGTGCGCGGTGCACTGACACTCACTACTGCTGTCCGCATGTATCATCCACCTTCAATTAGTGTGCTTCCACAAGCGATTCTTGGGTCGGATACTGTGCCTGAATGCACGAGCGCTGTTGCGCACTCACCCCCCCCCATCCCCCCCCACACCCCAACCCTCAGGCGTACGCGGCGGACCCGCGCGTGAAGCGCGCGCGCCAGGCGGAGGCGGACGCCAAGCGCGCCAAGAAGGAGGCGCGCGAGGCGGAGAAGCGCGCCAAGGAGGAGGCCGCAGCCAAGGAGGTGGCGGACGCGCGCGCGGCGGCGGCGGCGACGGAGGCGGAGGCGGCGGCGCGCGCGAAGGACGCCAAGACGGTGCGCGAGGCCGCCAAGAAGGAGGCGCGCCGGTTGAAAAAGGTGCGCACGAGAGATTGTTGCCGCGGCCGCGGCGGCGGCGGCGGCACGCGCGGCTGCAGGCGTCCCGCGGGCCGTGCTGTGTGTTGAAGTATTTGGTGACGTGCGTAGCTGCGGGCTGCGGCGCACCGCGGAGGGCCTTCGTTTGTGTGTCGCTGGTGGAACAGAGAGTCAGCTGCGCCGTGCGGTGCAGGAGGATGAGGCGTAGCGAGACGGCGGCGACGGCGGCTGCTGCAGAGGCTGCAGGTTCCTGCCGGTCGTAGTGCACCGGCTTTCGCTCGTGAGTGAGTATTGGTCGCGGCAAGGGTTGGCGCGAAGCGGCAACATCAACCTGTTGCTACTGTTGAAGTTTGGTGGCACTTTTCAAAAAGTGACTTTTGCAGCATGAGCTGCGATTGTGTGCCGTCTGGATGATCTCACACTGCCATGCCCCCCGGCATGCATGTGTTGCAAAGGTCCATTGAATAGGGGGTCACAGCAATAGAAGCAACGATGCCAGCGACATTGCTGCTTGGTCTTTTAGATCCAGATCGTCCCTCATTATGCAAACGTCAGGGCCCAGGAGTTCTCTTGCAAATGCCAGGTTCTCCTTCTCGAGACGGTCAGCTAGCCTCTGCTGCTCTCTGGAGAGCAGTCAAGGCCTGCACAGCGCGGCTGAAAGAGATACTTCAAGCCATTGTCACTGGCCCATGCACTCGTACATGCTCCATCAGAGAAGTGTCATGCGTCTAGCAGGCGCACTCACCACGGAAAGCACTACACCCCCCGCCAATCATCACCCCTTTTCCCGCCGCGTCGCACTCGCAGATCCTGCGCGCCGGCTTCGCGGCGGCGCTGGCGGCGGAGAGCGCGGCGGCGGCAGCAACGGCCAACGGCAACGGCGACGCCAGCAACCACGAGCATGAGCACGTGCACGATCCGGACCATCTGGTGGAGGCTGATCTGGAGTTCTTCTGTGATTACGGTACGGGGGAACAGCTGGTGGCGGGCGCGGCGGCGCTCAAGGAGGACGGCAGCGGCGGCACCGCGGCGATAGCGCCCATCATAAAGGTGGTCAAGGGCGAGCAGGCGGCGGCGGCGGCGGCGATGGAGAAGGTGCGCGGGGGCGATGCGCCGTGGTGTGCTGCGGCGTGACGCGTGCAGGCAGCTGGTGACTGTGTTCGATGACGGCAACAGGGACCGCTAGCGCTATCGATTGGCGATGAGTCTACAGCCGGCAGCATTGTACTGCATCAGGGTGCTTATGCACAGCGGTCGTTGACACGTGAGCATCATGTGCATTATGTGTGCATCTGGTCACTGTCGATGGTGACCAACAAGAGTTTACTGAATTGAGGCGGTGCCACCAGGTGCTTTCGACAGTGCACGCTTCAAGACCTGCCTGCCCCTAATTTCAATCCACGAACCAGCATCTGTGGAGCTCGGCTATGCCCTCGCCACAGCAATGTGCACCGCGTACTTAGGCATCCTGCGCCCCGGACTCACGCCTCCACTCACCCGCCCCCCCCCCCGTGCCGCAGATCAAAGCAGCGGACGCGGCGCGGCGCGCGGCGGATGCGCGGCGCGTCGCCGAGACCAAGCGCGCGGCCAAGGCGGCGCGCGTCTGGAGCGACGCCGAGGTGTCTGCGCTTTCCAAGGGCGCCGCCAAGTTCCCCGCGGGCACGCAGTCGCGCTGGACCAAGGTCGCGGAGTTCGTCGCCACCGCGACGCACGCCGCCGCGCCGCGCGGCAAGGACGAGTGCATCGCCAAGTACCAGGAGGTCGCGGCGATGCCCGTCAAGGCGCACAAGCCCGTCGCGTTGGAGCCCGCGGCGGCGGCGGCGGAGGCGCCGCTGCCGGTGCCGCCGGCGCCGGCGGCAGCTTCAGCGGCCGTGACGCCGGTAGCGGCGGCGGTGACGGCGGTGGCGGAGGAGCCGGCGCGCGCCGCGCGCGCGCCCAGCGGCGGCGGTGGCGGCGGCGCGGCGGCGGCGGCGGACGCGCCGGAGGACGTGTGGACGGACGAGCAGCACCGCGCGTTCGTCGCGGCGATCGCCAAGTTCCCGCCGGCGATGGAGAAGAACGAGCGGTGGAACGCGATCGCGGCCGCGGTGCCGGGCAAGTCGCGCAAGCAGTGCGTGGACCGCTTCAAGTTTGTCAAGGCGCGCCTCATGGCGAAGAAGCAGGCGGCGGGGGACGCCAAGTAGCGCGGCGGCTGCCGGCGAGGGGGGCGGCGCTGCTGCGGATTTGAGCGCGCGCGCGTGCGCCGTGCGCTGCGCGTGCACATGACTGTGCGGTATCACAACACACAACATTTTTGCCCGTCGGTGGTACGGCGGCGGCACTGCGTGTACGTGCGCATGCGCTGCGTGTAGTTGCTTGTTTCTGCTGGCGCTCTTTCAATGCTGCTGTGCACTACCTAGACAGGGCGCCTTTTTCGTCAATGAGACTGCACATTTTCCTAACACCCTTGTCTCAGCGCCCAGCTCCAGGCTCATTTTTTCGTTCCTGCTGAACTTGAACTTGAATTGTGGACTCTGAGTTGAACTTTCTGACATCAGAAACTCCATCGTGTGCAGCGCTGCATGCAGCTGCGTCCTGTGCTTGTATTGGCAGCATCAGCAAGCAGAACAGCAGCTTTTCTTTCTCACCTGTCAGCACTACCATCGACGGCCACACGAGGCAGGCTTGCAGTTCAAGTGCTCTCAATGTCTAAACGAGCAGCAAGTAGTGTAGACGCAGCTGGAGTTTCCAAGAAGGGAAAGAAAGCTAATGGTGGTGGCAGTGCGACAGGTCCTAGTGGGTTGCCGCCATCGCCGGAGTGGTTCGACGACAGGCGCGTCAGGTGCCTGACTGCCGAGGTGGTCTCTCAGCCTCGGGCCAGCGGCGGGTGTGTTGTGTATTGGATGTCCCGTGACCAGAGGGCAGAGGACAACTGGGCCATGCTGTATGCAAGGTGCGTCGGCAGCAGCAGTCAGTTGGGCTGTTGATGTGTTCCGACCTGCCTGCGACATGAATGCTGCTTGTTTCTGCAGACCGATGTCGTGTATCAATCGACAAGGTGTGCCTCTGGCGGCTGCAAGGTCCCATTCGTGGCAGCTCGTCAGCATTACCGGCATGTGCTTCTACATGCGCACATGCATGCGCGCACGTAGTGTGCGTGCACACTCCACGACACCTTGCAGCTTCACCAACGAGTTGAACTGATCGCTCAGCTCCCGTTGGCCGCCTGCATCAACTGCAGGCCGTGTGATGACAAATTCATGGCGCCCAAGAGACGAACTGCATGTAGTTCGATGCATGTTTCATCCTTGCTCAGTTTAGGCGGCTCAGCCACACCACTGTGTTTAAATAATTACCAAATGAATGCAATGTATACGTCGCGCATCACCGTCAGGCGATTACATGTTGTCAACACAGCGCCTCCTTCTCGAGGGGGCCACACTGTTGAATGAGCTTGTCGTCACCCTCACGAGTGCTCCCTCGACACGTTGTTGCCGCTTTATGCGGCACGGACCCCGATGTGCCGCCTCCTGAGCGCTCGCGACGTGCAAAAAAAAAAGAGGAAAAAAGATGGATCGACTGCCACTTCAATCGACCTTTTAGCAGTGAACAGGCATCTGTCCATGTTGCCCCCGCTCAGAAGCCCCTCTGCCATGCCTGGTGTCATCAGCAATAACCGTCATCTCAGTAAGCCATGCCGTTTCCGGCTGCTTCTGGTGCTGCACCCTCTGCTCCTGAGGCGTTGTGCAGGCAGACTTCTGCGCCGTGCAGAGCCATTCTCCACTCCCAATGCGCACATTCCGACGCTACCAACTGTGGTCCTGCTCACCGCACACGGCACCGCCGCCGGTCGGCTCACTGTTACAGCACAAGCGTGCGATAACCGCCGCTCGTTCCTCCACCTCACTCTCTGACTGTGTCATTCACGACCCCCCCCCCCACCCCCCCCACCCCCCCCCCCCCGCAGGCACCTTGCGCAGGAGGCGTCCGTGCCGCTCGTCGTCGCGTTCAACCTCGTCCCGCGCTTCCTCGCAGCGACGATCCGCCACTTCGGCTTCATGCTGCGCGGCCTGGAGGAGACGGAGGCCGACCTGCGCGCCAAGCGCGTGCCGTTCCACCTGCTGCGCGGCGCGGAGCCCGCGGACACCGTCCCCGAGTTTGCGCGCGCGCAGGGCGCGGTCGCCGTGGTGTGCGACATGTCGCCGCTGCGCGTGCCGCGCGCGTGGACGGAGGGCGTCGCCGCCAAGCTTGCGGAGCAGGGCGTGCCGGTGTTCCAGGTGCGGCGGTCGGCGCGCGGTTTGGGTTGACTGCATTTGCGGCGCGTGCCGTGTGCGCGTGTGCGCATGTGTGCTGGAGGGGGGGAGGAATGTGCGAGGGCGGCGAGGGCGGCAGGGCCCTGCGGCAGCAGCGGCGCGCGGGTGTGTGAGCCATGCTGCTGCGGAGCAGCGCACTCTCACCATCTGCGTCGGCTTCGGACAGGCGGCTGTGCCTCAGCAACTGCGGGTGCTCAATTGAAGCATCAGCACGGTCCCTCACCCCACACAAATCAGAGGCGCGAAGTGCGGAGGTTGCTGAGGAGGCAGCGCCGCTGCGCGGCTCGACACGCGCCGCACGCCGCTTTACGTATCGTGCGGCTGTCACACCTACATTGACAACAGAGACGTGACCATGCACTTGTTCACCCCAAATAAGCTGCGCATCGCAGCTACGTGCGAACATCACCTGCAGACGTCTGTCACCACCACATCTGCCGTTCTCATGCCGCCGTCGCACATGCGCCGCCGCCGCCGCCGCCACGCAACCAGGTCGACGCGCACAACATCGTGCCCGTGTGGACGGTGTCGGACAAGCAGGAGACGGGCGCGCGCACGCTGCGGCCCAAGATCGACAGGCTGCTGACCATGCTGACCGACGTGCCGCCGCTCGCGCCCAACGCGGAGGGCACGGCGCTGCCGCCGCGGCCGGACTGGGCGGCGGCGCGCGAGACGCTGGAGGTGGACAGGAGCGTGCAGGAGGTCAAGGTAGGCAGGCGTGCGCTGGCGCGCGCTCTTCGGCTGATGTTGCTGGTGAGGGTGGCACCGCTGGAAGCTACTGGGTTAGACGCGGAGCAGTGGAGAGTGCCGCAGCTACTGGCGCCGTGGTAGGAAGGCTGGAAGTGTTCCCGCTGAGGTTGTTGCAGCTGCACGCTGCTGATCTAGGACGGCTTTGCCGGAGCGTGACAGGCATGTGAGGCTGGTCCGCGACGGGGTTGCAGCTGGCGGTAGGCGGCGTAGTGGCCAGGCGCGTCCGCCGCCTTCTTGCACACCTCAAGATGGCGGTTGCATGCAAGTGCATGTGCTGAGCTGCTTATGCTCGAGGTGGGCAACTTTGCATTGCATCATAAGATTGCGCGTGACTCGATGCAATGGTATGCGGATGTGTCGGTGCTGCTTGCATCGCTGATGCAGTTCGCTGTTGAGCGCCGCAGTTGCCTGCTGCGGCATCGTCGCGCAACCGTCCTGCCCCCAGGGCAGCACCGCAGGCCGCGCCGCGCCGCTGGCCGCTTGCGCGCATATGCTGCCAGGCTCCGTGATGTGCATCGTTGAGCGCACCCGCCCCCCCGCAGACACGCACACTCGGGGCCTGCAAGCGTTCGCCGCCCCGCCGTGCAGACCCTCACTCCTGGCCTTAAGCACCGCGCAAGCAAGCGTGTTGGGTGTCCGTGAAGTTGATGGTGGAGTTCGATCATACACACATGCGCGCGCGCGTACACGCAACGCCCTTGACCCGCATGCGTGCGCTGCGCGCTGCTGCGCAGACCTTCACGCCCGGCGCCGCCGCCGGCCGCGCCAAGCTCCAGGACTTCATCGACAACCGCCTCAAGCTGTTTGCGACGGGGCGCAACGACCCCAACGTGCACGCCTCCAGCGATCTCAGCCCGTACCTCCACTTTGGCCAGGTGCGTGGATCGATGGGTGCGCGGCGTACTGGTGTGTATATAGAAGTATTCAACAGCAGCCGTGTGGTTTGGACACTCCCACTGCACTGGCCGGCAGTAATGCTCGTGCGAATGCCCACGCGTCAATGACGTGGCCCATGTCTGGAGCACTCGCGAGCAAGCTGCTCCGTGCTCACTGGTAGTCCACCCACTCCGACCCCTGCAAATGAAAACGAATCAAAAGATCGTAGAGCTCTAGGTGACAAAGGATGGTTGGCCGCAAGTGCCTTCCACCAATAATCGTGGTCGCCGCTGCTGCAGCAATTGGCCACGAGTCAAACAGTACCACCGTATACACCAGTCAAATCATGCACAACGAGTGCAATGAGTGTGCGCCAGTCGGGCTCTTGGGCATCTGCGCGGCGTGCCTCAGAGGAGGTGCGGCCGCGCACTGCGATTTTGTAAGTTAAATGCGCCGGCACGCCGCACGGCGTTTGTTATGCACGCACCGGATCCTGAGCGCAACGGGTAACTGCCCTCTAAACACACCTTCGTGTCAGTAGCCGCAATCAAAATTGTCAAATTGCGCGCCTGTGCTGCTGACAACACCACACCACCATACCTACCTGCCCCCCCATCCGCCGCGGCAGCTGTCCGTGCAGCGCGCCGTGCTCGAGGTGCGCGCGTCCAAGAAGTCCAGCGAGTCCACCAAGTCGTACGTCGAGGAGGCCGTCGTGCGGCGCGAGCTCTCCGACAACTTCTGCTTCTACAACGCGGACTACGACAGCCTTGCCGCCGCCGCCAACTGGGCGCGCGACAGCCTTGCGCTGCACGCGTCGGACGCGCGCGAGCACACGTACACGCGGGACGACCTCGAGGCCGGCCGCACGCACGACGACCTCTGGAACGCGGCTCAGGTGCGCGCGCTGCTGCTGCGGTGCTACGTCGGGTGCTGCCCCTGCGCGCCTCCCCCGCTGCGCTGCACTGGCGGCGCCGTCTGTGCTGCGGCGTTGAGGGGGGGGGCGGCTGCAGCACCGCGCGTCGCGGGCCTCGTGGGCGTGTCGCATCGCGCTTTCTGCTGCTGCACATTCATCCAGTGCTTGGGGCGTGGCGTCCTTTGCGCGCGTTACAGGGGTTCAGCTCGGCTGCGAGGGTGCCCTTGCGTTGCTCGTTCACGTTCATCGGAGCACGAGTTCTGCGACACTGCGTTCTCACGGCGCTTGCTAGCGCATCTCAGTGCGTGTGTTCTCCGCAGTGTACGTCACTGTGGGCGCTGTACAAGGTTCTGCAAGCGACCTCCACCTCAACTACTGCACTGCCCCCCCCTCCCCCGCGCCCCCTGCATGAACAGATCCAGATGGTGCAGGAGGGCAAGATGCACGGCTTCCTGCGCATGTACTGGGCCAAGAAGATACTGGAGTGGACGCCGTCGCCCGCGGAGGCGCTCGCGACGGCCATCTACCTCAACGACCGCTACGAGCTCGACGGGCGCGACCCCAACGGCTACGTCGGCATCGCGTGGAGCATCATGGGCATACACGACATGGTGAGGCGGCGATGCGCCGCGCTCTGCATGCTTGTGTGTGGCTGCTCGCGCTGTTGCGGCGCGTGTTGGCCTGTGACTTGGAACTGCCATCGGTGCGTGAGCGCGCTCAGCGCTGGCTGGTGCGGTGCTGCGCCAGTTCAGATGCGCACGGCGCGCCCGCGCGAAAGAGCGGCGTGTGCGCGCGCTGCTGCCGCCTGCGGGCTGCGCTCTGTTGTCGCCTGCCGTCGTGCAGCCTGCTGGCGAAACTGTGTGGTTCATTGCATGCTGCCGCGCCGCACGTGAGAGCTGCTTTGCGCTGTTTTCTGACAGTCGTCTGTTCCAGCCAAGCACCCGCCAATTACTCCATGGTTGGCAGCCACATGGCAATGGTCTGATTGCGCCGTTGCCATGTTGTGCGCCTTGCGGTCTGACACAGGGGTGGACGGAGCGGCCCATATTTGGCAAGATCCGCTACATGAACTACGCAGGGTGCATGCGGAAGTTCAACGTCGCCTCATTTGTGGCGCGCTACCCCGCTGCAGTGGCCAACTGCAAGGCTGCGGGCGGCGAGCCTGCAAAGCCCAAGAAAGCGAGGGCGACGGCCACAAAGAAGAGCAAGAAGTGACAGAACAGACCACGTTGTCTAATTTGCTCATTTGAACACTGTCAATAAATTCTGATCTGACATTTTTGGCAGCGGGGCATGTGTATTCCTGTTGCTATGCTGGTGTTGACACCATTTTTGAAGGCTGTGCTTCTTCATGTGATGCAACGCCAACATCAACTTCAACACCTCACTTGAAGTGCTCGAAGCTTGTTGCTGAAAGCTTCATGCGGCTGTCAAGCGCAGCTGTGGCTGTGGCAGCGTGTGCCCAGCCAGCGCTGACTCTGGCCTTCAGCGCGAGGCCGCTTGTGGTTCCTGCATCCTCACGAAGGCACGCATGCAGATGCTGCATGCATGCCGCAGCAGCCTCGGCAATAGACAGGCGGAGGTTTGCTGCAGGCACTGCGTCCGCCATTGCAGGAGTGCTGCTGCTGCCTCAACCAACAGTTGCAGAGGTTCCGAGCCTTGCGGCCTACAGTGACAGTCGGGGATACTTTGAAATATCGCTGCCAGCCAACTGGGTGAGGGCGGAAAGGAAGGGCGATCAAGAAGCCAAAGGGGTGTTATTTGTCACTGGCAACTACGTGAAGGCCATCACCCTGTCTGTGGCCATCATCAAGTCCTCGCAGCTGCTGAGAGACGCAGGTACGGCCCCTCTGGTGCATGTTCTTCGGTCACGGTGCTGCTGTGTCCCTGCTTGTGCAATCGTCATGGCTTGCACACAGACTACTTGCACGTGCCCTCGCCATCTTGAAACTCACAGATATTGCAACGCGCTGCGCTGCGCCGAGCCAGGGTTCAAGGTGCTGCCCACGGACGACCTGACCACATGGGCTGGCGTGGGCACGCCCATGGGCATCGCGAAGCTGCTGGCGTTCCGCCGTGACCAGGATGCTGCGCAGGCCGCTGCACAGGACAGTGAGGTTCTGCCGGACACAGTGGTGCTGGACGGCAACGCGCTGACGTTCATGGTGGGTGGGCGGTCCCTGGCTCGTGTAACGCCGTGAAAACCAGTAGATGTGGTAGCGCGGGGCGCTGGCGTGTGATGACGGCTGTTGTAGCTCAGGCAATGCGCAGTTGCCAAGCGTGGCTTCAGTATGTTCTGCAACTGGCCAAGACGGTTTATCTGCATGAACGCGCTTCGCTCCCTGAAGGCAGAGCTGCGACACATTGTCTGAGCCTCTGCTCACTGCAGTGCTGAAGCACACGCGCGCGCGCACATATTCTTTGCCCCGCGGATGCAGCAACTCCTTTCCCTGAGCGCTGCTGTTGCTGCTCTGCGCACTACCGCCGCTGCGCGCAGATCAAGACGCGCGTGCCCGTGCAGCGCCCGGACCTGCTGGAGAAGGAGCGCGGCGTGCGCGAGCTGTACCGGCTGACGTACGGCAAGGCGCTCATGCGCGGCGACGGGACGTTCCTGCTGTGCTGGGCGGGCGCGCTCAACACGGAGTGGGGGGAGCCCACGAACGCCAGGGACACGCTGGCGGCGGTCGTGGCGTCGTTTCACTTGGGGCTGTAGCTTTAGCGCTGGTGTTGGAGAGTGTGTGACGGTTAAGCAGATTATTCATCTTCAACACAACTCCCCGCCAGTACCCAACTTTAACTCAGGCGCGTCGCGCACCGCATCGCGCCTGCACGCCTGCAGCGCGGTCACAGCGTGAGTGTTTCATCACTTGGGGCTGTCGTGGGGGTCGGGCAGCGGCAGTGGTCGAGAGCGCGGGGGTGCTGTGGGGGTGCAGTTTGCGGCGTTAACGTACGGCACTGTGCATGAGACGTCTTGATAGACCATCACATGGTTATGGAACCCAAGTCGGCCACAAAGTTGGTTGGTCCTGATTGAGATGTGTTGTGTGGGTGCTTGGCAGCACAGGTGGCATCTACAGCAACCGATGCCGCATCTGTCTTGATGTGAATGCTCGGCATACAACACACACTGCCTTTGTATGCAACAAATAATCACACGGCAATACATTGTGTGACTGTAGAGCTCTGTGCTGTCTTGCTCGCATTTCATCTAGAATATGTGTGAGCCTAAGCTTGCTGACCAACGCGCTGAGAACAGCCTGCAGGAATAAAGTAGTGACATTCGCTGATTCTTGTAGGGTGCGATCCGAACATCACTCATCAGAGGATGTGGAAGTTTTGTCCAACAACTGCACTGCCTGCATGTTGATAATGCATTAATGCCGCCTTCCAAATGTTAAAACACGCAGCAATGATGTTCCTCACCTTTTAGGAAGTTGCTACTTCACCGGTGACGCTCCTCCTGCTCTGAACGGGACCTTTGTGTGTGCGACCGGTCGTCCCCTCTGCAGAGGGTTGCAGTCCTTGGCTGTCCCAATGGCGAAGTTGGTCACCTGGCATGCGGCGGTTGGGGACGTTGACGTACCCGTAGAGGTTCTGATGTGAGTGATGCGCTGAAGTCCCGTTAGGGCATTTCCTGGAGAATCCAGCTGCTGTTGTGCTAGCTGCCGCATGCAAGTAGCCCATGACTATCTCAATGCGTTGCCGATACTGACGCAACTATGCGATCATGATGCAACAGCGAGCAAGGCGACAGCGCTCACATGCATCATTATTCTACACCCCACGGCGTTGGCTGCTGCTGCTGGCTGCTCTCACCTGCTGCTGCTGCTGCTGCTGCTGCTGCTGCTGCTGCTGCTGCTGCTGCTGCTGCTGCTGACACCGCTGCTGCTGGTGCTGTCATTTTCACACGTTATCTAAGAGGTGTGCCTGAAAGCCCACACCTGCAGGCGACTGAGACTCATTTCGCTGATGTCTCACGCTGCCGACATGTCACACACCTGCTGCGCCGCTGCAGCGCCATCGCCGCGGTCACGGCCACCGCGCTGTACTACCTCTGGACCAGCGCCCTCTCCTTCTACTACTATCAGGTCTCGCCCGTCGCCTTCCCGGGCGGCCCCAAGCCCGACCCCCTCACGCGCCTCGGCTCGTGGCCCGAGCGGGAGACGACGCTGGCGCCCGGCTGGCGCTTCCTCACCGCGGAGGAGTCCCACCGCCACACCGAGGCGCAGTGCGGGGGCGAGCTGCCGCTGCTGGGGGAGGCCGCGGGGCGCCAGATCTGGGTGCACGATGAGGGCCTCGCGAGGGCGCAGGAGGGGCGCGCGCTGCCGGCGTTCAGCGCCGCGCGCAATCCGAACGCGTCCGACCGCCTCATGCGCGAGCAGAACATTGCGGCGTGGCGCGAGGAGCGGCCGGCGGCGGGCGGCGAAGGAGGGGGGCAGGGGGAGGGGGAGGGGGGCAGCGCGCTGGACGCGGCGCGCAGGGGGATCCGCTACTTCCAGATGGTGCAGTGCGAGGACGGGCACTGGGGCGGCGACTACGGTGAGCAACTTGCGCTGTGTGGGATGGCCGTGGGGACTCAAGCCTGCGTGTGCTGGCGGAGGTAGCTGCCGCTTGCTACCATGGGTTGCGCTGGCGTTACCTGGCCGGTCATGTGCGTTGAGCACAGGCGCCGGTCAATCCATCACCGAACTGGCTATGAGAATAGTTATTGTGGGACTGCAGAGGAGGGGCCTTTGCGTAGCCTGCGGCTTTAGAGACGTCGGCGTGCACCTACTGCGTGTGCGTCTTGGTCACGCTGCAAGTGGTCACAAGCGCTCCCTCGCATTGACAAGCCATCGCCGCATGCTGACACAAAGCAACTTGCAGCACTGCACTCGGTGTACGAGGCAAGCGAGCCAGCCATGGCATGCATTTGACGCCGCGCAGCAGCACCAAGTGAACTTCCTTCATCTGCCTCAGCACCTGCTGCATCGCCTGCGCTGCTTCACCAACAAGAGCACCGCACCGCCGCCGCTGCCGCCGCCGCTGCTGCCGCCGCTGCCGCCACCGCTGCCGCCGCCGCGCAGGCGGCCCCTTGTTCCTCATGCCGGGCATGATCATCGCGCACTACGTGATCGGCGAGCCGATCGCGGGCGCGCGCGCCGCGGCCATGCGCCACTACCTCCTCAACCACCAGCAGCGCGACGGCGGCTGGGGCACGCACGTCGAGTGCGCGTCGACCATGTTCGGCACGGCGCTCAACTACGTCGCGCTGCGGCTGCTCGGCGCCGCGCCGGACGCCGCGCCGTGCGCCGCGGCGCGCGCCTTCCTGCACGCGCGCGGCGGCGCGCTCATGACGACGTCCTGGGCCAAGTTCTGGCTCGCGCTGCTCGGCGTGTACGGCTGGGACGGCATCAACTCGGTGCCCGCGGAGATGTGGCTGCTGCCGCGCTGGCTCCCCTTCCACCCGGGGCGCATGTGGTGCCACTCGCGCATGGTCTACCTGCCCATGTGCTACCTGTACTGCCGCCGCTGGACGTACGCGCGCGCGGACGCGGACCCGCTCACCCTCGCGCTGCGCACGGAGCTCTACACGACGCCCTACGCCGCCATCGACTGGGACGCGCACCGCCACGCGTGCTGCCCCGAAGACGCGTACGCGCCGCCGCGCCCGGTGATGCGCCTCCTGCAGAACGCGCTCGCGGCGTACGAGCGGTGGGGGTGCGTGGGGCCGCTGCGCCGCGCGCGCGCGCGCGGGCTCGCGTTCGCCGCTGAGTACATGGCCGCGGAGGACGCGCAGACCAACTACATCGACATCGGGCCCGTGAACAAGGCGTTCCACGTGGTGGTGGCGTTCGCGGAGGCGGGCGGCGACGCGCGCGCGCCCGCCGTGCGGCGCCACCTCCAGCGCGTCGACGACTACCTGTGGGTCGCGGAGGACGGCATGAAGATGCAGGTGCGCGCGCGCGCTGCGGGACGCGAGGCAGCGCTCGACATCATGTATGGAAACGATGCAAAAGATGGTAGAGCTCAAAGTAGGCGACAAGGCGTGGTGAGCCGCCGGTGCCCTCCACCGATGACCGCGGTCGCCGCTGCGGGTCAAGCAGTGCCTCCATATATATATCATCTGGTCTCGTGGACGAGCGCCGCTGAGAGGCGCAGCGGCCGCGGTGACGGAAGCGCTCAGGATGCGTGGACGCGGCGCTGCGGGCAGCGGCGCTGCGGGCGGCGGCGGCGCGGGTGTCGCCTCGTGTTTTCGACGCCAGATGGTGGACGTATGCTTGCGTGCTTGCTGGTGTGTGATCGCGGAAAACCGTACGCGGCGGACGTACGCTCGCACGGCAGCGGTGAGGAGGCGCAGCGCGGCAGGGCCGCGCCTTTGTCGCGCCGCTGTACCGCCGCATGTCGCAGTGCCGGCCTTCCGCGCCGCGCGACCGCGGCAGCGTTAGGGTCAGGGCCAGCGCTGTGCCAGCGGTCATGGTGCCCCTCGCGGGGCCAGTGCCTCGGCCATCAGCTGCGGATGACGTCAGGCTTCCTGTTTGCATCGCATGTCAGCTCTGTTGCGCACACTGATTTCTGCGCATCGGTGTCGCCGTGCTCACCCTGCCGCCGCCCCCCCTCCCGCGCCGCCGCAGGGCTACAACGGGAGCCAGTGCTGGGACACGAGCTTCATGCTGCAGGCGGTGGTGGACACGGGCCTCGCGGAGGAGTTCCCGCTGCTGTGCCAGCGCGGCTGGCGCTACCTGATGCGCACGCAGGCAAGTCAGGGCCGCGGTGTGTGTATATGTATCCTGCTTGCTGAAACATATGCGCTGAGGTGCCGCGCGGCGCTCTTGCTGTGGCCAAGATGTGTTGCGCGTCTATTGCGCTTGCGCGGTGTCTACGCGCTGCTGCCGTCACCGCGCGGCGTACTGCATGATGGCGCGCGTAGATCGCGTGCTTGCGGTGCGTTTCGCGTATCTGGCGCTGCGCTGGCGCTGGCCCGCCCCGTTGTTGTGCCGAGCGCAGCGGCATGCGATGCATGTTGCTTGGGTTCGACCACCCATTCCAGGCCGGATGCGTTCTTCACTTCTGGGCATGGCTGCCGCAGCGAACGCAACGGGCACCGCCACACAACTCGCACAGACCTGCGCCGCGTGACGCCTGCTGCTGACTACTTTTGCGTGCATTCTAATGATGTTGAAGCCCCGGACAGCCTGCACGTCACCGCATGCAGCTTCCTCGCCTTGCAGGGGGCAGACAGTGACACGGCGCTGTTTCTCCGCCTGCGCACCTGCTCCCCAGCATTGCCGAGCGCTGACTGCCAGCGGCGCTTGCGCGTCTCAGCACCCCCCCTCATCCATATCATCATCGCATCGTCGCGCGCAGATCCCCGTCGACGAGGACAACCGCGAGCGCTACTACCGCCACATCAGCAAGGGCGGGTGGCCGTTCAGCACGGCGGCGCACGGCTGGCCCATCTCGGACTGCACGGGCGAGGGCCTCAAGGCCGTGCTCGCGCTCGCGCGGCTGTCGTGCGTCGAGGCGGCGGAGGCGCGCATGCCGGAGCAGCGCCTGTACGACGCCGTCAACGTCATCTTCAGCCTGCAGGCGAGTGCGCGCGTCGCGGGCTTGCGGAGCGATGGGGTCGATTGCCGTGTGTGTCACAGCGCGCACTCACACACACACGCAACGGGGTCGATAACAGTGTGTCACGGCGCGCAAGCACGCACGCGCCGTGTCTCCCCCGAGGTCCCCGCGCGCGGCTGGCGCGTCGTCATACGGCGCCAGCGCGTTGCGACGCGCGCACTGCGGTGTCGATGTAACGATGCGGGGGGCGCCGCTGCTGCTGATGCGCTGCTATGCTCCGAGGGACGGCAGAAGCGCGCGGGCTTCCCTGCGCCGCTTGCAGCAAGAAGATGCCGTCAGTGGTCGATGCGTGCACGAACACATGTGCGCCAACAGGCGCATGCGCAATCTGCGCTGCGCTGCACCTCACTGCACGCGTGCAACTACGCCAATCTCACCGCGCTCGCCGCACGCGCCCCCCCCCCCCCCCCCCCTCTGCGCAGAACGAGGACGGCGGCTGGGCGACGTACGAGAACACGCGCGGCTTTGGCTGGTACGAGTCCCTCAACCCTAGCGAGGTCTTCGGCGACATCATGATCGACTACTCGTACGTCGAGTGCACGAGCGCGTGCGTCACGGCGCTCGCGGCGTTCGCGCGCCGCCACCCGCGCCACGCGCCGCGGCGCGTCGCGCGCGCCATCGCGCGTGGCGGCGCCTTCCTGCGCAGCATCCAGCGCGCGGACGGCTCGTGGTACGGCTCGTGGGCGGTCTGCTTCACGTACGGCACGTGGTTCGGCGTCGTCGGGCTCGCGGCGGTGGCCGCGACGGCGCGCCGCCCGCTCAGCGCCGCGGAGCGCGGCGCCGTCGCGCGCGCCGCCGCCTTCCTCCTGCGGCGGCAGCGCGCCAACGGCGGCTGGGGCGAGTCGTACCTCGCGTGCGTCAACAAGGCGTACCCGGAGGCGGACGGGACGCGCAGCACGAGCGGCGGCGGCGAGCTCGGCGCCGGCGGCAGCGGCGTCGTGCAGACGGCGTGGGCGGTGCTGGCGCTGGCGGCGGCGGACCTGCGCCCCGGGCAGCTGCGCGCGGGCGAGGCGGAGGTCGCGGACGCGGCGGCGATACGCGCGGCCGTCGCGCGCGGCGCCGCATTCCTGCGCACGCGCCAGCTGCCGGACGGCGACTGGGCGCAGGAGGGCATCACGGGCGTCTTCAACCGCAGCTGCGGCATCTCGTACTCGGCGTACCGCAACATCTTCCCGGTGTGGGCGCTCGGCGTGTACGCGCGCCGCTACGAGGCGCAGCGGTGAGGGGGGGGGGGTCTGGGGGGTGGAAGGGGGGGGGGGCGGGGGGGCAGCAGTCTGTGATGCGCTGCGGTCTGCAGTGCCGTTGCGGTGTTCCTCTTGCTGCATGTTGGCAGCGCTCATTGTGCGTGATGGGCGATTGACACTGGTGCAATAGCAGCAGGAGTGTGGTTCGACGATGCTAAGCTAAACTTCACCAACACTACAGGGTTCATTTACACCCGCTGTGGTGTGCCTGACCATTATTCAGCAAAGCGGGGCTATATTCGTTGTGCAACGACATGAGCGCGCGTTAAGAGCCGGTGCTGATGTGACTGCCATAGGCTGCAGCAGCATCATTCGCCCTCATCACAGCGAAACTGACTCTTTCGAGTCCACTTCTAATACCATTCCATCAGTTTTTTTGAAAATATACACGTCAGGCACGTCTGCTGTTTATGAACAGCAGTCTAACCTGCCTGACTCATCACGCGCTTCGCATGTGCATCAGTCATGTGACACGTACTGTGTCCCGATTGTCGCTGACCCTTGAGTTCTGACCTCTTTATGTCCGACATGTTATTTGGTGGTTTTAGTTTGGTCATACATCAGCATAGGGTCCAAACACACCATGGCAGCATCAGACGTTGACTGATGCTTTGTCAGTGTCAGTGTATGTGCCCTTGATGGGTCATCGGGCAAATTTGCATGTCGTGCCGACAACACCAGTATTGAGCAAGTCCCCCCCCCCCCTCAGAACATGTTGCAATTCCTGAAATGTACCAGCCGCAGCTTCATTGCGCGTGTGGAAAGAGGCACACATGTTGATGAGGGAAAGATTGCACCCATTTTGGTGTGGTGCAAGCAAGCATTTGTTGCTGCAGTGAGCATGCAGGCAGCGGACAACAGCCAGCATGAACAGAGGCGTCAGCAGCGAATCACAGCCGATGTGTGCGCGAACGCCGGCACGCGCACTTCCGATTACCGTCTGTGATCGCACGCCGTGCGCACTACAAACGCACACGCCTATCCTGCCCCCCTAGCACAACAAACTGCCTACCGCAGCCCCCCCCCCCACTGCTTCTTAGACGCGCCGCGCGCCCCTACAACGGCTAGCGCGCACGACACTCCAGGGGGCGCCGCCATCATGCCTCGCCGTTGTCGAGCTTGGCCTTCTTGGCGGCGGACGGCCGCGCCGCGGCAAAGTTGCCGTGCAGGCGCAGCAGGTTGCGCTCGAGCATCGCGACGGTCACCTTGCCGACCATGGGCACGTACTTGACGCCGGGCACCTGCAGGAGCTCCTCCTCGTGCACGTTCTTGAACGTCGACACGTTCACCACGACCGTCCCCGGCTGCACCCACTCCGTCACGAGCTTGTAGTCACGCGACGGGACGCCGCAGATGACGGCGTGCGAGCGGCGGATCGCGCCCTCCGCCGTCTCGTCCACGACCACGAGGCGCCCGCGCCGGAACTCGTAGATCGAGTCGATGTCGATCGAGTAGATGGTCGCGCCGTCGTTCGCGAGCATCGCCGCGAGCGGGCGCCCCACGATCTCCGAGCGGTTGATGATGGTGACGACCTTGCCCTCGAGGCGCGCGCCGACGGGCAGCGCCGCGTCGTACACGGCGAGGTGCTCGAGGATCTTGACGCACGACAGCGGCGTGCACGGGAGGATGCACTTCTGCGTCTCCGCGGCGTCCACGTAGCGCACGTTGCGGTAGAGGTTGCGCCGGTACAGGTGGCACAGGCCCTCCACGTCCTGCGGGGGGGGGGGGGCAGCAACGCTCAGTTCGCTGGTGCCACAGCGCGGTGAGCGTGTGTGTCGTGGGCACGCATGGTGTCGTTTTCGTGCTCCGATAAGTGGTGCCCGGGTTTGATCCGGTGCCATATGCAGAAATGCGCGGGTGGTGAAGTGAGCCGGGAGATGAAGTTTGTGCTGCATTGGCGTTAGCAAGTATGACTCGTGAAGCTTGCAGGGAGCCCCGGCGCGCATGATACGCAGTTACAACCTCGCCCGCAAGTATCATTGAAACAAGATTCTACAGCACTGCGTTTGGATGTGTCATAAGTCAGAGTATTGATACTGAACACCCATGCCTCGAGTGCTCAAAAGCTTGCACACAGAAGTCTTTTTGCCTATTGTGGTTATGGTGGCACTGTTTGACTCGTGGCCAATGACTGCAGCAGCGGCAACCACGGTTATTGGTGGAAGGCACTTGCGGCTAACCATCCCTTGTCACCTAGAGCTCAACGATCATTCGATTCGTTTTTCATTGAAGCACCGCTGAGCAAATATGCCAAATGTTGAAGCAGCGGTGCTGCGCATGCAAACAAACAAGGGGAGGTACATCATTGGTGCAATCCACAATGGTGTGGTCCACTGCACTGCAAACTCTGAACACCATGCGCACAGACACATCAAAGCATGTTCGTCTGGCTGACTCATCGACAGGGCTGCGTCTGGCGGTGCGCTGTCAAGATGTGGCTGTGAGGCCCTATGACCATGGCGCACTTGCAACACCTCATGAGAGATAAACCCTACCATTGTGACAATGAAAGGCCCATTATGTGAAGGTGCCACTGCGTTGATCATGATAAGACCTAGAACATGATCGGAGCAGAGCTCACTTTTAAGCTTGATTGAGATAGGGCGTGCTCAAATTATGTCATCGCGGTCGACGAATTACTCAATTAGGTCATGGGGAGCTGCACAGGAGCTGTGATGGCGAACAAATTGCTGTGGCTCAGAACCGGGAAAATGACTCAAGATTTGCGATATGATACACAATGAGACAGTCGCTTCCTGTACTGTACAGTGCACAGTGCAATGCTACCATGCTCATGCACAGCGAGCACAACCAAGTCACCAAGTCAGCACTTGTGAGCTGCCAATTGACTTCCGTAAGTAGCGGGCGCCTTTTGATATTCATTGCTGGGCTGAGGACCATGAGCCAAATGGTGGCATTATGTAATTTTGTAGTGTTGTGTTGCCGCACAACTCATGTGGTGCTCACGTTGCAACAGCGAGCTCTTATTGTAGGGCATTCCTCGAAGCCTGTAGCCTACAACCAGGTGCATGATGTTGGTGTGTGCATGTTTGCAGCACAGCGCATGTGGTGCTCGCGTTGCAATAGAGAGCTGTTATTGTACACCATTCCCATAAATCAGAATAAGAGTTGCATTGGTTGCAAGTGTTCTTCTCTCATGTGAGCTATAGATTTTTGTGCAGGCTGACTGCCGAGCAACAGCATGAACCAACCATGTGTTCACGTCAACACTTGAAGCTGCAGGAGACTTAAGTTGAAGTTGCATCAACGTGAGATTCTGGAGGGAGGCAGCATTAATGACTTCACCCGTTATAGTTTCAGTAAGAGTATGTGCCTTACCTTTTCATGGCTAATGCTGTCCCTGAGATAGTCATCCATGGTGCCGCCATAGAAGCTGGGGAAAGCACCGAACACAGGGTAGTACACCATGATGCCGTGCACGTCTGGGTCCGCATTTGCCTCCTCCAATTTTGTCTCCAGATCCTCCTTTGTGCATTCCCGTACCTGCCGGGGGACGCACAGCGAAGCAGCCCACGTGAATCTCAAGTCCACCCCAGGGACTCAGCAACATGTCACTGCTACTTCTGTGCGTTGATGTTCATCGCCGTGTCTTAGTAGTGACGCGAGACCCTACGATATGTTGGATATCCACAGCAATTGTGCAGTGTGTCAGCTGGAGCGCAAGCCGCAGCTACTGGACTGGTGTTCCTGTCCTTACATGCGACGTCAGAGCGGCGGCGTGCCTCACCTCATATCGAATACCATCCCTAGCACAGGCCCGCCCTGTCCAGTCAGCGTATTTTTTGGCAGCAGGGTCGTTGTTGGCCAGCAGGCCCACCATTTTGGGCCCGACGCCGCCCAGCTTCTCCTGGATATATGTTTTGACCTCTTCCCTGAAGGGCTCGGCTATGAGGGCAGCATCTATCTTCTCGCCCGGAGGCAGGTCCTCTGCCACTACTGCTGCTGTCGCTGCTGCCATGTTTGCAAGCAACTTTGAGACTGTGGAGCGTGTGTAGTGCCTGCCCTCTCACACTAGCCTCAACTTCATGAGATTGTAAACTTCAAGATCAAGTTGATCTTGTGGAGCGTGGTTTTGGAGTGTTGAACCCACCGCGCCGCGCCCTACGCAGCGATAGCAACTTTGCAATACTGGCGCCATGCCGCCGTCGCGCAGACAGTATTGGCAGCAGCACTGGTAGCAGGAGGGTGCATCAATTGTAAGCTGGACTCTTTCCAAGGAGTGTGGTAGCTTGTGTACATGCAGCCGCCGACGCGACTGGTGAAGGCACTGCTACCGAGTTGCCATAGGTGGTATGATCGGCGGCTTTGAAACCGTGCTGCTGCGCGGAGTGATGCCCTTGGTTTTCAGGTACGAACCTTCCATGGTTCACAACGAGTGGTGCAGAACGGAACTGATGCGTGGCTCGCTCGCCTGCGAGCCTAGTCAAATCGCATGACGATGCGACAGTGCCCAACGGCGCTCAACCACGCAGCAGTTTTGCGACACGTGCCAGTGAATTCAAAGTCAAGAATTTGTGGCTACGGACTAAATTACACGCTTGTGATCAAAAGTGTTACAAAACTGCCTTCTTGGTGACGTGTTGTTGCTCAAAGCACAGCTTTCAGGGGGGGGAGGCAGATGCTGCTGGCTGCATGGTGAGGGAGTTGACAAACTCCACGACTGAATTTGCCAGCAGGGCATGCACTCTAGCGTGAGTGAGGGTGACGGCTTGGCCCTAACGTGCGCTCGCCTCTATCGCGCGGAGCTTCACGTTGCAGCTCTCTGTTGCAGCGCCCCACATTGCCATTATCAGATGTTGACACAAGAGGCAGAGGGAAGGGCGGGTGGACATGGGTGCACGAGGCTGCCATGAAGGGTGCGTGCACATCATGTGGCTAACATTCCAGTGTGGCTCTGCGTGTGTAATGGCAAGAGTCTCGAGGCATCTGCTTTTGACTTGCAAGCCTTCGATGAGCAGCACCCTGTGCTTTGAGGACACAAAAAGTACTCCGAGTGGGGCTTGAACCCACGACCTTGTGCATGTGAAGCACACGCTACTGCCAACTGAGCTATCGAAGCATGATAATCCAAGTGATGACACGATGCTGTCCGAGAGTATGTAAGCTAGATGCAAGGAACTCATGAATAAACCGACGCCGTGGCCTACGGCGGCGGGGATGCCTGCCTGCTGCATGCCTGCGACGGTGCGCTGCTGCCCATGCCCTTTGCCTGATGACGCCTGCATGCTACAAGGCTATGAAACAACTGGTTGTGTATCGATTGGTCATCATCAAAGTGTTGCAATCAGTATGCAATGAGGAACACCAAAAATTAAGACGTCGGTGATAGCGCCGCTGACGTATGCATACTGTGCTTATGGAGAGACAAAGCGCCGGATTGACAGCTGGTGGTGCCCCACCTTGAGCTCATCCGTCAAGGACGAGTATACCAAGCATCATGGCATGTATGCAAACACAGTGAGGGCAGGATTGTAGCACAGAAGTCTTGCTGTAACAGATTCAAGGTTTGACACTTTCAATGTTGTTTGGTTCTCATGGTTCTCATAAGCCCCAGGGCCCTTCTCAACAATGGAAGCTCCCCCGTTACCGTTACCACAGGAATTGGCCTTCAGGACGCCTCACAGCGAGTTATGCAATGGTTCACCTCACAGCGAATCTTATGCACTTGTTCAGGGTCAATGTCATCAGATTCTTTTTCGCAAGTCTGATCGGGGCAATTGCTCAGCGCTGGTTGGTAAGTCAAGCTTTCGTGTAGGCTACCAGTGTTCTGCTTGATGTCTAATGAAAGCAGTTCGTTTTTTGTGTGGTCGACCCCCCTGTCGCGTAGTGCCTGCTGGAGCTGCGCTGACCTACACGCGCGCCAACTGCACTACACTGTACACATCACCTGCCTGTGAGGAAGCACAACTGATTCGCTTGCATGCCATGCTGTTGCCATGCGTGGCGGACATGACCGCTAATCTAGCCCTAACCCTAACTCCTTGCTGTGAACTCGCTCCAATGTCCATTTATGAAGATCCTGATGTACACATGCTCGCGTATACCGAGTGAGTCATGCATGGAGTCACATATAGCACCCCCCATGCGCCTGGAATCATTCAGCCCCATCTGTGAGCATGGCCGGCTCTGCAGGTGCCGCAGGGAGTAGCGGCACTGTGCATGGTACGCCCGGCGTGCACGACGCGCCCATGTGTGGTGCACCTCTCCACGCTCATGGCATTGCACATCAGAGCTCGCGGCATGGCACATCTGAAATTTGTCCCTGGCACACGCATGAGCAGCGCGCACTGCTTTGAAGTGCCATCAATCAGACATCGATCCTCATCAGAGGCTCTGAGTGCATCAGTGGCATGCCTCGCACGGGCGCTGCACTTCAGAACAACATCGAGATCCGGCACCACCCTGCAGGGAGCTTGTATCTTCGGAGGACCCATGCAATGTGTGTTCTAGGCATGTACATGGGTGCTGCTGGTACGCACATGCGCTGATGTGCTGCTTGCCAGCTGGCTGACTGTTCTCATGTGCCAATGCCCCTGGACCGTCACAAGGGCTACCCCTGGTAGTACATGGAAAAAACGCGGTACATCCCAAGCAGTGTATTAATGCCTTTGCGCCCACATCCAGCCACTATCGAACCGTGCAGATCGTGTACGAGGCCACCGCAGCGTGTTGCTACACGGCAGGTTCATGGCGCTGACAACAAACACACAAAACCCAGATGACGCACATCAGCTATGCTCGCGTAACTCCAAGGGCGCATGCAGTGCATATTCAAATCAAGTTTGGGCAACATGGCCCACTTTTATTCATAATCCTCGTGGGCGATAGGGTAGTACGACAGCGCCTCCTGTACGTGATGACATTGCGTCTGACCTTGGCTACATCCCCACAACGCCTGCAACCCAGCTCCCTATTCACATTGAGCGCCATTCCTTTACTGCTGCTGCCGGATCCTTCGCCTGGTCTGCCAGCTGCTTATCTATCTGCTTTTGCCATGCTCTGACGCGCTTGTCCCTGTTGGCACAGTCGAAGTCCCACTTGGTCCTGCCACTCATCCTCCACTCTCCTGTTGACAGCCTGTGCACTCCTCCGAGGATGGCTCCGGCCAACCCCACCGCCGCGCCGACGATGATGATACCGGGGAGTGTCTGAGTAGGCATGGTGTCTGCGGAGGCGATGGCAGGACGAAGTGGCATATTTGGCGCCGACGCGCCGATGTGCAAACATCAATTGCAGCCTTCACTGAGTCTGTGCTCACATCATTAGGCGGACATCAGACACTTGTGAATGGGAATCAGGCTTTACTGTTCGCAACTGCACGTCATGTGTATGAGGTAAGGCAACGCAAAAGTGCAGCGAAGCTCTAGTTGGAAACGCAAGTGCAAGAAACACAAACATCATTGACTCACCAGATGGGGCACGAAGATTGGATGAGGTCCGACCACAGGCTATCTGCGCTGCAGCTGCCTTGCCAGAGCTCTCAGGCGTGTGTGGCGCAGTTGCCACGGTCGCTACATACCCTACCCAAAGTTGAACTTCGTCTGTTGCAGTTGGGGCATGCCATCCGGATGCATCCCTTGTATCGTTCTGTTCAACCAAACAAGTTACGTGTTTATATGTAGGAATATAATATATAGCCAAACGCTTGGTGTCTAGACAGATCTGCAGATCTGCCCGCCAAAGGATATGCTCAAGTCAATGCGCTGCTGCATAAGTGGCAAGCATCACCAATGCCGCACTGCAGGCACCTGTGTATCCTGAGTATGCAAAGACGAGGCGCACTAGTCTGAGCATGTTGCATGCACCACACTGGATGTTGTTAGGTGCCACACTCCGCCATCCACGTGTATAGTCAGCAATGAGAGGCACAAAGCACAGCATGCAGCACAGCGCGTGTTGCAAGCCAAGCGATTGACGTGGGGGGCTGCCCCATAGAGGTTGTGTTCAAGTCATTGCTCAACGACCAACACCATAACATTGCAGGCATTTGTGATGCTGAGCGTAAGCAAGGTGCCGAACTAGCAATGGGCATGATGATGGACCAACAAGGCATTCACTGGATACATCTAATGTATTACTTGAAGTACATCACATGACAGTGTTGAAAGATTGCCACACACCAACAAACATGAGAAGCCGATGCTCTCAACACAAGTCAAAGAGCACACAAAGACATGGTCACATGCTTCGACGCCCCCATTTATCCTTTGCTCTGCTGTGCGCTGTCGTCATCGGCCTCTTCGAACTTGAACTGCAGCTTCTCGTCCCACCAGTCGCGGCGCGCCTGCCCCTCTAGAGCTCCAGCCAGCTTGGCGCTGTACTCCTGCTTGTCGCGTCCATACCACAGCATGTCTACATCCTGTCCCTCCGGACATGGCAAGCCGTTTCGGTCCTGGTGCAGCAGGAGCGCACAAGGTACATATGTTATTTTCTGATGGGTGTTGTTAGGATGTGATGGAGAGTGCACCCACTGAACTACAAACAGCTTGATGTGGCAAAGAATGCACCACATATTGTCAGACTCACAGCAGATGCTGTCACTTCTGCGCTTGCAGCGACCGAGAGGGATGTAAGAGGCTTGCTGCTGCTCAGTGCAGCTTGCAAATGTAGGAGCCAAGTAATGGCAAAATGGAAATTGCGCACACTGCACTCCACTACAAAGTGCTGGAGGTACGCACATGCCAACAAAGTATGGATGCCTGCAGTGCTTATTTACATTTACTACCCCCTCCCCACAAACAACCAAGGTGGGTGAACAGATGCATGGCACCTCTGAATTTGACAATAATGCAATGCCATGGGTGACAAAGAATAAGTTGACAACCTGCACTGAATGTGCAAGTCCTTTGAAGGTATCGTCCTTGCCACCCCCCCAGCGGTGGGCATGCACCCACTGCCATGGGATATGCGGAGCGAGACAATGTGCATAGCTCAGGAGCTTTGCGCGAATGAAACTGCTGCGTAACGATGTTGCACCTGTATGAATATTATCATGCCATGCCTGTAACCCTTTCAGATCCGAGGTCCGCGCTCACGTATATAGTGATGGGTGGCCCCCTGTCTAGCAGCCGCCTCTGCTCCGCCTTGCACGACGCCTTCGCCAGCTGATCCACGTACTTCTGCCATTGCGTCGCCAGCAGCGTCTCGACGCACGTCACACAGAATCCACACGGCTTCCAGGGCCCCCCTGTCGTGGTGTAGCGGTGATAGCGTGGACAGCATCAGGGCACAGGTGTCTAACTGGTGAAAGGTCGGGTCGCTGCTTGCTGGAAACCCTGTCAAATCACCCCTTCGAAATTCATTGCAGAACTGTTCTGCGTGTGTACTCACGCGGCCGACACCCCCTTCTGGTGAGAAGGTGCTTGTCTTGCGTAGACTATGCAGCATAGTGCATTCGACCGCGCTCCATGCGGCGGACGAGCAAACCCTTTCATGTGTGTACCTGCTGTGCTGCAGATCCCCACCTTCACACCCTCAAAATTGTGTCTCGACAGAGGTCCTTCACCTGTGCAGGACTCGACCCTGCCCCCGCGCGCGCTATGGTGTGCAAACGAGTGCCCGCCGTTCCAGATCCTCGTGTTTAAGTTTATTTTGTGTTGTGATGCCACGGTCTGTAGGGATGCGCCACCATGGCGGGGACTCACCAACGTAGCTGTGCCTGTCGCAACACAGCGAAACCCAGAATTGAGGCGAACCCCAATTGATGTGGTCACTGCAACAGAGGCTCACCTGCGCCCACGCGGTACTCCACATACTTTTCCATGTCAATGTCGTCCATGCACACCATACACTCCTTCCCCTCCGCCGGCGCCGAGTGTCCTTCTTCTGCGCTCATCGGATTTTCCTGCCGGTTCTGAGAAGTAAATGTGGTCGCCGGTCGCCCCTCACGCTGTCGGGTCACGATGAATGGTACAAAGGAGGGGAGCGGAAGCAGCGATGCTAGCAGCAGCACGCGGCAAGAAGTTGGAACGCTGCTCTTGGCCCCCCACAACGAGATGTTTTTTAGTTCAAGTTGTAGCTGAAGTTGACTACGAGAGTTGAAGTTAAACTTGAAGTGTGGAGAAGTGAGACGGTGCAAAAGAGTGACATTGCGAGCGGTTGCGCAAGTGACGATAGCCTCTGCTGGCGTCAGCGGCTTTGCGGGCCGCAATGGCTGCACTGGCTCAACTTGCCTTTGTGCCCTCCTCCAGTAATGCAAGTACCTGCTTCAGCGCCGTGATAGCACGGCGCAGGAGGCTCCGCGCCCCTGCCATCACTCTTGGAAGTGGTGGTGGTATCAGCAGCAGAAGATCCAGTGGCAATATCGGTGCCGGCAGCGACAAACGCGCTCACGTGCGAGGCTTGAGCACCAGCACTGCGCAGCACGTCACGGACCTCAGAAAGCTCGCAGGAGACAAGACGGCTGTGCTGGGTCTTTTGCAGGGGCTTGTCGCTCAAGGACTACCACCAGATGCATCACATCTGTATGCAGCAGCGATTTCTGCTGTGGCTCGACATGGAGACTGGCAAACTGCACTCTCGCTTCTAAGCGAGTGTCGAAGTCAGGGATTCAGACCCAGTGCTGCTGCCTTCAGTGCCTGCGTGCACTCTTGCGCATCGCACGGACCTGTTCTTAAGTCAGTGGCACTGCTTAAGGAGGCTGCGGCGATGAAGCTGACGCCCTCACGTGACATGGTCGATGCGACCTTGGCTGCCTGCGAGAAGGGCGGGTCGTGGTTGGATGCCTATGCGGTGTGGCGTTCCTCCATAAAGGTCAGCGCTGGTGTGGCCAATGCTCGTGTGACTGACCGCAAACACCCTCTTCTGTCAACGCTGCATGTGCTGTGCGCAATTCTTCAACGCCACTGTCTACACCACATTCCACTGCACGCTGTCGCTTACAGCAGACTTCAAAGCAGGTGCTGGCTGGGCGCATGCACGCTGCGCAGCACCGCAGCTCACGCGCGCCTCGCCGCTTGCCTCGCCCCAGACGTCCAGCGCAGCGCGGCGGCTGTCGCCGCGCTCGCAAGCGTACCTTGCGCACGTCCTACGCAGCGCCGGCAAAGAGGACGAGGCACACGCTATCCTGCATCCGGGCGCCCGAGCCGAAGGTACAGCCCCGCCGCAAGCTGCCGGTGGTCTCCGGCCGCGTAGCCCGCGCGCTGCGCCCGGAGCCGGCGCAGGCGGCAGCAACGACCGCACGCAACGCAGCGGCGGCAACGGCGACAGCGCGCGCGCCCCGCGCGCCGGCGCAGCGCCCAAAGCCATCGCCGCGCTGTGCCGCGCCGGAAAAGTGGACGAGGCGCTGCGGCTGCTGGACAGCGCGACTTTTGGCGCGGAACCAGATGCGAGCAGCAGCGCCAACGGCAGCGGCGGCGGCGAATCGGGCAGCGCTCAGGCCCCGTTTCAGCCTGCAGCGGCGGACTTCGACGCGGTCATAGCGGCGCTGGGGCGGCAGCGGCGCAGAACGGCGGCGCGGGGGGCGGGGGAAGCTGTCGTTGGGGCGCTGCTGCGGCGCATGCGCGCGCGGGGCTTCACGCCCAGCGCCGAGAGCTACACGTGGGCGATGGTGGAGTGCAACGCTGCGCGGCGGTACGCGGAGGCGGTGGATCTGCTCGATGAGGCGCTGGCAGAGGTGAGCGCTGCCGACCTGTAGGGGGGCGCTGTAGGGGGGTAATCGTGCCTGGATGCTTAGAACTGCGAGCAGCGGTAGTGCATGCGCATTGTTCAAGCACGGCCAACGCCTGCGGCATCGTTGCTCAACAGATGCGATGACCATGCGTTTCGAAGACTGCTCATACCCTGGCTCGTAGAAGCTGGCGTTTCTTGCCGCTGCGAGCCAAGCGCTTCCGCTCCGCAAATAGCCAGATAGACGCTCTGCCAGCACACCACACGTGCACGCGCTCACACAAAACCCCACATGCGCACCGCCGCGCGCAGGGCGTCGAGGCCGGCGTGGTCGCCTTCAACGCCGCCATCAACGCGGCCGCCAAGCTGCGCGACGGCGCGCTGGCGCTGGTGGTGCTGGAGGAGATGCGCGCGCGCAGCGTCGCGCCGACGGCGGTCACGTTCGGCACCGCCATGAGCGCGTTCGCGAGGGCCACGCAGCGCGGCGGCAGCGGCGGCGGCGGCGGCGGCGGCAGCGGCGATGACGCCGTGGAGTTTGCGGACACGGCGCTGCAGCTGCTGCGCCAGGTGCGCTGGGCGCCCCGCTGCATGTTGCGGGCGCGCATTGTGCCTGCGTGCGCGTGCAATTGGTTGTATCGGGGAAAGTGTCATGGCTGAGAGCGGCGCGATTGCGCAGCGCCGTTGCGTGCGCGGAGCAGTTGCCGGCCTGCCCGCGCAGCCGACGGACAACCTCCAGTGCGGCGTTCCTGTACATGCCGCAGCGCTGTGACGTGGCGCGCGATCCGATGCTGTCCCTGCAACGCCCTGGCTCATCTCATGCGCGTCTTCTCAAGCCGCGTCTGCGCATGACCCCCCCCCTCCCTTGCCCCCCCCCCCCCCCCCCCCGGGTGTCCGCGCAGATGAAGGAAACCGGTGTGGAGCCTCAGCGGGAGGCGTACGACGGCGTCATGTCGGCTCTGGTAAACGCCGGAAGGGGCGAGGAGGCGCTGGAGGTCATGGCAGAGATGGAGGTGAGGGTCAAGGAAATCCGCATGACATGCTGCATGTATATGCATTTCTTGGAGTTGCTGAGCCAATTTGGGGGTGAGCAGACGCGGCAGCAACGGGGACGTACGTGGCCTCGGGGGTGCGTGTGCAGCCGGCGCACGTCTCATCCGCGTCCGATGCTTGCTGCGTCCACGACGGGCGGACGACGCCTCGCAGCACTGGCACAGCGAAATCTGTTGGGGTCATCTGCAACTCCCCGCCGCCGCCAACGCAGTGCGCCCCCCCTACCCCCTACCCCCCTGAGTGTGTGCATCCCCCCCCCCCCCCCCCCCCCCTGCAGGCCGCGGGCACGCGCCCCGGCGTGCACACCATGTCCATCGCCATGGGCGCGTACGGGCAGGCGGGCGACTGGCGCGCGGCGGTGGCGCTGCTCGGCGCGATGCGCGCGCGCGGCGTCGCGCCGGACGCCGTCGTCTACAACGCGGCGATAGCGGCGTGCGGCGACGGCGGCGGCGTGGAGGGCGCGGACGCGGTCGCGGCGGACATGGCGGCGCGCGGCGTGCCCATGACGGTCGTCACGCACACGAGCCTCATCACGGCGTACGGGCGCGCGGGGGATGTGAGTTGGGGGACGGGGGGCGGGGGGGGGGGGTTGAGGGGGGGGGGGGGGGGCACATGCTTGCTGTGTAGCATGTTGCATGGGTATCGTAGTACTCGGGAAGCCAGGCACGGCTCGCGTTGTGTTGCCTTTTGCTCAAGCGCTCCCATCACTTTGAAGCCTGGCCTCGCTGTTGATGCGAGCTGCTTCAGGCATCACGGCGGCGTCCGTGCAACGCATGGGTCGCAGAGTGTGCAGTCCGGACATGTGCGGTGCGCGCTCCGAGACACCAAAGCATGTGACATGTGTGTGCGTCCGTCGGCAACTGACAGCGCCGCCGCACGGTGATGCGCAGTAACATTGCCGCTGCACGAACACCATCATGTGAGCTGCACCTGCATTTGCGCACGTAGCGCCAAGCGCGCAAGCCACGCCCGCCGGCGCTGTCCCGCTGCTGCGTTGCGCTGTCATCTGGCATGAGGCACACATCGCTGTTGACGCATCTGTGTGCTCCGTGCCTCACCTCCGCATCATTTGCAAGCGGAAGTTGTGGTAGAGGACAGAGATTGTGGTTGCTAATGCCTCCTTGATTTGACTTCAGAGCTGCCACACCCACCTCACCCAACACATTGTGCCTCTGAACGCTTTCTTGACCGCCCCCAACAAAGCCCTGACACAATCAGCTGCTGCGCCTCTGACGCGTCCTCAATCGCAACAGTGGGAACGCGCCGTCGACTACCTGCGGCGGCTGCGCGCGGCGGCGCCCGGCGACGGCGGCGCGCGCGGCGGCAGCTACAACGTGCGCACGTACAACGCGGCGCTGGCGGCGGTGGCGCACGCGGCGCCGCCGCATGCGCCGCAGCTGGTGGCGGAGCTGCTGCGCGACATGCGCGCCGCGCGCCTCGCGCCGGACGCGTACAGCTTCAACGCGGCGGTGCTCGCGAGCGGCGACTGGCATGCAGGCCGTGAATACATGCAGGAGGTAGGCCAAAGAATTGTGATGCTGCGGACAGAAATGGTGGAGTCATGGGATGGTGGGCTTGGGGCTGCAGTGGCAGAGGCACAGCGGCAGCAGGCACTAGCCCACGCCGCAGCAGCAGGGGTGTAGCTCAAGCCAAACACGCGCGCCACCGACACAGAGGCGTAGGCGGCGCGCCGCCGCTTCTGCTATTCATACATGACATGCATGCGCACCGACAACTTCTTCACGGCACTGCGTCCGTTTAATGTCGTGTGCACCCATGCCCGCGTTGCTGCTGTGAGCCGTCTAGTATACAGTGATGCCCCGCTCACACACCTGAACATGCAGGAGGTGCGCGCCCGTAGTGTCTGTGTAACGCGGGTGTACTCTGGATCAGGGTTGACGCGCGGCACCATCCGCGCCGCGCTGCGCCGGAATGTGCGGAGCAGGAGCAGTGGGCGACAGCACCGCCTGTGTGTAGAGCTGTGCACGGCGTCAGTGCATGTATGTGTACGTAATCGTGCGTCATTCATCACGGCCACTGTAGATGGGGGTTTGTTGGGAGCATGCAGCACTGAGTCAACGTCCAGTCCAGAGACTGCATGGTGCTGAATGCAAGCTTCAACATACTGTGTGCGACAACCCACTCTCATATACTGATAAGGTACGGTGCGCGCCAGCTATAAACCCCATGTAACACATCGGCGATGCCGCTGCGCATCGCACCGCGTGCGGCACCGCGTGTGGAAGCCTCTAATCCTGCCGCCGCGCACACCGCCCGCCCCCCCCGCTGCGCACCCAGATGGCGGCCGCTGGAGTCCCCTGCACGGAGGGGACGTACATCAACATGATGCGCGTGTGCGCCGGCTCGGGCAGCTCCGCGAAGGTGCGACAGTCGCCCGCAGCTGGCTTTCACAGATTACACATTTTTGTAGATGCAGGTTTGGGGGGAGTGAGTACAGCTCCTCGTGTTTAGTTTGATGTGATCAAAGCGTAGTGGGCGTGCATGTGGATTCTGGTACACCCACACATGAGCAAGAGTAGCAGTGCTTGCAGGCATGCACCGGTCAGGAGGTTGATAACTTTAACCGCGTTGTACCCATGACACGACAGCGGCACCAGCAATGCAGACGCAAGCGGTACGCCTGCAAGCGGTGAACGGAGCTCTGCGCCACAACTTCAAGCGACAGGTGTCCAGGCGCCCGCGACGATGAATGACGCAGTGAAATGCTACGCGCCTCACGACTTGAAAAACCTGGCAAGTCATCAAACCGTATGCAAGTGCACCGGGCCGCAGCAGCGAGCGCATGGTCAACAGCGACAGACCCGATCGTTGCTGCCTTAAGGACGGCGTGTGCGGCCAGCGCCGCCGGCGCACGCGGCGACGCTGCCGCTGCCGCTGCTGCTGTTGCTGCCGCTGCCGCTGGCCTTTCCGGCTGACTGCCACCGCACCCCCTGCGCACACCGGCATTCACCGCGAGCCAGCCCGTCCGCAGCGCCGCCGCGGCCGCCAGCGCACGCACACGAGCGTACCCGCACATCATTGCAGCGCCACACTCATCAGACACGGCGCGACCCACAACAGCTTTAACGTCACACACGTCTATGACTGCGTTTCTCGCCGCGTCCCGCGCTGCGTCGCGCCGCATGTCGTGCACCCCCGCTCGACGGCCGCTGCGCAGGCGGTGCCGCTGCTGCGCGCCGCGCTCGCGTCCGGCCTGCCGCCGTCGACGCGCCTGTACAACGCGTGCCTCGCGGCGCTCGCCAAGGCGGGCGACGTCGAGGCGGCGCTGCAGCTGCTCGAGGACATGCGCGGCGCCGGCAGCAGCGCCGGCAGCAGCAGCATCAGCAGTGGCGGCGACGCCGCGGGCGAGGCCGGCGGCGCATCGAGCGCCGCTGCCGCCGCCACTACGGGCGCCGCGGCGAGTCCCGCCGCTCGGTACAGCCGCCGCGTCCTCGTCCAGCGGAGCGCCGCAGGCGCTGCGCCCGGCAGGCAAGGCGCGCGTGGCGGCGGCGGCGGCGGCGGCGCATGCGTGCCGGACGCCGTGAGCTGGAACATTGTCATCGATGCCGCCGCAAAAGCCGGCGACTGGGGTGAGAGAGCGCTCGCTCGTGCGCGCGAGCACATGCTGGTCGTTTGCGCAGCGGGGGCGCGACTCGTTTGTGGTACCGCGTCGCACGCGCTTTGCTGGATCAGCAGCGGGCCGCCAGAGCTGCGACGCCTGCGCGCTTGTGCTCAGGGGCGGTGCGTGGGGTGTGTGTGTGGGGGGGGGGCGGTGCGCTCAATGCACTGTCGTCACCATGCATGCCCCTTGAGCAATCCGCATCGCGTCCTGAGCTGGCCCCCCCTTCTTTAACCTAGCCCTTATACACGACTCAATGCGTCGTCATCACCATACATGGCCCGTGAGCAATCTGCATCGGTCCTGAGCCATGCCCCCTACCTCAACCTAACCCTTACCTCCCCGTATTCTGCCCCCTGGTCCCCCACCGTGCCGCGCGCCAGCGCTCGCCCTGTGGCTTCTGTCCGATATGAAGCGCCACGGCATCGCGCCCGACTCCGTGTCGTGGGGCAGCGCAATCGACGCGTGCAGCCGCGGCGGCAACTCAGAGGCAAGTGGCCGATTGCATGTGGCACGTTCGGCATGACTAAGTGCACGTGTGACGCACCTTCAGTGGCCAGCGGCGCGTGCCAATGTCGTGCAGCCGCAGCGGCAAGTGGCTGATCGCGACGCAGCATGCAGGTATTCGCGCCAGCAGCGGTCGATGAGTGTCGTCGAAGAAGCGTGGGTCTTGCACACCTGCAGTCGCCGCGCGGCAGCTTCATGAACACGTACGCCCCATGATGGGCTGCAGAGTGGGCAGCCGCGGCGGCAACTCTGAGACAAGTGGCCGATCGCGTCGTGGCATGTGCATCGCGACCAAGGGCTCGTGTGACGCACCTGAAGGTGGCCAGCAGCGTGCCAATGTCGCGCAGCGTGCTGCGTCTGTTCTCCCGCCGCACCTCCTCACCCGCCGTGACCACGTGGTAGGCGTTTGCGCCGGCAGCGGTCGACGAGCGCTGTGTCGAAGCGCGCGTCTCGCGCTCTTGTGTCCGTTGCGGCAGCTCTCTGTGAACACGTTCCATGATGGACTGCAGGGTGGGCCGTCCGCTGCGGCGCGACGAATGTGCGCGGCTGCTGCTGCGAAGCGCCTCATTAAGCCGTCGGTGTGTCTGTAGCGAAAACGCGGCCTCACCAGGGGGGGGCGGGGGGGCCGCCGTGACCAGCACGCAGCCACGCGCTTGGGCGATGGCACATGGCGCATGTTGCCAGCGGCCGGCGCTCATCGCGCGCATCGCGTGGCAGCACGTGTGCATGCCCTTCATTTCTTGTGCGAGCGTCGCACGCGATCTGGTCTCGCATGCATCTATGTCGGCAGTGCCGAGCATGCATCTATGTCGGCGGTGCCGAGTCAGCGTCTCATCGCACCTGTGCTGTGCCTGCCAGCTGCAGGGGTTTGCATCAGGGCTGGTGGCCATCGCGCGACCCCAGTTAGTTGGGTGGCGACGCGTGATCGTCGCAGCAGCACCAAGCGCTCAGCACGTGATGCCGGCACCGTGAAGCGCGATTATTGAAGTACCACACGTTGCGTCGTGCGCACGGCCACACGGCACACTTTGATGCTCGCAGCAGGCAATGCAATGACACCGTGGCCGCCCTGACTGATGACAAGCACTGCTGGAACAGACACGCACCGCTCGCTAACTCTCAACAATCCCCCCCCCCCTGTCCCCCCCCCCCCCCCCCCCCCCCCCCCGGCAGGCCGCGCTGGCGCTGCTGGAGCGCATGCGCGTGCACGGCGTCCCCCCCGACGCCCACGCCTACGCGAGTGCCATGAGCGCCTGCCAGAAGGCCAAGCGCGGCGACGCGGTGCTGGCGCTGCTGCGGCAGGCAAGGGGGCTGCGGCTTGACTCGATGACTTGACTTGACTTGGAGGGCGTTGCGCGCATGCGCCGCCGCTGCGGCCGTGGTGCGGCTCAGGCAGACGGCGTGCCTGCTCGACGCGCAGCGCGGAGCATTGCGTGTTGGCGCAGTATGAGCAGCTGATGGTGGTTGCGGCTGGCACTGGTATGGCAGCGCTCGCACGCTGCGGCGCGTGCTTGTGCAGCGGCGGCACGGCGTGATGGCGCCATTGAGCCTGTGGTTGCAGCATGCAGCCCGCGAGTCGCGCACAGCAGAGTGGGCAACCTGCCGCAGCACAAGCGCTCGCGCCGCTATAGCGCCGCGTGCACCACCCGCACCCACCTTAAGCTTGGCTCACGCCCCCCCCCCACCCCTTGTCACCCCCCCCCATACACCACACCCCGCCCCCGCCCCCGCAGATGCGCGCGGAGGGCCTGAGCCCGACGGCGCACCACCTCGCGCCCGGCATCCACGCGTGCGCGCGCGCCGGCGACCACCGCGGCGCCCTCGCGCTGCTCGCCGAGCTGCCTCGCCCCGACGCACACGCGTTCGGCGGCGCGATCCTCGCGTGCGCGCGCGCGCGCGCCGCGCCGGCGCCGCGCTGCGGCTGCTGCGCGACATGGCCGCGCGCGGCGTCGCGCCGACGCGCTTCTGCTACAACGCGGCGCTGGGCGCGGCGGCGCGCGGCGGCGACGCGGAGGGCGCCGCCGCGCTGCTGGCGGAGATGGAGGCGGCGGGCGTCGCGCCGGTGAGAGGGGGTGTGCGGCATGTGTACACGTGTGTAGGGGTGCTGGTTTTGCCATTGCTGCTGCTGCGGCCTCTCCTGGTAGTGGGGAGGGTGCTGGTGGTGGTGCTGCTTTGGCGGCGGCTGTGGTGGCGGCACTGCTGCTGCTGCTGCTGCTGCTGCTGCTGCTGCTGCTGATGCAACGGCATGCCTCCGACCATCGCGGACTACCGCTTTCGCTCGTCCTCTTGTGCCCCCGCTGCCATGCACGGCACGGCTTATGATGGCACTTAACAACTGCCCCCGCAGCACTTCCGTGTTCCGCGTTGTTCCAGTCCGACGCTGCCTGCGTGCAGCGCGGCGCCCAGGCGGCGCACCGCCACAATGTCGTTGACCGATGCCAGCTTACGCAGCCCCTGTCGTACTCACCACTCAGCCTCTGCCGCCGCCTGCTGCGCGGGATGGGCTTTGGCCACGCAAGCGCCGCTCTCAGCAGCCCGTGCGCCGTCCGTCAAACGCGGCACGATGCTATGGTAATCGCCTTGTACCGCCCATGCGTCAACCTCGCACTGACGTTTCGGAGCGCTCAACCTCCGTGGAGCCCCCCTGACCCCCTGCTCCGATCGTCTGCGCCGTGCGCGCCAGCTGACGTGCCTGACGCCATGCTCCCCCTGCTGCCGCCGCTGCGATGCACAACGTGCAGGACGAGCTGACGTTCGCGAGCGCCGTGCACGGCCTGTGCGCCGCCCGAAACTTCGACGGCGCGCTCGCAATGGAGGCCCGGATGCGCGCGGCGGGCCTGCAGGTGCCGTCCTCGTGCTACAGCGCGCTGGTGGCAGCGGCGGCGCGCGCGGCGCAGGTGCGAGGCCTCTGCAGCACGCAGTGCGTGAGCACGTTGCTGTCTGCAGTGGCTGGCGCGATGCTCCTTGTTTGCACGAGTACCGCGTGTGTTGGACGGGCCGTTGCGGGCGGCCGCAGCCGGTGTATTGAGTTCTGGGGCGTCTGTGCTCTCGCCAGCAGTGATGATCAAGCTCGCGTGCAGAACTCGTGCCCTTTTCATCGCTCGCCTGTTCCTTTGATGCATTCTCTGTTGCGGCGCTTTTGGCGCAGAGTCGCTCGCCCTCATGCTCTCGCTGATGTATACGCTGTTGGCCGACGCCCATCAAGTCTGACGTCCTCAAGTCGAAACTCGTCCGCATCACAATAAACGCTATGCTTGAGTAACCACACACCCGATGGTCCGCGTACCGCCTCCGCCCCGCACCTCCCGTCACACCACCACACCACGCATGTGAAACGCACAGGTGGACCGCGGCATCGCGCTGTTGCGCGCGGCGACCGCGGAGGGCTGCGCCCTCGACACCCAGGCCTTTGCGGTGCTGCTGCTCGCGGCGTGCGGCGACGGCGCCGCGGCGCACACGCTCTTCGACATCCTCGCGCTCGCGCGCGCGCCGCAGCACGGCGCGGACGCCGCCACGCTGCGCGGCATGCAGCGCGCTGCCGCCGACGCGCTCGCCGCGGCGGGGCGCATCGTGGACGCCGGCGCGCTGCTCGACGCCATGCCGGACGACGAGGACGACGCGCCGCGCGCCGCCGCCGCCGCCGCTGCAGATGGCTGAGCGATGGGAAAGGGCAGCGTGTGCGTCGCGTGAGTGCAGCGGCTGCTAGCTGCGAGGTCGGCGTCATGCGCTGGCGCGCACGGCGCTGCGCGCTGCGCATGCGCAGCCTTGCTTGGCGGCTGGACTGTAGCTCCACGGTGCTGCGCGCTGCTGCCAGGGGATGGCGGGCCGTACTTGTGCGGCAGAAAGATGATCGCCGCACATGCCAAAGCGCAGCCAAGAGCCCCACACACCTAAGGTGTGGTGCACACGTTTTTTTGTCATGAGTCGTGACGCTCGACGTCGTGGCAGTGGCCTCACACAGTGGTTAGGTTACTGTAAGAGCATGGTGACGGTTGTCTGAACCTAACAATGTGCAGACATTTTCCGGACCGCTTTTGGTGCAAGGCCGACACGGCATGTGATCGCAGCATAATGGCACTGTTACAGCAGCGCAGCATCAGTGCTCCAGTGTTATCATTTCCGTTTCCCGTGCGCATGCATGGCATAGTCTAGTAGTATTCCAGATGGAACGATTTGCAGCGCTTGAAGGAATCTGTTGCGATGTGTAGAGGCTTTGTTGCCGACCATCTGAGTCACTGTTCTTGCATGGACTGCACGTTTTTGCGAGTGGTTGGTGTTAACTGCAACTTGCAACATTGTGGTTATGCTTGAAACACAAAGCTTGTGATCTCGCGAGCTTTATACATGAACCTCACGAGTTCAGCTTGCATGAGCTTGTCCCGGCGACACAATGGCCCAGGGTGTACCCAATGCTCTTGCCATATAATGCCAGTCTCAAGTGAAGCATGCAAAAGCCAAGGCCACGAGGAGGCCGCGCCCATTTATTGCACATGCATGTACATTCTGTGCCTTGGTGAATGAGGGGATCCAGGGCATCTGGAGGGCATTCATGGTACACACCCTTGATACTGCGCTGCTGATGTTTTCTAAACAATGGACAAGGCGAGCAACAAACTGCATGAAGTCGTAAGACGGAAAATGCGCATGTATTTGGTGCCTGAGTGGGGGATGAAAGCCCATGAAGCCATAATATTCCTGGTCAGGTGTAAAAGCAGGCAGGACGGCAGCCGCTTTTCTGCAGCTCTGCGGAACACGATACAAAACCTGAGGGGGGATCGTCGTTGCCAAAAGAGCGCACGTCGACTTGCAAACCTGCAACTTTTGTTCCTCCGCCAGCAGAAGAGTATTCACATATAAAAACATACTGCCCAAACGAGCCGCGCATTCACACACTGCTTCGAGTCGTGAAATAGCGACTAGTGCTTCTAACACAACACTTGCCCCAGAATCGCTCTAAACGAGGCGCGGGCATGAAACCTGAAATCTGTAGGGGCGCGCAGCGCGCACTGCTGCGGCACTGTGTGCTGCACAGCGCCGCAGCAGGCACTGCCGCTGCGCCTGCCTGCTGCCGTTGCCGCCGGGTGTCCGGCCGGCACGCACCATGTCGTCGTCGCCCGCGACAGCCGGACGAACCGCGGCATCATGCGGACCTTTGTCGTGTCTCGCCTGCTTGCGCCGGGGCTACTGCCATTGCAGCACTCAAGGCGCGGCGGAAATCGCGCAAGGGCCGGCGCTGCGCTGTATCAGGTGCTGCCTCGCGCGGCCAAGCTGCAAGCGCGCCAGGTGAGGCGGCGCCGCCACCGCCACCGCTGCCGCCGCAGAAACGCCGCAGCGCAACCGCTGTCACGTGTCGAAAGAGCTGCCGCGTAGTCATTGCGTGCTGCCGTAGTTGCCCGTCGAGCGCCGCAGCAGGCGCCGCGCAGGGTCGCCGCCGCCGCTGCCGCCGCCGCCGCCGCCGATGCCGCCGACGCTGTTGAAGCTGCCGTTGCTGCCTGTCACGGAATCCGTGCTCTGGTGCCTCGGCAGGCCGGCGGGGACCGGGCGGTGCGAGAACGCGCTGCGCATGAGCGAGATGGCCAGCTGCTGCCGCAGCCGCTGCGCCGCCTCCTTGGCAGCAGCCAGCTCAATCTGCGGCGCACGGCGGCAAGCGGAGCGCGCACGCGCAAGCGTGAGAGGTATCGCCTGATGGGTAGATGGCATGGGGGCGCGAGCATACGCGCCAGCGTCGCTACGCCTCCTTCGGTGCAGCGACGGAACAAGGGCGCGCCCAGCAGCATGAAACAATTCATGAAATTGCAGACTGCCGTACACAGCCAAGGGCGAAGCGACGCGCGCGCTGCGCCCTGCCCGCCGCCGCGTTGGCAACAAGATTGCATGGCATGCATATGCACGCCATGTGCGCTCTCGTCCGCTGTGACAGTCGAGCAGGTGAGCACTAGGGCAGCAGATGCAGCACGTATTGGAGTTATGTAATGCATCACTCAAACTCCGCGCCGCCGCGGCAGAGCCGCCGCACCTCCAGAGTGTCCACGTGCTCGTGCAGCTCCTGCAGCTCCATGCTCTCGCGCGCCGCCGCCTCCTGCGGCCCCCAGAAGTTGGACAGCGTGCGTGGCACGGGCGCCAGGTGCACCACGTCGCTGCTGCCGCCGCCGCCGCCAGCGCTGCTGCCGCGCCGCCGCGCGTGCGCCGCCACCATGGCGCCGCCCACCGAGTCCCCCACGGCGTAGCTGTCGCCGCCGCCGCCGCCGCCAGCGCCGCAGTCCGCAGCATGGCTCAGCAGGCCGGTCGCGCGGTCGTCGTCGTCGCTGCTGTAGCCGTCATCGGAGGCGGAGGAGCAGGGCGACGGCGGTGCATAGGGCGGCGACGGCGCCGCCGCGGCGGGCACGCGTGCGCCCATCCAAGCTTGCACCACGAAACCGAGGAGCACGGGCTAAGGGGGGGGGGGGGGAAGTGCGGGGCGCGGGGGGGGGGGGAGGCAGGGGGCAGCAAGTCAGTCAAAGCTGCGCCCACTGCGTGGGTTGTGACATACCGATGTCCATGCCAAGCAGCAAACGACCTTTGTCAAACGACCTTTGTCAACCAATACACACACGCATACGTGCATAAATGTATGCAATTTGTGTAACTGTATGATGAAACAGGAACGTACTGGCTCTGAACGAAGACTAGAAGCACAAGCGCGCAGGCCAGCAGAGTGGCAGCTCCCCTGCGCACTCCATTACGTCTGAGTTGCTCCTGTCAAGACAACAGAGCAAAGACTAGTGCAGAGCGATTCTCGACTGCCGGCGACTTGCCTGTATGAAGTACAGCGTGAGCACTTTGAAGAGGTAGAAGAACCACCACGCTGGCCAGCCGATGGCCACGAACGCCGCGTCCATGAACAGCGTCCAGTTGCCCAGCAGCAGCGTGTCGAGCATGGACAGCAGCGAGTCGCCAAAGCTCTCGTAGCCCACCACCTCGCTGTACGCCATCCAGCGCTTCATCATGGGGTTCGCAGACACGGCCGTTGTGTCCTGCACGCCGAGGGGGCTGCGGAGCGCGTCGCAGGGGGCGTCACAACAAAGCAGTGAAGTTGATGTTAAGTTGGGGTGAAGGTGGAGGTGGAAGTGACACGGCCGTCGTGTCCTCCACGCCCAGCGGGCTGCGCGCGCGCCGCGGAGGAGCGCGTCGCGCAGGGGGCGTCGTAACAAGGAAGTGACATTGAAGTTGAAGTTGAAACGAAGTTGAAGTGAAAGTGATGATGGTCGTGGCCCACCACCTCGCTGTACGCCATCCAGCGCTTCATCATGGGGTTCGCTGACACGGCCGTCGTGTCCTGCACGCCGAGGGGGCTGCGGAGCGCGTCGCACGGGGCATCACAGCAAGTGAAGTTGATGATGATGTTGAAGTTAAGGTAAAGGTGGAAATGAAAGTGAGAAGTGTGGCGACTCTCGTAGCCCACCATTTTGCTGTACGCCATCCAGCGCCTCATCATGGGGTTCGCCGACACGGCCGTCGTGTCCTCCACGCCGAGGGGGGCTGTCAACAAGGACGTGAATTTAAAGTTGAAGTAGAAGGGAGACGGAAGTGAAAGTGAGAATCGTTGGCTGGGACTAGCAAGCAGCGCCTGTGGACTTCTAGTGCCCTGCAGATGTATATACCTAAGCAACAATATCTTGGCGGTGTTAATGTAGCGCATCGCTGTGAGGTGCAAGCGGCAAGATGACAGGGCGGGGTGACGGCCGCATCAAGATCGATGGATGCCGCCGTCGTGTCTTGCACGCCTGGCAATAACCACACATGATGACAACGTGTGCGAGGCTTGCGTGCACGGCAACGGCTGAAAGCAGGAAATGCCGCCGTCGCATTTGCATATGCTGTTGTGTATGGGAGCAACCGTGTTCCGTGCGAATGGGTGCGCAGGTACGGAGTGCATCGTTGCGCCGACAGCAGTGCACCATCACATGGATGCCCTGACAGGCGGCCCAAGTTTGCAAGCAACCCATGCGTCTACAGACTCAGCTTGCAGAGTAGGACCGTGCATGGTGAGCATGTAAGGGTCAGCGCAATGCATGCCTTGAGTGGCTGACCCTAAGACTAGCCCTAGCCCCAACCCCGATGCTGCGATGCATGCCAGCCAGCCAAGTCCCAATGTCAGCTGGTCCTGGCAAGCAGGTGAAGTCAGCCACATTCCTCAGCCTGCAAGTGCAGTGTTTGATCCTTGCAAGTAGCAATAGCTAGCACTAGCGTATCCACTTCTCTTGTAGGCGAGTTCTCGACGCTTGCATGCTGCGCACACCTTGCCAATGCTCAGCGTGCCTGCAGAGTCTACGCCTTGTCTGGACCCAACTCATGGATGTGCTGGTCGTGAGGCGAGCTCCCGCGTGCTCGCCATCACAGAGCCTACCGTGACCATGACGCACCTGAGTGCCCGCAGCACTCCCATATCAGCTTACAGGCATTCCCACCCGCCGCTGTGCTGCGTGCGGTGCACTCGTGCGCAATGTGGTGAGCGCCTGTGGCACTACACGCACACACGCACACACGAACACACTATCAATGAGCACAAGAGACCATGAGAAATGCAGGCGTTTGCGCAACGCGCAACAGACCGCTACACAACATGCGCGCCGCGGCCGCCCACTCACGTGTGCCACAGCATGCCGTACGCGCAGAGCGCGGACGAGTACACGAACGCGAGCAGGACGGACGTCGAGCGCAGCAGCGTCGGCAGCACGCGCGCGAGGCGCTCCGCGACGTCGGAGCGCGTCCCCTGCAGCTGGTGGACGACGCGCCACAGCCCGAGCGCGCGCGGCGCCATGGCCACGTAGTACGCGCGGTCACGCCCCTCGGGCCACGCGCCCGCGACCCACGCCGTCGCGACGGCGTTGAGCGCGACGCCGAGGCACCAGTACGCGTCCGACAGCGCGCGCGCCGCGCCGCCGGCCCAGAGCACCGCCGCCGCGTCCGCCCAGAAGTACACGACGAGGGTGTACTCGAGCAGCGCCATGTGGAGCTCGCGCCCCTCGAAGGCCGTGTTGCCCGCGGGGTCCTGCTCGCCGGGGAGGACCGTGCCCTGGACGGCCAGCAGGACGGCTGGGAGAGCGGGGGGGGGGGGGGGGTCACAGACCCTGATGTATCATGGGTGTCACATGCTGCCGTGTCTTGACGGAACAAGTGCGGGAGTCGTGCTCATGCAGTGAATGCAAGCTCCCCTTGAGGCCGGCAGCGACGCCGCAGATCAGCTCGGCGCTGCTGTGCAAGCAGTGACTTGTGGTCGGGGGCGGCAGCGGCAGCGACCAGCAGAGCACAGCAGCCGGGACATCCGAGCAGTGCAGCATGCGCTCGGATGCAAGCTCTGCCTTTTGTTTGAGGAGCTGATGGGAAAGCGCGGCAAGATGCAGCGGCCCTCGCCATGTAGCGTTGCGCATCCGCAGCGGCGGTGCCGCTATGCATCCGTCGTTCCAGACACGCCGTGAGGGCGAGATGCCGCTGCAGTGCACGAGTGCGCAGTTTCAAAGTGCTGCTGAACGAGGGTCACAAAGACGGCAGCCGGGTCCGTGCGTCGCAGCGGCCTGCGGCACTTCTGCGCGGCATGCACTGCTCACCGTGCACGACGCTTGCCACGTTGTTGACGGCGCGGCGCACGTGTATGTCGTCCGCGTGCGTGAGCCCCCACCAGTTGTTGAACGGCGTCGCCACCGTCCACCGCACGTAGCGCCGCACGCGCCGCCGCAGCGCGCGCACGGTGCTGCCGCAGCGGCGCGCCAGTGCGGCGCAGCAGCCGCCCTCGGCGCCGCCGCCGCCGCCACCGCCGTTGCGCCGCTGCGGCTGCGGCATGCTGCTGGCCGACCCGCGCAGCGGCGCGCGCCAGTCCTCGGCGCCGCCTTCGATGTGCGCCTGCGGCAGCGGTGGCGGCGGCAGTCGTATTGCGCATGAGCACGGTCGCGGCACGGCGCGGCGTGGAGCACTTCGCAGCAACGACAGCGCACGCGACTCATCGCTCAGCGCTAGCGACCACACAGCAACAGCAGGACAGCGCATGCGTGCTGGAACTGCAACCAGCCAACGCAGAACCGCTCGTAGAGCGCCGCGAGCACGCCCAGCCGCGCCGCTCACCTGCACCAGCGCGCACAGCTCAAAGAACTGCGCGCGGTCGCAGCGCGTGGGCCCCAAGTCGCCGCCGCCGCAGCCCTCGCCCACCGTGTTGAACAGCAGCCGGCAGCCGCGCCCGGAGAGGTCCGGCCGCAGGTGCGCCATCAGCGCGACCCAGTCATCCGCGGTCACTTCGGCGCCGCCGACGACAGCGGGCACGCCGCTGCTGCCGCTGCCGCCGCGGGCGTGGCCGGTGCTGCCGCCGCCGCCCTTGCCGCCGCCGTTGGGCACGGGGCTTTTGCCGCCACCGTCCTCGGCGGCGCCGCCGCCGCCGCTGCTGCCGTCGCTGCTGCCGATGTTCGCGCCGCGCAGGCAGTCAAAGGCCATGGACAGGGCGCGCGCGCGCTGCCGGATGACGAGGCGGTACGCGTCGAGCGACTGCTGCTGGAAGAGCTTGTTGGCGACGGCGGTCACGAGCGCGCACAGCAGCACCGCCGCGAGCAGCGCGTAGCTGTTGGGGGGGGGGGGGGGGGGCGATTGTGAGGAGGTGCGCTGCGGCAAGTGATGCTGCGTGCTCATGGCACACTGACAGGGCGGCCCACCAGCGCTACTGTTCCGCGTGGATGAGGCCTGGGCAGCACACGCGCGCGCGCATATGTCACTGTGTTGAAAGCATCCAGCAAGCGACGCCGGCACTACACGCGCCGCGCAGCGCAAGTCTGAGCTGCATCGGCACAGAACCTCGAGGCCAGGCGACGACAATCAATATGGCGTGCACACGCGCGCACGACGCTGTCAGAGCCAAACCTTTCATACAACGCGCCGCGACGCAGGGGACACCACACACGTACGCACTCCTAACCCTAACCCCAGCTGCACTCACGTCGCGCAGTAGATGCGGATGCCCGGGCTGCGCCGGTACAGGAACTCGAGGTCGAGCACGAAGACGACGGACGTGAACATGCGCAGCGCCGTGAGCATCGCGCCGGGCAGCGTGCGGAAGAGGTCCAGCTCACGCAAAGCGTCGGGCTGCGCGCGCGTGTGGTTGAAGGCCAGGTACCCCACGTAGCCGTAGAGGCAGACGACGAACGCCGCGGCGGTGGCGACCGGCATCAGGCGCGGCAGCACGTGCCACAGGCCCTTCACGAAGAGGCGCAGGTACTGGTGGTTGGTGATGTAGATGAAGAAGGTGAGGGCGCGGCTGTACCTGCGCGTGCGCGGGGGGGCAGCAGCAGCAGCAGCAGCAGCGGCGCGGTGACAGTGCATTGTCAGCCCAATGCGAATTGGCGATCAGGTTCAAGTGCTGTGCGCCCCCGCTGTCAGTGTCAAACCTCCGTCGGCGCTCAGCACATGCCGCGAGCGCAGCACTGCCCGCGTTTCCGCACAGCGGCGACGCGCTCCTGCTTCAACGCGCATTTGGCAGCAGCTCCTGAGCGCTGCTGTCCGCTGCGCCTCGCGCTGCGCAGCGCGGGGGCATCGGCAAGGCGCGGCGCGCGCGAGCAGCCAGCGCGCGCGCGCCTTGCATTCGCGCGCAGGCATCGACGCCCCTGCCTGGCGCCGCATCACGCGCGCGCGGTCACCCGAAGAGCTCCATTCACCTGAAGAACTCCATGGACAGCGCGGTGCCCTCGTACGTGTAGCGCCCCCAGAGGAAGATGAGGATGTCGACGAGCTGCAGCCACACGCACGCGAGGCGCATCGTGGCCCACACGTTGGTGTGGTAGAACGGCCGGCCGGAGCACCTGCGGCAGCGGCGGCGCAGGATGGCGGGGGGGAGGGGGGGCGGCGGCGCGATGGGCATAGAGCGTGACGCCGCACGGCCGCAAGATTGCTGCTACACAGCGAGCCGGCTCCTTCGAGTCGTTGCTCTTGGAGTCACGGGCGAATATTCCGGTATCTGCTCACGTGTGCCGCAACGCCGCAATGGCAGAGTCCTGGCGTGTGCACGCGCCGCCCACTCGGGCAGCGCAGTGACACGCATTCGCGAGTGTGAATCTGTGGCTTAAATCCAAAACGTCGCTTGCCAGTTACTCAGGACACCAGTTGAGAGCAGCTGCGCCGCTCAATCTCGCTGTGCGCCTTCGCCGCGCAATGAACGGTGACTGCTAGCGTATGGCCACCCCAACGATACCCTGTTCTCGTTGATGTTGCGTCGACTGGCTCAGCTGATGATGGCAACTACATGAAAACCGAGCTGGACGCGCACAACCCCCATGTAGAACTGTGCACAATCAGCAGCATCTGGTGACGCTGCGCATAGAACTTGCTGCCTAGGGACACCGTAAGACTCCCGTAGCATGGCCAGACGCGAACCCAAGTCCACCCAACAGTGCGTGCAGCGGGCGGCTTTACTCCGCGGCTCACCTGTCCCGAATCATAAAGAGTAGTGCAATCTGCGCGGCGGAAGGGGGGGGCGAAGCGTGCAGCGGCAGGCAGCAGCAGGCCATCAGCGGCATGTCCGCACGCGAGGTGAAACAATGGCCGCGGCGGCGCCGCAGCCCAAGGTGCAAGTTTTCCACTCAGGGTCATGCGCTTCAGGGCAGTGAAGGCTTGCATGGCGTGCAAGGTGTAGCCTCGTCAGAGCACAAGGTTTCCAGTCTCACAGTTGACTGTGACTTCAATGATGATTTCGTTGATGGAGACACCCGACAGAGCAATGCCACTTGCCTCGCTAGCAGTTCCAGCACAAAATCTCAGCTACGGGAGCGTCACAGGTGAAGAAACATCGGCAGCCGTCCGTGCTCAGGTACCATATCATGCACGCAAGTTTGATGCTGCTGCCATACCAGTGCACGCGTACAGCCCTGATTGCTGCGCTGCAGCGTACTACTGCTGCTTGAGATAGGTACATGCATCACTGTCAACATGAATAGCAACAGACAGGGTGCGCTGGCCACTGCCACACGGTGCATGGAGTGCACAGAATCTTCATGCGCGCCAGCTTGCTTACGCACCACACCATGGCTCGGACGGCAAGCGCAGCTCACCTCAAAGAGGAAAAATGCGCAAATGGGCAGCTCCAGCCAGGAGGACCCCAGCATCGTCGGCCGCCACCCGACAAACCACGCCAGCGAGTCCCCGTCCAGCTCACACAGCACCCCGCCATCCTGTATGGACCTCACCGCGCCCTCCCTGCACTCCCACCCCATTGGCATCTCGATGAGCGGCAGCAGCAGCTGCGGCAGCTCGCGCGAAGGGCATGGGCAGAGGGCATTGGCGCATGCATGCGCAGCGTTCCCTGGCGCTGCAAAAAGCTGCTGACCTGAGCAGGACGCGCGATGCGCTGCAGCCGCTGTCATGCGCTCGTCTCGCGGGGACACTGCTCTCATGTGCGACAGTCACAGATCAGGTGCATCATGCGGTGGTCGCGACAGCGCGACAGAGTACCAGCCTCGCCACACGCTTCAACAGCGATGACGAGCGACACTGCACACTCTTAAGTTGCCGCGCACGCGTGCTCACCTGGAAGAAGCACAGGACGTTGAAGATGAGTATGATCGGGCGCGCGCGCGCCAGCCGCACGGCGCTGAGCTGCCGCTGCGTGTGGATGTGCGCGATGATCTTGCGGCCGTGCATGGCGTCCCTGCGCCAGCGCAAGCAAGGAAAGCAGCAGCGGGGGTCGTCGGTGTGTGATGGTGCTCAGGACCTCACCTCGACAATGGACCTGGGGGCAGCGCGCCCTCCCATGGTGCTGGAACCAGCATGCAGTGCGCGAAGTCGGCCCAGCCGCCACTGCTATTGTGGCTGCCAGCTGCGCTCCATAGCCGCGGCACGCTGTCGGGTGCATCGCGCAGCAGTCACATCTCCGCATCGCCCGCCCCCTCCCCCTCCCCCCCCCTCATGAACTAGCAACAGGACACTAAGTGTTACAGGCGGACACAGTCAGCCAGACCGCGCACGCGGCCGCCGCGCACCCACTTGATGTAGTAGCTGGCGGCCTCGTAGCGGTCCACGGCCGGGTCCTGCGGCTGGCACTTGCGCGCCGCGGCGGCGTCGTCGCGCGCGTGCGACGTGCTGCCCAGCAGCCAGTCCGCCTTCTCCGCCAGGTAGCGCCAGCGCGTGCGCCGCTCCGCCAGCTCCGCGCTGATGTCGACGATCGCGTCCGCGGCGGCGTTCATGGTGGCGGTCGGCGCGGAGTGCCGCGCGGGCGTGTAGAAGGCGAAGCCTGGCAGGCACGGGGGGCAGGCGCGGCGGCGCCGGGTTTTGAAGCGGTGCAAGTTGTCATGCAGGGGCGCTGGCATGTCTGCGCTGGTAGCAGAGCTGGCTGAACGCGCTGGTCTGTTTCAGTATGGGTTGCCAGGGGCAGTGCATGCCACAGCTGCTTCGGAATCTCCACGCGAGTGAAAGTCGAGCCTATTTCGTCGCTGCGCTTGTGGGCCATTTTTTTGAAGCGCTCGTGAAGACAATTTGGTTATTGTCAGTTCAGGCCTGGCTGCAGCAGGCATGAATTGGGCAGTGGTGTGCAGAGCACGCATACGAGCTGCGCCAGCAGCCTTTCAGTCGCTTTACGACAGTGCGGATGGTTTATTCTGAGCAAAAGACTCCAAGGATCCATACAGTGCCCCCGGACAGCAAAGAATTGCCGCTTAGCAAGATGCATCAGCGAGAAACGCAAGATCTCCCTGCTTTGGAAGCGTGTGTACGCCGAGGAGAGGATACTGTGCACGAAAACAAAGTTGAACTGCAGCACCAAAAAGTATGTTGTGGGCTGGTGTGCTGGTAGGAATATGTCAGTTTGTGCATGCGAACCAAATGGTAAATGACAGTCTATCGGACTGCAGATGATTTGCGGCAAATTGGCGGGCGGTGCGCGCTGAGCTCGCTGTTCGAGCCTTGATGTTCAAGTGCGTGTCTCACCTTCTTCATTGACTAGGGGCGGTGGCATGGGCTCCAGGACAGCCGGGATCGCAGCATCAGCTGAATCCACAGCCATATTGCCAATGCAAGCGGGCGCAGCCCTGCCCGCGTCTCTGCGTCTCCGAGCTATCGGATCCCGGGAACTCAAAACCCAGGAACAGTGCTAACACAAGATCGTGCATTTTTTCACAGTCCATCGTTGTTGAACGATCGCAGGATGCCTCAGCTGGATGAATGAGGCACGCAAATGCTACACTGGGCAAACACTGGCAATTCGATCGCTCTGCGACAAGCTCAAAACACGACAATGGCAGGCTGCATACGCTGATCCCGCAAGTCATACGCCAAACTCGACCCTCCACATGACATGCAAACAAGATGTTTCTGACAGAGCAGCACGCCTCCCACACAAGTCATCCAACATAACAGCCAGAGACTCAGCATCTGAGCAAAATGTGATGTCACATTCACAGCTGCACAGCACGCTCACTGCACGCAGCGCACGTGACGCTGAACCGGGAAATGCCCCCGAGCGCCTCCGTAAAAGAGCGCACGCGCTAAGACGTTGCCGGGCCACCGCGCAGCCCCGGCAGCAGCAGCGCCGCTCTGTCGCCTTGCTGCCGTAGGCAAACAAACAGCCAGTGCTACTGCAGCAGGCGGGGCGAGACAGAGGGGGGGGGGAGGGCCAGCACTTGCGGCAACTGTGCATGTACGCCGAGCTGATCGATCGAGGGCGCGGCTTGCAAACAGGGATAATTACATGGCGTACTTGGCCGTCCACTCGCGCGCGGTCGCGTCGTGCGTGGTGCGGTTGCTCTTGAGCGCTTGCGCGATCTCGGGCACAAGGGGGTCGTCGGGGTTGGGGTCTGTCAGCAGCGAGCAGATGGAGAGCAGCACCTGCGCACGGGGGGCGGCGGCACACAGCGCTCGAGACGGTCAGTATGGCAGGATGCGCAAGATGCACGCATCGCCGCGGTGTGCTCGCTGGTAGGATCAGCGCTCGTCGGTAAGCTTTCCATGTAAGGCACACGGGGCGGACGGGGGGGGGGGGGGGGGGGGGGGGGTTGGGGAGCGCGTAGGTGACACCAATTCGAACAGTCCAGCTTTGATTGGCAATTGCCATGGTTATGATTAGTTCAAGCCGTTCATGCACAGGGCAGCTCACAGCTGATACACAAGAAAGCAACACAGTTAGGGGTCGGGATGCGCCTGCAATGACAGGCTCCTTCCGCACAGGACAGAGAGAGCGGTTCTGCTGATACGCACGGCTATCTCGCGCCAACACGCCAACACCAAGATTTCCGAAGCACTGCCAACACCACCGATGCAAGCCGCGCGCGCGCGCGCGCTCGTCCGCACCTTTGATATCGTCAGCGCCGGCGACCACTGGTCCTTGAGGATGTCGAGGCAGATGCCGCCGTTGGAGTTGATGTTGCAGTGATAGATGCGCGTGGTGAAGTTGACCTTGGGCGGCTTGAAGGGGTAATCTGCGGGGAAGTGTATGTTGAGGAAGAAGACGCCCCCCGCGTACGGGCTGTCATCTGGGCCCATGATGGTCGCCTGCCAGTGGAAGAGGTCGTCGCCCGTTGGCCCCGCGCTGCAGTTTGCGGGGGGGTCTTTGCCCAGGTCCTGCAGCTCTTTGTTTATCCGCTTCAAGGCCTGCGCGGGCGGGGGTCACGGGGGGTTGAGGGGGGCGGTGCGATGAATACGGGGTGAACGAGTGCAAGCGCAGGGTGGTGCAGAGAGCAGTAGTATCGCCATCGCGAATGGCGGTAAGATCTGCTGAGAGGTATCTCATGACAGCAGGTCATCCAGCTTCTGGCAATATGACACTGGGCCTTGCCAAATGTTCAGCAACAGGCAGCCACGTGCAGGGCCACCGGCAGATTCAAGTACATGAGGGTACCACCCTCACAATGAGCGCCAATGCACCCAGCCAGTACGCACAATGTAGTAGAGCCTTTCACATCGCTGCTTTCAAGGCCTCCCAACAGTCATCTCAAGACGGCTCAGAACAGCCATTGTAAACGGCAAAAAAAACATCACCTTTAAAGTACGAAGTTGAAGTAATGGGAGTTGCAGCTGAGGAAGGTGCCGAAATGAACCGTCTAGACCAAAAAACATGTTTGTGACAAAGTACTGAGGAAAAAAAAGACCAAGAGTTGGGTCTGCGTGCAGACACAGGCACGCAGCGGGTGCAGCCCATACCAGCAGGACATAATGTGGCAGCGACGCCCCTTCCCATACCAGCAGCAAGAAAACACACAGGCAAGGCATGCTGCCCATGCAGCAGGACAAAATGTGGCAGCGACGCCCCTTCCCATACCAGCAGCAAGAAAACACACAGGCAAGGCATGCTGCCCATGCCAGTAGACAATACTAATTGTGAGAGATGTCCCACATTGGGCCTCTTAGTTGAAGACCGTTGCCAGAAGGAGGGGCATCAGCTAACCAGCAGCTGTCAATCTGCAGTTTAAGCGGCAGCACACACCCCTCTTGAACTGCCATTGGAAGTTGAGATTACGAGCGGTATCTTACCATTTTGCTGTATGCGTTTGCACGCGGTGGATCGCTCTCCTCTATGTCGCCGCCGCAGTAGGAAAAACAGTGGCTGCTGTTCTCGCCTTGCTGTGACACCGGCCTTGATCTGATGCGTGCAACGTGCACGAGTAAGCAGCAAAGGACATGATCATTGTGTTGTATAGAACATGATGCAAGGTATAGTGCGGTGTGAGCTTCTCGCCGCATTCACCCCACCTTCGTCGCTAATGTTACGCGCAGGAAATTCACAAGAGAATTGAAAAGAGAGCTTCAGCTTCCAGCTGAACGAGCAGATGATTTCTCGCCTGGTGGCACACGCCAGAGAAAGGACCTGCTGCAATCTCGCCGTGATGATACTCAGTGTGGTGAATGACACACAAGAGCACATCCAATCAAGCAGGTCGCAGAACAGCAGGATTGGTGTGTCTGACAGTGGCTGTTATTTTCATGAAGTCGAGGAGGAGGAGGAAGAAGAGAAGAGAGCTGGGAACCGTACCTGAGCTGATGGGACAAATTGCGAGCGATTCCAACTGTCTAGCTGACTGGACTCTCCCTCTTGCTCCTGGTGCGCTGGACTGCGTCGATGGGATGCTTCACCTTCTCCCATCGGTCGGCGGCCAGCCGCGACTGCAATCGCGTGCACTCGGACACAATCGGCACACCTCGATTTGTTCTGCGTAGCCGCGCCCATGGCTGGGTGCACGTCAATACGAAGCCATAATCCCCCATAGCAAGTCAAAAGCTCAAGCCTGTGCATCACTGACATGTCACAATATACCTTTTCATGAGCAGAGCAAGCCTCCCGCGCGGTTGAAAGCGGTCATCGCTGGACCATGGTGCAGGATACAGTCAACACGCCCACGTCTTTGATGGCCCGTGCATGGCCTGCTTGTACACAAAGAGTATCACAGCATGTTGGCAGCGTCACGGCAAATAACTTGAAAAAAGGCAGGCGGAAACGTAGCCAGAACATACCACGTAATGCTAACTTTATTATCTAGTCGCACGGGTACAGACCTCAGTTGAGAGCGCTCTACTTCTGTACAGCATGGACACGCGTAGCATAAGTGCACCTCACAACGACCACGGATCTGACAGGTCGACTGCCGGCATCACCGGCGCTCTTGCACTCTGCGGCGCGCTGCGGCCGCCGCTGAAGATGTTCTCCATCGCGGTCTCGGCGAGCATGCGCGTTGGCGCCGCGCGATGCGTCAGCGCTCGTCGCTGCGGCGCGCCCCTCAGCAGCCTCAGCAGCTTGAAGCCCTGACACGGCGCGGTCGCGGGTGGGGGGAGGAGTATGAGTGTGTTGCCCGATTCGTAATGGCGCTTTGAGATGGTGAAGCTCAGCCCTGCCCATCAGCATCAACAAAAGTTGCAGACGATAAACGCCGAACTAGGTATGCAGGGCGCGCAATCAAGTTGCTGCCATTGCGTCAAGCCTGGACATCGTCTCTGGGGTGCCAACACCGGATGGTCGGCATGCGCCCAGCCTCTCCGCACAGTCCCAGAACGCAGGCGTTGCCATGTGGCGAGGCTTGCTGCCGCATGAGCACCAGCGCCAATGATCACCGCACTGTCAGTTGCTGTGTGCAGCGCACTCACCGCATATGCAATGAGAAGAGACGCCACCCAGCGCAGCACGCGCACGCGAGTGACTCGCCGCCGCTCCTCCTCTGCCGTCGGCGGCGGCTCCCCTGTAATGACCATCATGTGGGCGCGCAAGCGTACGGCAGCGTGTAAGCTGGGGTGTCATCCGTCTGACGCCAGTAGTGTGAAATGGGAATAGGCTGCCGGTACGTAGAACTTCCTCAACGAGCGTGGGTGCCATCCGAAACGCACGAAGGGTACAGCATGCAGAACAGGACATGGCTCCAAAAGCCATCAACCAGAAGATACGTACAAGCGTGCATGCACTCACTGTCAAACTCGTTCACCTTCATCTGTACAAGACAACGCTACGGAGCATGGCGCCAGCGCAGCGAGCACGACATTGATGGTGGCAAACTTGCTCTCCAGCCTGACAGCCAGCTACCAACATGCTGCAGCCTACGTTGAAGCAGCACCGCCGTGCCCCTTCAACTCCCATTGGGACACAGCACAGCGCCCACACAATCATAGAAGCAAGCTGTGGGCGTGTGCCATGATCCAGGACGCCAATGCGCTCTTGCAGTCAGCTCTCACCATGCCGCGGGTGCCCCGGCGGAAATTCTCGCCAAGGCTGCAGCGATGCGAGCGCCAGCCCCGCGTTCTCAATGAACGACATCAAGTTTCCGACGAAGAACCCAATGGCCTGAGTGTTCATGCCCAGCAGCTGCAGCAGTGCAAAGCGCAAGCAGAGCAGCAGACGTCAGTCCCCCATGCCAAGTCTGCACGCCGATTGAGCACACGTTGGTGCCAGTTGAGCGTGCACGGCCAGCCCATGGACCAGCTTGCGTCGACGAAATGCGCTATTCTTAAAGCTCAGGGACAGACCTGGCGTGAGACCAGCACTGCAGATATGATGCTGTGTGCGATGGGGGGGGTCCGTGTGAACGCACAAGACTGGTCTGCCGACGACCAGGACCAGGCAAGCTTTTTTCAAGAGCATGGCGTCTGCTACTTGAGATTGAGACTGTTCAATACGCCATCGTGTGCATGAACCACTAGTGGTTCCACTCTCATCTCGTGCCATACTTGGAACGACAACACAACCGGTTGCAAACCTCGCACTGTGTCCACTGCCAGTCTCTTCAAGCGCTACTGCACGTATGGTCACGCAGGGAGGCGACGCAGACCACGCGTGCGTTGTCGTTGCGCGCCTTCTCACCTCCGTCAAATACCCCATGGACGATGTGAAGTGCTGTATACTGTGCAGCCAGGAGAACTGGGGGCCCATGCCCCCTTCCATGCCCATCCCCCCCATGCCGCCACCGTACATGCCCATCCTGCTGCCGTATCCGCCGTACATGCTGCCGCCGTAGCCGCCATATGAACTCCCTCCGTAGCCGCCGCCGTACATCCCTCCCCCGTACATGCCCCCTCCGTAAGAGGACATGCCTCCATAGGACGACGCCATACCGGTGCCATAGCCACTGCCACCGCCACCGTACGTGCTGGAAAACCGCCCTTGCTGTTGACCAGAACTATATGCTGTACTTCCATTTGTGTCGCCTAGGGCAGCCTGCTGCACCGAGTTAGCAGGTGCGCTGGCGGAACGCGGCAACTGCTGAGTCGCCCCACCACTGCCCACTTCGAACTTGCTGTCTGAAACCGGAACGGAGCTTACGTCCAAGGGCTGATCATAAGGTTTCGTCTGCGCCGCATGCGCCCTGGGCTGCGGCGGCATACTGCGAAGCCAAGGCGGGCCCTGCGCTCACTATTCGGGTTGGCAATGTCGACGGAGGGAAAGGGACAAAATTCCGCGGCGACCCGCAGGCAAATCGAAGGCTGCCCCAACTAGTGTCCTCTTAGGCAACTACAACGATGTCTCGCCAATCGCTCTCCGGCTTCGTCTACGTTTGCGTTTGGCTCGAGCTCGTTTCTCTTGGCAAATTTAGGTCACGCCTCAACGCTGTTGAAGTGCGAGGAGCATTGAAGTTGCGACACATCTAAGAAGGGCGCAACTGCGGCTGCAACAGCGGCAGGCCGCCCTGGCGACGACAATGTTACGGCACATGGCGCAGCTGCTGCTGGACCAGTGGCCGCGGCGGCAGCACAGGCGGCATCAGCGCCAGCGCCAGCGGCAGGCCAGCGCAACTACTCCGGCGGCAGCAGCAGCTGCTGCAGCGTTTGAAGGCAGCAGCAGCGGCAACACATAGAGCACCAGCCCCCAGCAGCGTCACTGGCAGCAGTATTGACGGCAGCTGCTGCGGGCATAGGCAACACAGCTCCAGGCCCTAGGGCTGCTGCAGCACCTGCAATGGCAGCAGGCGGCGCCGCCGCCGTGCCGGCGGCGGCAGCGGCAATGGCGGAGGCAGCGGCCAATGTGGCGGATGCCGCACCTGCACCAGTGGCAGCAGCAGCACCAGCAGCAGTGACCGCAAGCGGCGCAGCTGCTCCAGCGCACGCAGCAGCGGCAGCGGCAGCCGTCGATGCAGGCTCTGTACGTTCCACACAGCAATGCTGTAAGGTGCAGCAGCAGCAGAGGTGGCGCACCTGTTATTATTCAGACGATTGCCATAGCTGCCGCATCCCCACATGCAGCAACACGTGAGAGCTAGAACATCCACTGCCAGCAGCCCTAGCGCCACTTCAGCAGCAGCAGCAGCCACCTGCATAATGCAGCAGCCGCCGCCGCCAGCAGGTGGCGGGACTGAAGCTGCCGATGGTGCCCATAGTGTACTGATGTCAGTGCTCTGCAGCTGCAGTGAGCCAGAGGCGCCTCACCAAGAGTGCACTTGCAGATGCCGCCGTTACCGGGCTTGCAGATATATTGTGGAGGCGGACCTGCAACAGTTGACGCAGTGTACGCAGCGCACACAAGCACTTTCCTGATTTCGGTCGCAGCGCCACATGCACTCCATCGGCATGACATTTCCTCAATGACCCAATGTACCCTACAGCGGCAATTGATGGAATGCCTTGAAGTTGGCAGCTGAAGTTGAAGCACTCCATCGGAATGGAGCAGCAGGCGGCACGCTGCAGGCTGTGCAGGAGATCGCGGGGCCGCAACTTGCACGCATGGCTCTGTCAAGCACTACTACGCGTCAAGGCACATGACACCTTGCTGCACAGCAGCGTCAAGCGGGCCGCGCAGCGCGTACTGCGGCAATGCCTCACGACAGGGCTAGTTGACCAGGACTACCCACCATTCTTGACGTCTCCGGGAGATTGCGGGAGGGACATCGTGCTGCCTGCCGGCGCCTTCCAGTCACCGGCTACACAATGCGACGCGTCAGCTACCGCTCGTGGTGGACGTCACCTGCTTTGAGGCACAGGCGCGGTCACGGGCGGCAAAGACTGCAGCAGACCCCGAGCGGTGCTGCCGCGACCAAGAGGCCACCGAACAAACCCACATCTGGTCACTATGATCAGGATCGCGACAAACTTGCCGCTATTGCAATCGCGTCATTTGGCGGCATCGGGACGCAGGGGCGGAAGCTGCTGGAGGCCGTCGCTGCGGAGTACGCAAGCAGGATGTCTGTCGCAGGAGCAGCCAGTACTCTAGCATCAAAGGCATAGTACTGGCACGCAGACGCTCAGCTCTCTCGGCAGCGCTCCACATGGCGTACTTCATGCCTGTAATGACGAACATGGCAGAGGCCAAGGGGCGGACAGATGGACGAGGATGTAGTGGGGGGGAAGATGCCTTTTGGTGATGTCGTTGGAAGTGATCTTCATTGAGACACTTGCAGATTGTCACATGACGGTAGATTTCTGTACTGTAAGTGTTGATATCACTCATCTGGGCTTTTTCACGCCCTGAGAGACTCGATGAAAAGTACCAGGAGACAGAAACTTGTGGGAAAAACAATTGCAGGCTTTGTCTCAAGGAAAACTTCATTGCTGTATGCATACATCTCCCGGGACTACTTCGGCTAACCAGACCCAATGCGAAACTACCTATAAGCTTCCTGTCTCATCAGACTGCTTCACGGCGACCAGATTTCTCATCATGATAGACAGTTGGGGGGGAAAGCTGGTACATGGCCGAACCAGTTTGTGGCACATCATGTCTAAATGTCGCTCGAAAAGATTGCTGATGGAACATGCACCATGACACACAACGTGTAACCATCAGTATGCCATGCTGTGCATGCATGTTTGTGTGGATGACAAAGTAGCCCAGGCCAACAATAATGGAACACCTTAGCTGCTCCTGCTGCCCTTAAGCAAGTGCACAACACTGAATGAGACCAAGGAGACACACTGCCTGCAAGTGCACCTGCTGCTGCAGCAGCTGCTGCACTTGCATGCTACTGGATCATGGTGATGGGCAGAAGATACACTTCATGCAAGTGCACGCGCAATCAACAGGACACTGTGACTGCATTATTGAAGCTGGTCAAGCCTGGGCAGCGACAGTGGAACAGAAAGCACTTCAATTCAACAATGAAACTGGCGTCCTGCATTCAAATTTTGCATACTATAGTACCTTACAGTATGAACATGCATCAAAAGCCCCAGTGGATACATGCCGCAGTGCGCCGCTGCTGCGCCTGCACATGTGCCAGCAAAGTACCACAAGGGTTAAGTAAAACCCTGACAATTGCACAACTATGCAAGTGCAGGCCAATCTCACACTAGAGTAGCGCAATCCAACGAGGGTCTTCTTAAAAATTACTGCAATCATCAACATTGAAATGCCAGCTACCGAATCGAACTTTTGACACACCTGAATTCAGTCCACTCGTCGAGCACCAGCACTGCCGCACTTGTGAGGGCCTCACGCTTTAGCAGCAGCTGGTGTCCTTGATACTGTACATCGACCAGATGCTTGGAGCGTCGTCATGGTGTACTACCAGTAGCGCTTTCTACTCGTCGCGCCACACGGCGTCCTAAGTGAGCCAAGCACTGCACACTTCTTAACAACAGAGGTCAATGTGCCGCGGCGTTCCCACAACGGTGACTGCCAGTATGAGATGCCACACTGCGTATGCACTCGCTACATAGCTGGCCATCTGCCGCAACAGGTGGTGGTGTTCGAGCGAGCTGTCAGGTTGTACTGCTGGCATCATCGCCGCCGGTACTGTTGGCATCATTGCTAGAGTATTTCATCAGCACATAATCATAGGAGCAGCTGAGTAACAGGCAGTGCCCAGCATGGCGCGGTAGCATCCGCATGAATGAAGCTGGCGACATACTCTTGTTTGCCTTCCCGCTAATAGTCCCAAACATGCCACCGCACCATACGCTCGCGACCATGGTATGCCTGCTCTCAATCGCCTCAGCGACCTTCATGGTCCCGAACAATAGCCCGCCAGACACACCGAGCAGCAGGCCGACCCTCTGCGCTGATTGCAGGCGGCTGGACCAGGAGCCAGCGCGTGCTATCCATGCACCCTGCAAGCCCCCAAATGCTCCTGCGACTAGCACCGGCACCCATACAGGGCTGCTGAACTCGGGCTTGAAGGACGGGTCTTCGCCAGCGAGCCTCTGCAAGGTCCTGCGCACAAGGTTTGATGATCTCGTTATCCACTTCCGGTCTATCTCCTGCTGCTCCAGCCGCTGCTGCTTCTGCTGCTGCTGCTCCTGCAGTTGCTGCTGCCGCTGTTGCTCCTGCTTCTGCTGATCGATCAATGCGCTTTTACGACCCCCCATTGACTAGTCCAGGCGGGCGGGCCGGGTTCGGATTTTCCTGGCATCCGCAAAGTGTCCCTTCGCCAGGTTGAAGTTGAAGTGCAATATGTTGAACTCGAAACACGCAAAAAAGCTTCGCCATGCAGTTGCAATCAGCAACTGCTCCTTATTCCACCAGTATTCATGCACACTAGCAGCTGCAAATCCGCAAAAAATAGTGCTGCAGTTGCAAAGCACTAAGGGAAGCGCCAAATAGCATAGCACAACCTCTGGTTTCATTTCTCTGCTGTTCGAGCACCACATCATCTCTCTGCTGTTCATAGCCGGCTGTTGGTCATTGCCAGTGTCATTCTTCAGCATGTGTCGCCACCGCCTTGCCACATCATTGGTGGCAGTGGCGCACTGTGTGGCACAGAATAGAGCCCGTTAACCATAGCAGGTTCTGAAAAGCAGCTCTGCAGGGTAATATGGGAGGCGACTGCAGCTGTGAAGCAGCCCGGCGGGCAGCCCCCCCGCCCTCAAAACCTTGCTTTGTCACCACCACCCATACCCAGAGCCGTAGACAGAGGTGCTGAGGAGGCGACAGCACAAGCGGCGTCGGGTGCAGCGGCGCTGCGCCTGTCTCTGACGAAGCTGAGGCGCAGTTGACTGCGGCATCGCACGTGCAGCATGATGCGCATTGGCACCGCCGGATTCCTCGTGCTTGTCTGCAGCTTCCCGTACCGCCAGCTCGCCAGCCTGAAAACGACCATACGACACGCCCACTGTGCGGCAAAGCCGTCGACAGCGCGCAGGTTCTGTCGCGTCTCGATCACCCCGCCTCGCCTACTTCCTCCGGTGCCTCCGCCGCTGCCTCCGGAGGGACCCCCGCTGCAGACTCCGGCGCCGGCGCCAGCGGCACCACAACGCCGTTGAGGCGGCGCGCGGCGTCCGCCTCGCGCTTCCTCGCGGCGGCCGCCTCCTTCGCCGCCGTGGCCGCCTTGCGCGCGGCCTCCGCGTCGACCTGGCGCCGCGTCCGCTTCGGCGGGCCTTTGCGCAGGTGGTGCTGCAGGTGGCTGCGCACCTGCGTGGGCGTCACGGCGCGCGTGACGGCGCCGCTCGCGCTGATGTGCTGCGCGATGCGCCGCGCCGCGGACTGCCCCCATCGCTCGTACCCCTCCATGCACAGCCGGTGCTCCTCCTCGGTCCACGCGGTCGCCGGCGTGTACGGCGCCGGGCGCTTGCGCTTGCGCCCCGGCGTGCTCTTCGCGTCGTGCCTCAGCACCTGGCGGCACTCCTTGGCCGCGAGCCCTTCGTTGAAGCACGCGTCGCACGCAAGGCGCAGAGCTGAGGACGCCGCCGCAGCTGGGGGTGGCGCGGTCGCAGGCGAGGTTGCAGCGGCAATGCCAGCGGGCATCGCCGCTGCCGCCGCGGTTGCCACTGCGGCGCAAAGCGCGTTGCTGGAGGGAGGCAGCGCTGGCGTGGGCAGTGCTGGAGGCAATGCCGCTGCCGCGGAAGCAGCTGGTGTAGCTGCTGCCCCCGGTGCCAGCGCCGCGCCATTCTGCTGCGGAGGCTTCGTGGACTTGGATAGCTTCGGAGGTGGAACTCGAGCACTTTGGTCTACGAAACGACCTAGCTCAGACATGTTTGCCTGCAACAGCTGGTGCATACGCAAGCCATCACTTACACGACCCTGAAGCACCGTTTCGTGCACCGCCGACAGCAGCAGCTCGTTCAGCTCCAGCGCCCTCTCCTTCTCCTCCAGGACATCCTGGTCCGTCAAGGATACAGGAGCCAGAGACCAGGACATTCAGACCAGCTTCCCTGCTGCTGCTGCAGGCTTGTCTCGCGCGCGCGCAACAACCTTCAAACTTCACCAACTGTTCAACTTCACCTACTTCTTGAAGTACCCATCAGATACGATCTCGAGGTGTGCTCGGTGTGGTGTAGCAAACAAATGATCATTGGAGATGGCGTGCGAGCAGTACAGCTTTCTTACAGGATCTCCTCAATCTTGTGAGCAGCCACAGCTGTCAGTTTGTGTCACTGAGGGCGAGCTGACTCTCTACGCATGGCTGCCCATGGCAGAATTCGCTGCCCTCGGAGCCGATTGCAGCGCAGCTGTGAGCTCGCCGTGCTACTGATGATCTACATGACATGTGTATCACGCAGCGGTGCCCTGGCACTCGGAAGCCAGGTTTCCGTGATCAGCAGAGCGCTGGCGCTTGAGAGGCCCGTGATTCAAATACCAGTGCCAAAGGAGGGCATCGCCGTCTGGGCTCTCAGCGATCTGCACACAGATCATGGAGCCAATCTGCAGTTAATGAGGACGTGGCCCAGGAAGGAGGGAGGGAAGGCTTTGAAGGTCATCATAGTGTCGGGAGACCTGAGTGGCAACTGTATCAGGCTGGAGGACACCCTGAGAGCACTTCTGCACGCCTACGACGAGGTCGTATTTGTCCCTGGCAATCACGTGAGTGTCCTACGTGGCCGTCTCTACCAGTAGCCTGCTCCACTTGAGATGGGATGACCGGCTGAAGCTAACAAGGTGGTCTTCAATTAAAACTCAGCCTCCGTGTCTTGTGCGCTTACAATGCCGCAGGATCTGTGGGTGAAAGCTGGAGCAGACACATGCAGTGTGCACAAGCTTCTGGAGGTTCTGGAAGTCTGCAAGGTGAGAGGCGCGCACTCTGCACAATGCCAGATACTCTGGAGTGGCATGCCCCTGCGTCATCCTCTTCTGAGCCGATCTGCGACATTGCGCAGACGGTTCTGTCATCATTGTGAGACCTTTGCAATGTTACATGACCCCCCTTGGGACGCACGATCTGCCGCGAGGCTCCCTTTGGTGCAAACCCGTACACGGGAACCTGTCGCATGGGGTGCACCATGAGGTTCCACGCCTGCGTTGGCCACAAGCACCACTTGCTTGCACTGCTTCACCTGCTTCACCTGCAGGCACTGGGCGTGAGGACTGATCCTACCAGGTTCAGCGGCAGCGGCGTGGATCTCTGGGTGGTGCCGCTCTTATCCTGGTACCACAACACATTTGACAAGGAACCGGATCTGCCACCAGGTTGGTGAGCAGTGAAGCATTGCTTGGGATCAGACATTCGCGCACTGCATACCTTCAAATGTTGCAGCGGCTTTTCGATGTGACGTCAAAGAATCGGGTACGTGAAGCTTTGGATCATGTGTGCGTTCGCTGCACTCGGTATTTTTGCACAAGAGGGGACCTCTGCACGACACGTGTGCAGCGTGAAGCTTGGCATAAGCCAAAGCCGCATGAGGCTCATAGCATCCGGGCCAAAATTCATGCGCGCTGCAAGTCGACTCGCGTACGCTGAACGAGCTGCCACGGCGCGTTCGTGTGCTGCCACCGCCGCCGCCGCTGCTGCTGCCGACAGACCTGCAGCACCGCAACGGCGACTTCCTGCGGCGGTGGGCGGACTTCCGCCGCTGCCGCTGGCCGGCGGAGCTCTGCGCCGCCGCCGACTTTGTCAGCATCAGCTCGCCCTCGACGGCGATCGCAGACTTCTTTGCGCGCATGAACGACGCGTGCGTGGCGGAGGTGCTGCGGCAGCGGCGCGACGGCGCCACGCTGCTGTCGTGCTCGCACTTCGTGCCGCGCCCGGAGCTGTGCCCGGAGAAGCGCTTCCTGACGGAGCCCAACCTGCCGCGCGCCGTCGGCAGCGACCCGCTGGAGGCGCAGGCGAGTGCGGGCGCTGCCGCGCTGCAGGCCTCAGCCTCTACTGAATTGCTCCGCTAGAGTAATATTGGTGAGGTAGCTGGTCAGTACGACTGCCTGGCTCCCTCTTGGCAGCAGCCGCGGCAGGCTGAAGCTGGGCTGGCGGTGCGAGAGAGGCTAAACGCTCTGCCCGCCTCCACGACTGACCAGTCCACGGTTGTTGGTATGGTGTGTGAATTGGACCAGCCGTGCTCCACGCCTGCTTGTACGCCTGCACTGACTCACATCTCATGAATGCCATCCACTTCTCGACACAGGACACGGAACATTGACGTTGTACAGCAATGCCTCTTGACGACGGCTGCGTCACAGGCAGCAGTGCCCGCAGGTGTTTCTGCTGTTGGGTAATCTTGTATGCTTGCTGGCACTGTGCCTGGCAGCCGCCGGTACATGGTACCGCACGACCCTGACGCGCACGTATCGCGTGCCGCCGCATCTCGCCGTGCCGCTGCGTGCGCAGGTGCGGCAGCTGCGCAGCGACATGCACGTCTTCGGCCACACGCATATACCGATCGACATGGAGGTCGACGGCGTGCGCTACCTGCAGTGGCCACTGGGCAGCCCGCGCGAGCAGGCGCGCCAGTGCCGCCGCATGCGCGAGGCGGGGCCGCTGCTGCTGTACAACGGCGGCGGCGGCGGCAGCGGCGGCGGCGCGGCGCAGCGGCCGGGGGGGGCGCTGGCGACGGGGCGCCATCCCACCTTGTGGGGGAGCTACTACTCGGAGCACGCGAGAGACACCTCGCAGGTGAGTAGCAGCACACAGCGCGCACAGTTTCGGTCACAGCGCAAGCAGCAATGTCCTGCTGACTGACGAGCAAGCGTTGGCGGTGGCGGCCGCAAAGCGAAGCGACAGCGTGTTTTGCGCAGAGCAGAGATCAACGCCGCGTTGCAGCACAGCACAGTGGCCACCTACCTGGGTTGCCGGTCGCGGCATCTGACCCACACCCGAAACTTATGGTGACTGTTCTTTGCCGAGGAGCATGTAGACTACACTTTGTGCGGAGAAACGGCGCATCAGATCAGCCCGTCGCGCAATGGCCAGCAAATTGATAACCGATATTACATTACGACACGCGTCAAGAACGAGCTTGATGTTCACTTTGGCAGGGCTATGCAAGCGACGGTGTCTGATTGCAAGCTCGCAAGGTCTGCACGTTTACCTGCAGGTGCGCCTTGCGATAACGTAGACACAACAGACCAGGCAGCCAGGCAGGTGAACAATGCTGAGATGATCTCTTTATCATCAGTAGTGCAGGTGCACCTTTTTGACGCAACGAAACTGAAAGCATGTTTGCAAATGACAACAGTCACTAGTGCCCGAATGTGGTCGCCGATAGCCTTTTAAAAATTAAGATTCCATGACAGCCGATGAACGCTGAATGAAGCCTTTGGCTGCTTCTCGATGTGCTGCACAAGACCACAGCTACATGGAACACTGTCAGAGAGGCTTTTTCGACGCATTTGCAATTGTGCCCATGTACATTGTGATTATAACATCAAAGCACTGTGGAGATTCACCAACCCGTGACCTGCATATCATGACTTCTGTGCTGAGCACAACAACATGGTGTTGTTTCTGCTTTGCTCATGCAGACTGCAGTACCAGAATACGCTTGGAGACAAAAACGGCGACTTCGTGATGACCCCCGTACCAGGCACATCGCAACGGAAGGATCAAGTAGCAGCATAGCAGCCTCAGCAGCAGAGTCAGCTGCTGCGCAAGTGCTGAGATATTCGCCAGCACAAGATGAGCAGTGGCGCAAAGAACTGGGCAGTAGAGAGTGACAGAGACATGTATGTATTGCGTTGCCATTGGTGTATTTACACTGTGCTGTAATCAGCGCACAGGCGAACATTTTTGTGTACATCTCCGTCCGCGAGGGGCAGCCATGCTGACGTCCCACACTCCTGTGCGGATGCTAATCATCACCGTGATGTCTCCTGCCTGTGGCAGCTTGAGCATGCCTTTCTACCTGCTGTTGCCTTGTGCGACACAATGCCTCGCACTTGCTCTATTGCACATCCACACACTGACACAACCACACACGCTGCTGCTGCGCTTTTCAGTTGCACACTCTTGCAAACACACAAGTTCAAGGTCGCTGGTGGGTCACCGGCGCCACCGCATGGCGCACGGGCCTGTCGGGTCGTACATGAGCTTCAGTTGTTGCTGTTCTTGCCGTATCTTGGCTGTTGGCGGTAGCTGCCGTCGCTGTGCTTTCTGCCGTCTGCGGCACCGGCAAAGGGGAGAAAACGGGGCTGTACATGCCGAAGACGCCACCAGAGACGGGAGGGCGAGCGGTATTGCCGAAAGCAGCCCTCGTGCAGAGGGCCAGCAGAGTTAAGAGCGCGAAGGTCGCTTTCGCCATCTAGTCAAGTAGCTGTTGCAGGGAACTCTGAAGTTCAAGGCAAGGTTGAAGTTCACGGCTGATCTTGATCTGACGCGTTGGAGCCTGCGTGTCGCGCAAGTGGCATTAGCTCAAGGTGTAGTGAGCAGAAAGTGCGGCATCTGCTGCGATGGGCATCATCAGTGGCAGCGGCGATGCACCCGCACGACGCGTCAGGATCCTGACCTCGGTTTGCATGGTGTCGCTGTCGGGCTCAGGAGGGGTGGCTGCAGCGCTGCTGCCCAAGCTGCTGCATGCAGGAAGTGACTTTGCTCTCGCGGGCAGACGCTGCATGCGGTGCGCGGCAGCGCGCCGGCACCAGCTTGCGTTCGTGCGAACCGCAGCCGCTGGTGCTGGCGATGCGGAGGCGGCCGCCGCTGTATCACTGAGTGAGGTGCGCCTAGACTACGTGGCGCGTATAGATGCAGCGGACAGGAGACGCAACTGGCGGGGCGTGGTGATGGCAATACAGGAGATGCAGGAGCACGGCCACGGGGACGCTGCGAGGGATCTTGAGGTGGCCAGGGCTCTGTCCCAGGAGGCATGCTTGAAAGCCATCAAGAGCTTGCACAAGCATGGCCGGTGGTGGGAGCTATTTGATGCCGCTGATGCATTACATCAGGTACGCTGCTGGTTGTTGCTGCTGCTGCTGCTGCTGCTGCTGCTGGCATTTTAAGCATTAACTTGAAGTAATAATCTGTAAACAGTGCAATCATGTGTGGGACTACCAAACAAAAGTTAGTTTGCTGCCGCTGAAATTGAGACTCGGCGCATTGACACAGAGGCCTACACTTGCAGAGTTCTACTTTTCCAGCCTTGCTTCACTTGTCAATCACTGCGGCTACTTGCGTAGGCTCTTGCTGTGTCATGTACATTACTTATCAACTACTTGTGACAGATTTTGTGGCTGGCTCCACCATGTATAACTTCTGAATAACCCGCTGGACGCACAAAGAAGATATCCACTTGAGGCCCTGTGCTGTGCAACTTGCACAACTGCAAGGCGCCGTGTGAGGCTGCTGTAAAAACTGTGTGTGTAAAAGCTTACCACGACAACAGCGATGATGCAACTAAGCACACTCAGCTGCATCATCAAGCTCTTGGCAAGCTCCTGGCCATGATAGCCATCAGCTTATGAGGCATGCACAGGTGCTCAAGCAGTGTGGACTCGCCACTCTGACGCGCCAAATGGTGCAGTTGGCAGCAGTTGCTGATCTGTGGTAGTGGTTGCATGCGCGGTCTGATCATCGCTTGGGTTCGAAACCCATCCAGTTGCGTTGACTCAATAGTGGTACAGCACGCTTGATGACTGCTGGTCAGCATAGGCTTCCGGGAGACTCAAATGTGAGAAACAGACGCTGTGTCTCGAGTCGGCCTCGGCTGGCGTTGTGTTAGGTACATCGGCAAATAAACTTGCAGTGGCAAAGAAACGACCAGCCTAGTCATGCGACGCACGCTCCTGCTCTGCATGCATAGAGCTCTCTGGGACAGCTGCTCTGTCACTGCCAGAGGTGATCTGGGTTTGTGCAAAGGCTCCAGTGCTGCATGTTCACTGTTGGCAGTCAGCACAAGGAAATTGAATGTCGCAGATGAAGCCAGACCCTGTGGTGCATGCCCTGAACCCCTGTAGAGGTGCTGCTCGGGCCAGCCAAAGGCGATGGTCGGCGCTTAGCATGGCCCTGTCTCGACCATGACCAGCAGTAAGCGGCAGCCACACGCCCTTGCTGGGCCGTGCTGCACGTGCACCACGGCCAGCCTAGCCGCCGTTGACGCCTCACGCGCCAGAAAACGCACGGCAGAGCCGCGCAGTGACCGCCGCGCCGCCGCCGCCGCCCCCGCCGTCTGTCTCTCTTCCAGGCGGGCGGCCAGCTGTCGCAGCACGCGTACGGGTACGTGCTCAACGCGTGCGCGCGCACAGGCCAGCCGGAGCGCGCCCTGTCGGCGCTCGCGCAGATGCGCGGGCGCGGCTACGCGATCGACCAGTTCAACTACTGCTTCGCCATCACGGCGTGCGGCCGCGGCGGCCAGACGGCGCGCGCCGCGGCGCTGTTCGCCGAGATGAAGGCCGCGGGCGTGCGCCCGAACGAGATCGCGTACAACGCCGCCGTGGGCGCGTGCGCGGACGTCGGCGCCGCGCGCGCGCTGCTGCGCGAGATGCGCACCTCCGCCGGCCTCGCGCCGAACGCGTTCGTCTACACGAGCGCGCTCGCCGTGTGCGCGCGCCGCGGCGATGCCGACGCGGCGCGCGCGCTGCTGCGCGAGATGCGCGACGCCGGCGTGCCGCCGCCCGCCGCGGCGATCGCGCACGCCGTCTCGGCGCTCGCCGCCGCGCGCCAGCACGCGGCGGCGCTCGACCTGCTGCGCGGCATGCGCGACGAGGGCGCGCCCGTCGGCGGCTCCGCGTACGGCGCGGCGCTCGGCGGCTGCCTCGTCGCCGGCGACGCCGACGCGGCGCTCGCGCTGCTGGCGGAGATGCGGGACGGCGGCGGCGGCGGCAGCGGCGGCGGCGGCGGCAACAGCAGCGACGGCGTCAAGGTGGAGCCCACCGACCCGGCGGTGCGGCGCGGCGCGATGCGCGTGTGCCAGCGCGTCGGGCGCCCGGAGCGCGATCTGTGGGTGAGCATGGGCCCCGTCATGGAGCAGCTGCAGCCGCGACGCGGCGCCGGCGCCGGCGGCGTCGCCGCCGGCGGCTGGGCCGCGCGCCGCTTCAAGCCGCACGCCGCCGCCGCCGCGGCGCACTTCCGCGTGGAGCGCGACGCCGGCGACGCCGCCGCATCACATGCGCCGCCAGCAGCAGCAGCGGCAGCGAACGCTGCGACGCGCGGTGCGACGCCGCTGGGGGGGCCGAATGGCGCTGCTGCGGCGGCGGCAGGGGGGGAAGCGGCGCGGCGGCCGGACTTCAGCGGGCTGGTCCTGTCGCAGCTGGAGGCGAAGGCACACGGCGCCAACAAGGCGCGGCAGTGGCGCGCCGTGCTGGAGCTGTACGACGAGATTGCGGCGCGGCGGCCGCGCGAGGGCGTCGCGTCGGCGTGGCTGTACGGCGTCGCAGTGCACGCCGCCGCCAAGCTCGGGCAGCTGCAGCGCGCGCTCGCGATCGTCGCGGGCGTCGAGGCGCACCGCATCCGCACGGACCGCCTCACGCTGTACAACAGGTGCGGGGGCGTGCGCCGCGGCGTGTTGGTCGCGAGCGCTACTGTAGCGCAGTGCGCACCCTCTGTGAGATTTGGTCTCATGAAGTGCTTCAGTAGGCGGAGGGGCTGCAAGTTCCGGCAGGTACAGGGGCGATTCGGCTATGACTTGACGTGGACGGCGAAGTGGCCGCTTTGATCAGCGCAGCGGTGCGTGCCTCCTTCGTGCAGGTGTCCGTACTCGTGCGTTTGAGACACCTCAACGTGTTGGCGCATGCTGCAGCATTGCAGGCTTCCTGTGTAGGCGGTAGCTTTGACCTCCCCGGTCACGCGTGCTCATCGACCGCTCCTCCGCGCTTCATGCCGCCGCGCCCCCGCCGCCCCCTGCACACACTTATCCCCCACCGCTCAACACGCCGCCATTGCCGCCGCCGCCGCAGCGTGATGAGCGGCTGTGGCGCCAGCGGCGAGTGGTCGCTCGCGCTGGAGCTGCTGGGCGAGATGCGCGCGCGCGGCGTCATGCCGGACGTGATCACGTACACGGCGGCGATGCGCGCGTGCGCGCGCGGGCGGCGCTGGGACCAGGGCGTCACGCTGCTGGACGGCGTGCGGCGCGGCGGCCTCGCGATGGATCGCTTCGCGTACGTGCAGGTAGGCAGGCGCGCGTGTTTCTGGTTCGTGCGCACATATGTGGCATACGTGCTGGCTGACATCGTGGTTGAGGTGTGACGTGACGGCGGACGGCGCGGCGGCCTCGCGATGGACCGGTGCGCATACGTGCAGGTGGAAGGGAGCGGGGGCGCGCGTGAGCCTCTGTTTTGCGCGCAGACGTGTGACGTGTGTGCTGGATTACATCGTGGTTGAGTTGTGATCGCATGTCGCGTCACGGTGCAGCGACTCTGGGACTCGTGATGGAGGGCGGGAGAGAAGGTGCGCGCGCGCGGTCGACGGCGCACACCGGCGCGTCACACGGCGCGTCACAGCGGAATCGCAAACCTGCAATGTTAGTGACGCGGCCGACGGTGGCATGTGGAATGCAATGAAGCATTGTCAGTAGGGAACCATGTCTGGGAATCATGCGAAGTAGATGGGATTGCGCACTGGCATTTGAGGCAGTTTCTGCCTGTCGCGGTAGCCGTCAAGACTGCCGTCGAGCGCAGCGATACTTCTTGTTGCTGTTGTTCGGCGCGGACATCGGCGCAAAAGAGACTGACTTGGCGCACGCTCAAGAGCTGCCGTTGAGCACAACGTCGCTTCTTGTTGTTGTTCAGCACGCATGTTGACACACAAGAGACTGACTCGGCGTACCCTCCGCGCCGTCCTCCGCACTCAGGCGCTCGACTGCGCGTCGCACGCGAAGCAGTGGCACCTGGTGCTGGAGCTGCTGGACGAGATGACAGCAGCGGGCTTCACGCCGCCCAGCTTTGCCTACAACACCGCCATCAAGGTGCGCGGCAGCGGCGGCAGCGGCGACGGCAGACGTGCGCGCCACCTGCACTCGCGTTTTTCGCGCTGTAACCTGTTGCAGAGGCCAACCAATAACAGTGGAACGGAATCAAAAGATCTTAGAGCTCTAGGTGACATGTAATATTGGTAGGCTCGCTGTAGGGAACTACATCGATCATTATGCCACTCGGTCTGGCTCGGGTTACGGAGCTGTTGTGTATATGCACTGCCTGAGCGCTGCTGTCGCGTCCCGGCGTGTGCATGCGCGCATGGCGGTGCGATGCGGGGCACGGCATGGTTTCTCCCGGGCAGCGGATGACGTCTTGTGACACATGAGCGGGACGCACGCGCTGACGTTTTTTGCCGGTGGTTCCTGCATTGCCGTGCCCGCCAGTTGCCTGCATGGTCTTGAGACCGTGCGCAACTTGGACACAATTCTAGTCTTGTTCGCGGAGTCTCTCTCTTTGTGCTATGAAGTGATTATAGAGTGGTCGCGTGATTGCGTGATCGCGTCCGCTGCAGTGGCTGCTGACTCTGTCCGCGTTCCGTTTTGACTGAGGGTCATGGTTGGGTCGCCAAACCCCCCTGCTCGCGGCACTCCAGGTATCCGCAGCACCGCCTGAGCCCGTTCAGTGCGCCCCAGCTCGCGCGCAGGGAAGGGCGCTGCAGCAGGCGCACACCAGCGCCCGCCCCCACTCTCCGCCCGCGCCGCCGCCGCACCGCAGCACCACTTCCAGTCACCCTCAAACTAACTCTTCCAGGTCTGACCATTTGCCCCCCCCCCCCCCCTCCTCCCAGGCGGCAGGCATCCTGCGCAACCTCCCGCGCGCGCAGGCGCTGCTGCGCGACATGCAGCGCGCGGGCGTCGTGCCGGACGCGCACACGTTCCCCGCGGCTGTGCGCGCGTGCGCCGCGTGCGGCGGCGAGGCGGCGGCGGTGGGGCTGCTGGCGGACGCCGTGGCGCGCGCGCGTGGCGGCGGCGGCGCGCTGCCCGGCGCGGACGCGTTCCAGGCGGCCATGGACGCGTGCGTGAAGGTGCGCGCTGAGGCGGTGCAGCTCTCCTCCTCGCAGAGCTGTTTGTGCGTGATACTTCTTCAAAGTTGAAGTGCTGTTTACCCGCGGGTGCTCTGGAAGCCGGTCGGGGTGGGGTGGGGGGGGGGGTCGGAGCGTGCGCGGCTGCAGAGGCGCTGTTGGCGCGCACGCGCCCGCAAGAGGAGGAGAAATGAATGGTGATGGGCGTGCGTGCACGTGGCAGCTCTGCGCGCGCTTGCGGCAGATTGTCGGTCAATCTGCGCTGAGGGCATGCTCAGCGTGCTGCTGTGTCTTTGGCACGATCGGAAGCAGCGGCACACGTGCCCCGCTGCATTGAACAGGGGGCGCTGCTCTTGCTGAAAGTATGCTCCGTGGAGGTGCTGCTGTGGTCATGGCACAGTCCGTGCCGTGGGGTGCAGGGGCGCGTGCGCCTCGCCGAGGTTCATGAGGTCTGCTGCTGTCGCGGCGGCGGCGGCAGCAGCAGCGGCGGCGGCGGCGGTGGCTGTCCTGCGGGTGCAGCGACGCCATTAAGGTCACGTTGGGTAATGCAATTTGCCAATACGCAACCACTCATGCAATCCACCAGCGATACACCCCTGTCCCTGCACCAGAATATCACGGTGATCACGCCTGCTGGGCACGTGGACCCCGTTGGCAACACCGCTCCAGCAATCCGAGCCGCCCTAAATTCAACCTCAACCCAACTCCTTTACGCCAGGTCGGCAACACGGCACTGGCGATGGAGCTGCTCGCGCTCGCGGGCGTCGCCGACGGCCCCCCCCTCGCCCCCCTGTGCGACGCCGCCGCGCACCTCGCCGCCTCGCACGGCGACCTCGCCAACGCGCTCGCGCTGCTCGACGCCGCCGCCGCCGCCGGCGCGCCGCTGCGCGCGCACGTCTACGGCGATGCGCTCGCGCGCTGCGTGCGCGGCGGCGACGCGGCGGCGGCGCGGCGCGTCCTCGCGAGCGCCGCCGCCGCGGGCGTCGCGCTCGACGACGCGGAGCAGTGCGCGCGCATCGCGGACGTGTGTGCGCAGGCCGGCATGCCGGAGCTCGCCAGCGTGATTTTGAGCCGCGGCGGCGGCGGCGGCGGCGGCAGCGGCGGCGGCAATGGAGGCGGAGGCGGCGGCGCGGGCAGGGGAGCGCCGCAAGAAGACGTGGGGGCTGTTGGTGTGGAGAGCGGGGCCGCGCGCGTGCGCGCGAACGGCGAGGGGTAGGGGGATGTGGTTTTGCGGGGCGGGATGGCTTTACCGCTGCTGCACACTGTAGAAGCGCCTTTTTTCATGAGAGCACAGCAAGGATCACACAGAGCTTGTAGACGTGCATTCATTGCTACTGCCATCGATCCCATTTTGAGCAAGATCCTCAGTATGATGGCGGCAGATGTGACTCAGCAGAGTCACCGCAGCACCAGGGGGGCTGCTTTTCCAGCAAGGGCCGATGGTGTGACACGGTACACACAAGTGGCGCTTGCACGCAATTGCCTTCTTGCTCTGGTTTACACCGTCTGGCAACTCTCGCTGATGCCAGAGGCGGAAACAATACAGCTGCGCTTACTAGAGCGGCAATGTGCGCCTGCGCGCTGCAATGGAAACGTGGCACCTTTGGCACAAGTTGCTGCGCGTTGTTGCCAATGACAGTCGCACGTATGGTGTCCTCATACTGTCTGTGGTGTCTGCATACGTATGGTGACCTCATACTGTCGGGTCTGTGGTGTCTGCATCTGCTCAATGTGACGCTGTCTGGCAGACACTCTCACAGCGCTAGCTATCTCACGGACGCCCAAAGCAAGGGTCGGCATCAATTGCGAACCCTGTGTTGGTGTATGAAAGGCGCAATGGCAAACAATGACGCCATCATGTGCTCTGGACAGCGCGGAGAGCTGGAGTACATAGCAACGCTGCAAAGGACGCTGTCAAATCACGTGCACGCTGTTCAAACACCAAATTCCTCTCATTTGGTATCAATCTTTTGCTGTACATGTGATCATTGCTGGGTTGGTGTTGCCCCATGGTGCCGCATCCAACTAGCGGCGTAGCGGAGCAATGCTCTCCGCCCCCAGCCCCCTTCCCCCCTCTACCCCACAAAATCGCCAGCGCTGCAGGCTGCCTGCACCACCATGCGCACCTCTCCTGTTGCTACACCCATCACTACTGTACACCTACTAAACTGGCTTGGCCGCGCTCCAAAAGCGCGCGACACGTGACCCGGCAAACGACAACCGGGCATCGTCACACGCCCATCGCGACGCGCGCGATCGCCGCCTTGAGCTGCGGCGACGCGTCGATGAGCGCCATGCCCGCGTTGCGCGCGAGCGCGACCGGCGCGGCGCCCGTCGCAAAGACGCGGTGCAGCGCATCCAGGCCGCCGAGCATCGCCGCGTTGCGCATGCGCCTGTCGCTGTCGTAGCGGCTCAGCGCCTGCACGGAGCCGATGTCGCCGCCCGACAGAGCGGCCTCGCGGATCGCTGCCGCGAGCGCCTCCGCGTCCGAGAGGCCTGGTTTCGTGGGCGGGGGGGGGGGCGCAGGAGGGGCAGGGGGTTTACCTCTGTGCGCACCTGAAGTCAGTTGTGTGACGAGTCGGTGGCTGACATGTGGGTATGAGCGGACGCGCTGGATGCTGGCGCTGCCGATGGTGAAGGTACCTTGTGCGACAGACAGCCACTGCATCCGAAGCGGCTGCCCAGGCGCCCCGACGGTCTGCGCAGAGCCAACACGCGGGACACCCACCACCATCAGGCCGAGCAAAGCGCCAACGACGTTGCCGAACAAGGTGTTCTGTTGAATGAGGTGCACCCAAGCGACACCACCCCCTGAAAACCATGCGCAGCAGCACCTGTGCGGATCACTGTCCGAGCGTGCGCTCACCTAGGTTCAGCCCCTGGCCGGCCATGGGGTGCACCGTGTGCGCGGCGTCGCCCACGAGCGCGACGCGCGGCGCCGTGTACGCCGCCGACTGCGCCAGCGACAGGTCAAACCCCAGCCGCGGCCCCGGCAGGCCCACCGCCAGCGGCGACACCACCGCCGTGTCGCCGCCACTGCCGTCTCCGCCGCCGCTGCTGCCGAGCGCCGTCAGCGACGCGAGCGCGTTGACGGCGTTCGCGGCGCCCTCCGCGGCGGCGCCGAGGAGCGGGATCCCCGCGAACGGCGGCGGCGGCGGCGCCGCGTCGCCGCGCAGCGCCGCGTTGAGGCGCTCGAGGAACGCGCCCGGCGGCAGCGCCTTCAGCTCCTCCGCCTCCTCCGGCGTCGTCGACCAGACGACCGACGCGAAGCCGTCCCACAGCGGCAGCAGCGCGAGCGGGCCGCGCGGGAGGTAGCGCTGCCACGCCGTCGCCGCGTCGCCGCCGCGCTCGAGCGCGACCGTGCACACGACGGCGCGCTGCCCGTAGCCCCAGCCGAAGGAGCGCAGGCCGCGCAGGCGCCGCACCTTGGACGCGCCGCCGTCCGCGGCGACGACGAGCCGCGCCGTCACCTGCTCGCCGCCGCCGCCGCCGCCGCCGCCGCCGCTGCCGCCGCCGCTGAGCGTGGCGCGCATCGGCCCCGGCGGCTCGCGCTCCGTGCCGCGGAAGTCTAGCGCCGCGAGCTCGCGCGGGCACAGCAGCGCGAGCGCGCCGTCCGCGTGCAGCGCGCGCAGCCGCTCGAACAGCGCCGCCTGCAGCGCGGTGTGCTCCGCCGTGTGGCCGAGCGCCGGCGGCGCCGCGGCGGAGGCGGAGGCGGCGGCGGTGCGTGCGTCGAAGCGCAGCGCGCCGCGGCCGCGCGCGTCCCAGACGTGCATGCGCGAGAAGGCGTGCGCGCGCGGCGCGACGGCGGCCCACGCGCCGACGCTGTCTAAAAAGTGTACCGAGGAGGGCGCGAGCGTGTAGACGCGCGCGTCGGGCGTTGGGCGCGCCTGCGGGGGGGGGGGGGGGGAGGGGGGGGGGGCATGTGTCTGATGACTTGAAGTACTTGCACTTGGGTCTGGAGCGTGCGCTTTATGTTGATGGCAGACGCAGCCCAGCCCTCCACCCTCTCAATGTGACGTCGGCTGCGCTTGCCGAAGTGTCGCAAGTTGGAGAAATCAGTACAGAGTCTACGAACACTTTGCAAGGCATTGTACTTTGAAGAAGAGCAGAGCTCATTCGTGAGAGTTCGTATGATTGGAAGCATTGGCAAGTTGGCCTGAGTTGGCGGTAGGTCAACTACAACTTACGCTAGCACGACTGAACATATGAGCACTGCACAGGCAATATGCAGTTTCACACTGAACATGCTGCGACAAACAACAACAGAAAGGGCCATATGACATACTATAAGGTACTGCCCGCGCTCGTGTTGCGACATGGCCTGGTGATGGGACAAGCAGCGTGATAGACCAAACCATCAGGTAAAAAATGATTTTATCTGACAGTGCTTGCTCTTTGCGACTGAGAAAGACTGAGAGAGTCATGAGAAGTCAAGGGCACCAGGCGATTCCAGACACTGAGGCAGAGATAACCAGCCACCAGGGCAGCAGGCACCAGAAGGTGAACGACCTCTTGCATGCATTGGCAAAGGCTGACCAGATCACAGGCCTGATTAGCAGAGCACAACCGCAGCTTGGCTGGCGTCCTGCTACTACATACTGTGAAATGCTAGCAGGCGACACAGGGACTTAAAGTGGTACATGGCGCGCTTGGGTTCACTAGCAGACAGGACCCAACATGATACTTGTGCAATATGTCTCTAGAGAGCGACTAAGACACATGAGGAACTGGATGACAACCAGTCCTGAGCATATGCCAACTGAACTCTGTATTCCATTGCATAAAGCGGTGCTGGCCCCAAAAGCATCGGCACACTGACTTGGCGTAATTAAGTTACTAGCCAGCTGTGCGGGAGCTGCATGCCTGCTGTCGTGCGGGTGATGCACCATGCCATCAACTGGTTGGCACACCGCAGCGGATGCAGCAGGCCAATGCTTTCACTGCTGCCTGGCCAATCAGCAGTTGATGCATTCCACTACAAGGGCTCGGTACTGCCAAAACATCTCAGCTATTCGCCACATGGCCTTGCATGATGCAGCTTTAGGCCAAACTGCATTGCCCTCTTGCAAGCTGTGCTGACGGCCATCCACCTGCAACATCATTTGTTCAACGACAATCACCCAAGCACAAAGTTGCAGCTTCTTAGTCGCTGCCCTTGGAAGCCGCCATCCTGATCCAAAAAAGAGCTCGTGAAATACACATGCAAGCCCCTGAGACCAGCCTCCAGACTTGCAAATGGCGGCATCAGGACACTCACCATGACATCAGCCACGGTTGGCGGGGCCCGGCCCTCCACGAGACCAATTTTGAAGCTGCCTCCGGCCTTGGGTATTTCCGCCAGCTTGCAAGCCAACGCCGCTCCCACGATTCCCCCACCAACCACCAGCACGTCATAGTCATAGTCCCAGGCACCGCCTGCCGCATCCGTGCACAGGCAGGCAGGCCGCTGGCGCACCAGGCATCTGCTGCCAGCGCGCCTCACAGAAGATGCCAGCATGACGCGCGTTCGCCCGTCTCGGGTGTGCTTGCCGACTTAGGTCGGTGTACTCGCAGTGCGCCCCTCCTGCAGCGTCAGTAGCCAGCAAAGTCTAGTGGGCGCCTCTGTGGCGCTCCACACCGGTTCAGCAGCACGACTCCTGCTGCACGAGAGCTTCGCCCCGGAAGTCCGGATCGCAGAGCTCAGCATGAACTGCGCAGCGAGGGTTACGCGCCCATCTTGGGCAGTACTAGTATACTTGAGCGTAGTGCTCAGAGCTGGTAGTGTGCTTCTTCACATTCACCTCGCCTCTGGGTCTTTCGTACAGCACAGCTTCCTATGGCGGCTACGACCCGCAAAAGACAGCGCTCTGCAGCGGCAGCGAGACCGCCACGGGCCCTGTTCGCGACTGCTCTGGTCACGCTGGCAGGCTGGTGCAGTGCCTCATCGACCAAAACGGACTGGGCGAATGGCGTCACACCAGAGTGGCGGCACCCTGCTGAACGGCGTGTCAGTAGCAATGATGCCAACGAACTCATCAAGGTGAGATCTACCACGAGACCTGCACATGTTTGCCAGCTGTACCTCACCGCCAACACCCGCCAACATGCTGTGCGACAATTTCAAAGGAGCCATAAACTTCACATAGGCATATATCTTGCGTCTGCGGTGCTAACGACGTTGTTGGCGTTGGGGCATGACTTAGTTGAAGTCTGCCAACTGCCAAATCAGTGAAGCGCTGTGTTCACATGTACTTTCAAATAGCATGTACCAGAAACGATACGCACGCACAACATTTCCATCAGCCCTGCTACGAAACCCGCCTACAGTCCAGCAAGACACATCAAGCATGCACCACACACCCGCGGACTCGTCTTGCCCCCAACACCACCGCCGCGCGCGGCCTCCCCCCCCCCCCCCTGGCGCAGCTGGCCAAGGCGGACGCGATAGCGACGAGCCTGCCGTCGCCGCGTGAGCGCCCGCCGCCGCAGCCGCCGCTGCAGCACGTCTCCTTCAAGCCTGCCGCGCCGCCGCTGCTGCGCCCCCCCCGCGCCCACCAGCAGCACAGCATGCTCTACCTGGACGTCTTCATCGACGGCCACGCGGTGCGCGCGTTCGTCGACACGGGCGCGCAGGTCACCGTCATGTCGGCGCCGTGCGCGGCGCGCTGCGGGCTGCTGGGGCAGCTGGACAAGCGCTACGCGGGGCGCGCCGTCGGCGTCGGCAGCGCGCGGATCCTGGGCCGCATCCCCGACGCGCACCTCAGGTGGGGGGGGCGCAGCCGCGTGTGGCGTGGAAGGGCCGCGGCGTCGCCACGGGAGTGATGACGCGCTGGCGGCGGTGAATGCGCTGCAGTTGCGAGGCGGCCGGCGAAGGCTCTCGGAGCGACTTGTCATTGTCATGGGTTCGCGGGGAGTTGCCATTGTCAGGTGTCTGCCCACTGCCGCTCGACTGCGCGCCGGCAGCCGTGAGGCGGGGCTGGGCTGGCGCGGCTCGCAGGGGAGGGTCGTTCGTGGCACCGCAGAGGCAGCCGTTGAGCAGTGGTGCTGTTGCACCGTTGAGGGTAGAGGGCAGAAGGCAATGCCGCTGCTGCTGCTGCTGCTGCTGCCGCCGCGCAGGCGCAGCAGCAGATCATGCGTCAAGCACTTGCAGGCCACTGCATATCTTCACCTCGCTGCGCCTCATTTTGCTACTTAATGTGGGGCGCCGCTTCTCTCAGTGCGTTGCTGAAGCATCGCTACGCAGCGCAGCGGGTGCGGTCTGCAGAGCATGCATGCACACAGGTCGTGCTATCTTGAAGCAAAGATCCCTCTTTGCTGACTGCAGCAGGGCTCCAAAGTAGAGGAGACTGGCGTCAACCACATGCAAACAGCGTGGAGCATACTTGATACTTGCACAGAGTGCGCCTCCACTGCGGCATCTGGCATTCAGCCCGCACGCTTGTCAACGCAGCTCTGCGCCCCGCAGCCACCTCACCGCTCAACTGCCAGGGGCAGCCTATGCGTTGTACACTGCCGCGCCGCTCACCGCATTCATGCTCACACGCAACGGCTTGCACGGCTGCTCCGCGCGCGCAGGGTGGCCAACACGTACCTGTCGTGCGCCATCACCGTCATAGAGCACGCCGAGATGGACCTGCTGCTGGGCCTCGACATGCTGCGCAAGTACGAGTGCGACATCAGCCTGCAGCGCAACAGCGTGCGCTTCAGCCTGCCGGGGCGGCGGCCGCTCGAGGTCGCCTTCCTCACGCGCATAGAGGACGACGACGGCGGCGGCGGCGGCGGCGGCGGCAGTTGAAGTCGGTGCCACGTGAAGCTGCTGCCGCGTCGCGCAAAGCGCCTCTCATGCGTGGGCAGCGCAGGCTGTGATGACGCGCCAGCGTGGCGGCAGAGCGCGCTCGCCCCAGTGTTGCTGCGCGGGGGCGTCGCGTGCGCAGCACCAGCGCGCATCGCTGTGAGCGCGCGGCCAGCTGCTACACTTGCGTGCTTGTCGGGGAGTGGTGTTGGTGACAGGCGCAGCTTGAGCGCGGTGCGTCACGCCGCGACTCAGGGCGTGTGCTGCGTGGATGGCTGGGCTGGTTGCGCGCGTGTGCATACAGTACAAGTGTCACTGGGTACCTATGTGCCCCCGCTTGAGGTGGTTACAAAGGGAGCTTGAGGAGCCTGCTGCTGCCCAAGTGCCTGCTGTTCATACGTAGGGCATGTCTGTACAAACCTTGGTTTCAATCTAATTCCGCAGTTTTGAAAGCTCATGCGCGTCTATTTTTTGCGTTCGCTCTTTCTCTGCTGATGCCTTCCTCGCTTGAGCACTGTAGCTGCTGGTCGACATGTAGCGAACACGACGCCTTACCTTGAGTGATGCACAACGATTGGATGAGGCAGTTACCCTTGTCAAACGGCTGAAAGTGGAGGCTCAGGTGCATGCACACTCAATTCTAGATGTTTCAATTAGATGATCACAGGCGCCGATGTCCCACAGAATATGCGCACTTACCTGCAGATGATCTTCCGTCAGCAATGTGCATCATGAGCACACCGTGTAATGCAAGCAGATCAATTTGACACAAGCAAGAAATGCAGCAGCAGCAGGCTCAAGCCGGCAGTTGGCCGATGGTGATGATGGCGTTGGTATTGATTGTGAGCGTATACTTGTGTCTGCAACGTTGTATTGCCTCTGCAACTGCCTGCAGGATGTTCCTGGCACTGAAGGTGGCGTTGATTGAACAGCAGACCATACAACAAGACGAGGCTATAACAGGTATGACGCATAGATGCCATAGAGAGCTTCTCGCTGCTGTGACCTGTTTGCACTAAATTCCTGGCATTGACCTACCAGGTGACGTGTTGTGAACAGCAGATCATCCAATTAGGACGAGGATGCGTCAAGTGCGACGCGTCATGGATAGCACATGAGCCACTGGGCCTTTACTCTGAGTATGTACGCCCCCCTGTGTGCAAACAAAACCACAGCAGCGCTGAGCGCCCATATCTACGCGCACAGACGCTGATCACTACTTGAACTCCCGTCAGAGCGGCACGCCTGGCCAGCTCAGCACAGACCCCAGTTCCGGACAGGACAATGCATCCCTGACACGCAGGGCCGTGTTTGATGCGTCCCTGGAGAGCCTACTGGGCAGCGATCCTTATACTCATCTGCGGGCGCGGCAGGGATGCGCGCTTGTGCCGCTGGCGCGGGCTCTGCGCAGGCGGCCGCGGCGGAGCGCTGCTGCCGCTGCCCGCTTTGACCAGGTACCTGGCGCACGTGTCGCCGACGGAGTGGAGCATCGCCATGAGCTGCGTGTGGCGCGGGTCTGGCTGACCGGCGGGGGACGCGTGCTGAGGTTTCGGGTTGAAGGTGGCACCGCCTGCCGCCCTGAAAGTTGGCTGCTGCTGCTGCTGCTGCTGCTGCTGCTGCTGCTGCTGCTGCTGCTGCTGCTGCTGCTGGTGGTGGTGGTGGTGGTGGTGGTGGTGGTGGTGGTGCTGCTGCTGCTGCTGCTGCTGCTCCTGCTGCTGCTGCTGCTGCTGCTGCTGCTGCTGCTGCTGCTGCTGCTGCTGCTGCTGGAGTTGGGGGTGCTGGTGCTGTTGGTGCTGCTGGTATTGATGTGGCACAGTGCGCCGTAGCGGTGCCAGCTGGATTCTTTGCTGGTGTTGCTGAGATTTATACAGCTGCTGGTGGTTTAACAGTTGAGGACTCGAGTTCTGCTGGTGCTGTAGTGGCTGCATTGGCCGAGGCAGCGGCGATGACTTCGCGATGCGGTGCATTGTACGCAGCGGCACCGCCATCATCGCAGCTTGAGCAATGACATCCAGTCCAGCCTCTGGTCGCACTGTGCTGACACGTGCAGAAGGCTCTGAGAAGCGACGCTCCTGCTGTATGGGGCCAACGCGAGCAAAGGGCGGCGGGCCTCCGGGGACCACGACTGATGTCTGGCGCGTGGCGACAACAGTGCGAGGCCTCACGTTACGGGCCGCGTCAGGCTCTGACACTGGCCGCTTCTGGCCGCGTACTGCTGCAGCCAAGACATCTGCTAGTGAAGGTTGGCTCATAGAGGAGTCGGCGCGCCTGGTGCCTCCGTCGCTTGGTAACTGCGGTCAAGACGCACAAGATAAGCAAGGACATGCACAGGTGAGCACGCCAGTTGGTTGCAGGTCGACGGCTGTCACTGTCGGGTGGGGGTTTAGTAAGTCCGCAAGGCATGATGCCGGAGCAGCTCACCGACGGGATCGCAACATGGTACCAACTCGACAGCAAAGTGGTGTTCGCAGATGTGTCCCACTCTCTCACCTTGAACGAAACGGACAGGCGCCGTGCCTTACGAGTCGACAGTGCCTCGATCTCGGCCATCTTCAGAATGCCCATGATCGCCCTCCTTCGTGTGTATACTGGGTGAAGCTGTTGAAGGTGGTATTGCGTCTGTTTCTTGTGGGACCAGGCAGCAACAGAAGATGACGGCAGATCCACCCCTCGCAATTTTCACCGCACGGACGAAGCAGCCTTATTTTTTTAGTCAGGGCGGCCTTATCACACAGGAAATTTCTTGGCTCTCGTTTATTCTCAGTCATCTTCATGATGTCTCTCTACTTCTGAGAGGTACCTGCAATGAGATTCTGCATACCATAGACAAGGGCTCGGCTACCCTTTGCGTGCAGAAGTCTCGCTGCACGCAGCTGCAGTGCTCTTGGAAAGTCAACGGTTAATCGAAATGGCCGCCGGTCGTGAGATTTCCGTATTGCATCTAGCAACCACCGCTTGTGTGTGTTTTGGTGTTGGCCATGAGGCAGTGCCGACAAGTGCAACTCTCAGCTTCGAAACACGCATGAGTGCTTTCTGCTCTGCCTGCCATCTTAAGCTTGTTGATGGCACTGGCTGCTCAACTCTCCTGAGAGCCTGGGGAAGCTGCCTATTTTTGCAGTACCAGGTGGTTCGGGGTTGAGAACGCACACACATACACACATACACATCATGCTTTTCTTTGTTTTTTCAATTCTTGCCACCTGTCAAATGTGCATTTATCGCATACCAGATGTTTGTGCCCACTCAGTGCACGCCATGACAAAATGTCAACAGCCTGAGTGTTGGCAGCACATGTGCACACTGTGGCAGACTGGATGAGGTGCTAACAGCATGCATTGATGAGACTGCCAACATGCGATGCTATGCATCAAATGCCACCGTGGACTCACAACATTGCTGACTCAACGGTTACCCAAATGGCCGCCCTAAGTATGTAGATCTGTTGAGTGCCGTGATGCCACGCGACGCTGTCATCGTCATGGAGCTGCGTTGAGGGGAAGGGAAGGTGGGCAGGCAAGAGGCAACAGCAGCGGCGGTGCAATTGACTGTCTAGTCATCAGCAGCTCTGGAACGCTGCATTGCGTGGAACCATCTCAACACATAGCGCTGCGCGATGGAGCTGCAACAGCTGAGCAGGTTTCAGGCTCTTGAAGGCATGCATGGACACGGCTCAGAGGCTGCTGCAAGCTACAACGCTGAGTGGGGGTTAACTCAGCTGCAAGCAGTCCTGAAATTTGGCTTCTGTCAGGCCCTGCCACTCAGATAGGGACGACCAACTTTGAAAGTAAGGGGCAGCAAGTCGACGCTGGGTGCTTTGTGCGCCTGGCCCAGGCAGAGCTGGCGCAGGCGCTGCCAGTGCTCCAGATGACAGCATCAATGCTTAGTGATGAAGCAGTGAATTTCAACAGAGCAAGCACTTCAAGTTTTTGAAGTACCTCCACGTACACAATCGTGAAAATACTGCATGTTGAAGTGACGGAAGCAGGGTCATGTTTCTGTATCTGAATCGAGCGACAGCCCATCACAAGCACCATGTCTGACTGCGTCACCACTGTGTGATGTCTCGGATTGACGACTGTCTGCCCCCGCTGGCTCCGCGGTCACCGCATAGCACACAGCAGAAGCGGTGACGACAGCGCCATGCTCAGCACGAGCACTGATGCGCGCAGTGGCACTGTCGAGCGGCAGTTGCAGGGTCAGCAGTTGCGGTGACACCGGCACCGTGACAGCGGTGTGTTCAAAGTTTGAGCCCCCGCCCCGCGCCTGTTCAGCCACGCTCTGTGTGATATTGGCAGTGCTCAATTGCTTGCAGACCGACGTCGTGACGCTCCACTGTTGTGGACGATACTATGGTCATATCAGCGTACATCATATCCACCCAACCTGAGCACACAGGCACGCTGCGTAGGCATATGCTGGGCGTGTTTGGCTGTGTGCTTCATGTGCTGCCTGTCCGGGATTGATGCCAAGTCCCTTGTCAGCTATGAACACTTGAGGCTCGGTGCAGTTTCAAGTCGCATGTCGTTAGCGTCAGCCCAAGGCATTGAGACGCGCGTGCAAGTGCTCTGTTTGCATTTGTCATAGCTCCTCCAAAAGCCGCCACGGTGGCAATGCCACAGTGTGTGCCCATGCTGCGAGTTTCTACTTCAAGTACTGGTCATACATTTCATGTATGACCTGTACACGTGGTGGTCTGAGCCGATGCCATCGGCCGCCATTTTGACTTCACGGATTAGGATCGGCCTACTTTTGCCAAACTCGCACCCTGAATCACTGCAGAATTGCAAGGGCGGGCATATACTTGATGTTCGCTTGTTGAGCTTGCATTTTGGCCCCGTGCAAAAAATAAGGTCACTGAGCACCATGAGCCTACAACAGTGAGTTGACAAAGGTCGGTGCAAGAACACTCCTTAGATATCTCAGCTAATTCCTGGCATATGATGGGAGGTTTCTTGTGTTCGGTCATTGCTCGCAGCCCTGAGAGCTGCGACTGTATTTGCATGATTCTCCCACCTCTTGTAGATTTCAGGCTCCTGGTTCAAAGCTTGAAATGGGGCAGAGAATTCGTGCAGCTTCACGATCAAGGCAGAGGAGCCGACCTGAGGCCGACCCAAGAGCCCACAAAGAAGTCGACAGTAAGAGCACAGCCTTAATTGATTATAGCTCTCAACCGCCTCAGAGTGATCACACTGCTCTCAAGCCAAGTGCGCAGAGCAACCTTATGGCTGGATTGTCATTTTGATGGTGCTGTCTATATAGCTATGTAATGCAAAAAGATCGAACACACGATGCACGAACTGCGCATGCTAAGGGGGACGTGACTCACGCCTACGTGTCGCATAAACTACAGTGTGTCTGGAGCAAGTGCTAAAGTTAAATGAAAACTTTGCAAGCGTGCAGCACGGCAAACTGAGATAATTAGCAGCGCCCCGCCGTAATGTGTAAAAAGTGTCTGTACATTGAATGCTAGCAATGACGATGGGATGAGCAGCCTGAGAGAACGTGTGTTTAATCCGCAACTGTGAAGACGCGTAGCTGTCGTAAAAGCCTCCGCACACCACGCACCATCGGCTGCTCGGCAAGGACATTATACGGGCGGCACGATGGCCTGCTGTCTTGGCACCTTGCCCCGGGCGAGCACGTGTTGCCCCGACGACGGCACGCTATTGGCCAATGTGTGCACCGGCTGCCAAGGCAGTGGAGCTCACATCGTCTTTATCTTTGTTGTTGAACATGGAGGACTAACTGCCGTGCCAGCGCGTCAGGCAGGCCAGGCCAGATTCAAAACTGAACTCGAAGACTTCCCAATGAACTGCCTCGCCTGTAAGTGCCCCGCAGTGAAGTGCCGCGGTCGTTTTGTACGAGGGCACGCCGTTGCTGTGATTCAACCACTACATGTCGCCGGCTGGTGTAGAAGCTGCCTGAGTGCTGCCGTCTCATGGTGGGCGGCGGGGAGTGATGCCGCCGCTGTGCAGATAAGGTGGACTCTTCTGGTAACTGTTGAAGGCAAATGAGAGAGTGGACAACGATGAGTTGATGAGATGTGCAGCGGCATCGCAAACTGCGCATTTGACAATGTGAACATGAAACGTGGTAGCCACTACGATTAAGACGTGATGAACAAGGAGAATCAGCTATGTACCTGCTTCACGATGCGTATGGAAACATTCCAAACCTGCAGGTCGGTCTGAGCAACGCGCCTCTAGTAGAACTGAGCAGAATGGATACTAGTAGGAGGAACTGAGCAGAAGTTGATACATCGCCGCATGCGAACAAAGCGTCTGCTGAGCTGTGCTGAGCTGTACGTCACTATGCGTACAAGCACTTCGAAACACTCAATGCTTCACAGGCAAACAACACACCTGAAATCGCACTCGCCGGGAGACATCCGCTCGTTTGCTGCCCGTTGTCTTCAGTATGCCGCAAGGCGAGCCGCAGACGGTTTTCATCGACATGCCTGCAGGTCAGTCGATAATGCCCAGCTCTGCTTTGCTTGACCAGCCATGTAGCTTTTGCTTCCAGATTTCTTGGGCCTCGCAAGCACTTTCCATAACTTTGCAAGAACTTTCCACAAACTCGGCTTAATCACGTTTAGCGAGCAATTCAAGGTCTTGAGATCCTGGAGCTGTTATTTAGGCAAGCAAACAAAATTGTGTCCCTCCTGCAACCAAGGCACCGAGCGCCGATTGCATGTGCAACCATATTCTGTCGCAGTAGATCGCCCTGACAGCAATCAGGCGCCCGAGGACAACGCATGCTTCCCAAGTAGGCCGGATAAAAAGTATCCGTGTCAACTGCTGGCTGTCAATGCGCAGGTGGCCTCCACTGATTTCGAGGCATGATGACCTGCTGCTGCTGCGCGGCGGCTGTCACGACGCACTGTAATGCACTCACAACGTGCGCAGCGCGCGGCGTCGTGGGCCCTCCGCTGAACCGCACGCAGTACATCCACCAAACTGCACGCGCAGGGTGGTCTACCCAGGCGTCCAGCGCCCGGGCTAAATTGCTAGTGTATGGACATCGCGACACCGCCGCTGCCCCCCCCCCCCCATTCACCCCCCCCCCGTCATCAACGCCTCGTCACGCCGTCGCGTCCGCAGCTAGCCGGTTGATGTCCTCAACGCTCAGCAGCGCGCGGTCCGCGCGGCCGAGCGCGGCGAGCGCAGCTGCGCGCCCCACGGCGCGCACGTCCGCGGGCGGCGTGAACGCGGCCTCGAACGGCGAGTCGCGCAGCGCGGCGAAGGGGCCGCCGAGGCTCAGCACGCGCTCCAGCGGCGCGAAGACGGCGCCGAGCGGCACACGCACGCCGCGCACGACGCGGTCGCCGTAGATCGCGCCGGGCCGCAGGCAGACGCCCGTGTCGGGGTAGAGGCGCGCGACCGCCGCCTCCGCCTTGGCCTTGCCGGCGTAGTAGCCGCGCAGCAGCAGGTGCGCGCGCGCCGCGCCCGCCGCGGAGACGAAGACGAAGTGCGGCACGCGCGCCGCCGCCGCCGCCTCCGCGGCGGCGACGTTCGCATCGCCGCACACGCGCTCCATGAACTCGTCGGTGCCGAAAGCGCCGACGCAGCTGCGAGCGGGCGAGGATGTGATGAGTTATCTGGGCTGCACGGCATGCAGTGCTGAGGTGAACAGAATTTCATACGGCAGTGGAGGTCTCTTGCGCACGTCTGTGGCAGCACAGCTACGTCCAGGCCTCGGTATCGGGGGGCGTGTGCGTGAGCCGTGTGCAGCGGCGGCTGCTGCGGTGGTGACAGGAACAAGAGGGGACTGCGCTCCCTCAGCTGAGGCCGGTGGAACGTATGATGCACACTTCACCGACCTGCTGTTGACCAAGCATAAGCTTGCAGTGCAGCTGCCGATCAGCATAGTCCACATGCCAATGCGTGTTCCTGGCATTGTGGCCGCAGGTGCGCTGGTGTGTTTGGGCAAGCGACGCAGCAGCAGCTGCAAACGACGCAGCGGCAGCTGCGAACAACAGGCCTGCCTGCAGCCCTCAGATTTGAGCACGATCACAGTGTGACCCAGACAACAAGCACGGCCTTCCGTCTCACGCACATCAGGGCGTGACCCCCACTGCTTCCCCGCCAGTGCATTCGACACGCCAGCTGCTACACGCCGTCAGCCTGGCGACACACGACCCACACCGGCTGCACGTAAAGTGGCTCGCACGCCGCTGCATCATCACGCACGCAGCGTCCTTCTCGCGCGGCGCTCACGTGACTACGCCAGTGGCTCCAACCAGCTCCGCCGCATAGTCCTCAGGTTTGAAGATGTCCCCCTTGAGCCACTGCACGTCGCTGGCCCAGCTCGGCGCCTGCTCCGGCGAACCGCTCCTGCTGAAGCTCACCACGTCGCAGCCCAGCGCCAGCGCCGCCTGGCACACGGACTGCCCCACAAAGCCGCTGCCGCCGAACACGACAACCTGAGAGGTGAGTACCCGTGGCAGGATGGGGGCCGGGGGGGGGGAGGGAGTGTCGGGAAGTGAGATGTCGACAGTGCTCTGCGTAAGGTTTGAGAGTTTTTCTCGATGTTGATGCGCATGGAGTTCACATAGTCGAGCAGGTCACTGTGTTTGCAGTCACCAGACATTGCAGGACTGAGTGTGCGACCAAGCAGTAAAGCCAGCTTCTCGGTCACCAACCTACGGTATCGTACCCGCCGCGCAGATATTACCTTATTGCAACGCCTGCTTACAAAACTCATCAATGAGACTTGAGTGTTAATAGTTGCACAACAGATCCTCTGAACGACAGCATAGCGAGTGCGTGACAAAAATTGTAGAATGTGTGCCTGCAGAGCGTAATCCCGAGGATTGTATTGTAGCTGCCATTCGACGTTGCGGTGCATGCTGCAGAAGCACAAAAGACCGAAGCGAAGAAGGGTGGATGCTGCTGACTGCACGAGAACAAGTGACAAAAGAGGTGGTGAGTCATCCTTCGCACCTTCGGTGCCGCTGACGATGGAGCTTGTGGTGTCTCAGATGCGATAGAGTCGCTCAGGGCACGAGCGATGTGTGACGGTCGAGGCAGCGCCCTGCTCGATGCTCTTCTTAGCGCAAACATGCTGCGTTGCTCTCCCGGATACCAGGACACAAAACAAACTGCAAGTACTTGAAGTTCCGAGTGGCTTTGAAGTTGCAGTTGTGACTCAAAAAGCACAATTGTGCACAACAAGAAGGTCAAGTGTGCAGCAAAGTACAGTTGCATTTGCATCTACGCATCTTGATGCAGCATGGACACAATGGAATGAAGTAAAAATAGCATAGACGCAGCAATGGTGAGCGACGTCCGATGATCAAGTGAAATCAAAGCAAGTCCAGTTGTGGCAATGGCGCCGCCCCATTCATTAATAGTGTTACACGTGACCTAAGCTCTGTGCTCTGTACGTAAACTATTTACAGGAAAATCAGCGTACACCATGAGCTTTACAGCAATGCACCTGCTCCATGAGGGACGGTGCACGTTGTGAGGCGTGAATACTGTTGTGGGCGCCAAGTGTGCACCATGGCAATGGCAGCGACTGCCGCCCTCCCTCTGAGGGTGCACCATAGTCAGCACTGCGCCGTGTGTGCTGATGGCAACTCGAAGTGGACATGGGTGAGTGTGTTGCTGAAACACGTACTAAGAGCAAGCGTTTCCCTGCCGCCGATGCACGCGATTGCGTGTTCATCGTCGCCGGCGCCTGGTAGAAGTGCTCACTGCGCTCCTTCCACCGCCCCCCTTGCCCTCCAACACCCACAGGTAAAGCGCGCTCGTGCGCTGCATAATAGTTTCCGTTCACTGCATGGCTTGCAGCGTGCGGCGTCCGCTGCCATTCCAACGACGATGCCCCAACCGCCAAAGCGAGCAAGCGTTCCACGGCGCAAATACTCGCACACCAGCGCGGCAACGCACCGCGCAGCCTGCGCCAGATGCAGACCTGCCGCTGCCGCAAGCGCGCGACCCCGGGCGCATCACGCGCTAGCAGCAGCGGTGCTCCCCCCCTCCTGCTCCTGCGCCGCGCGCCCGCTGCGCACCATGTGCTCCAGATAGAACTCCCCCGCCTTGTAGCTGGAGCGCACGAGGGGGCCGCTCGCGACGTACTTGAAGCCCATCGCCTCGCCCTGCTCGCGGTACCAGTCGAACTTGTGCGGCGGCACGTACTCCACAACCGCCAGGTGGTGGTCCGTGGGGCGCAGGTACTGGCCGAGCGTCAGCACGTCGACGCCGGCTTCGCGGATGTCGCGCATGGTCTGCGCGCGCGCGCGCAGAGGGGGGACAGGGGGCGGAGGGCGGCATGAGCAGCAGCAGCTGAGCAGCGCTGCCTGAGCTGGCTCTGCGGATGCTTGCAGGTAGTCGGTGCGCGCGAGGCCGCGTCGGCGCCCTCGTGCAGACTGTCGCAGCAGCAGCAACGGATGAATGGGTACTGCATGCCGCAGCGGCGGGTCGACAGTGCAAGACGGCGCTGCCGCCTGCATATCTTACTGCAGCGACGGATGAAATGAATGCGGCATCGGCGGCGTGGTGATGTAGCAGGCGGTAAGCCGTTAAGCATTGGGGATAGTTGCCACGCGGCTTCACCAGCACGAGCGCCGCCTGGCGCGCAGCCGAACGGGCGCCGCGCAGCGCGCCTCGCGTGGCGGCAGCAGCAGCGGCGGCAGCGGCGGCAGCTCACCTGCAGCACCTCCGCCTCCGTCTCGCCGAGCCCCAGCATGAGCGACGTCTTGGTGTACAGCGACGGGCGTGCCGCCTTGGCCGCGCGCAGCACGCCGAGGCTCTGCGCGTAGCCCGCGCGCCGGTCGCGCACGTGCGCCTGCAGGCGCTCCACCGTCTCCACGTTGTGCGCGTAGACGTCGAGGCCGGACGTCGCGAGCCGCGCGACCGCCGCCGCGTCGCCGCGGAAGTCGCTCACCAGGCACTCCACGAGCATGCCCGGCGCGGCCTCCTTGATGAGCTCGACCGTGAGCGCAAAGTGCCCCGCGCCGCCGTCCGGCAGATCGTCGCGGTCCACGGACGTGAGGACCACGTAGTTGATGCCCCACCTGCGCGCGGCGGCGGCGGCGGCGGCGGCGGCGCGCGTGGCGGGTGAGGTGCCGCAGCGACCGGCAGGACGTCGTCGCGAGTGTCTATGGACTGAACTCTAGGTTGACCGATTGCAGAATTCATGCTCTATGAAATTGAATGGTCCAAATGATCACGAATCAGAAGATACCAATTTGCCTTCCGCCGCGTAAGCTGCGCAGCTGCCATCACACTACTGCTGCGTCCCACTTTATGGTCCAGACTGTTGGTGAGCAGCGTTGGTGCTGCATCTGACTAACGTTCCATTGCAAGAGCAGATAGCCCTATACTTGAGTGCATTGTAACTTCATGCAGATCAACAAATGGCAAAGTGGCAAAACATCGATAGGACCTCCACCAATATAGACTGGCATTCAAGATCCGACAGATACTCACACTAAATATTGAACTGAACACGCAAGTGACTTTACGGGTACACTCTGCCTCATCCGGCAGACGACAAACTGCACTGTCCTAAAAGCAGCCAGGTCATTGCTTTCGCTGAAGTGATTGTGCTCTAAGCGTATGGCATGCGTACCTGGACACAGCCTGTGCCGTGTGGAAGGGCTCAAAGGGATCGGGCTTAGGCGGGGTGGCGCTGGTGTTGACGGCACAGAACTTGCACCCCCGTGTGCAGGTATCTCCAAGCAGCATGATCGTCCCAGTGCCTCCATTCCAGCACTCCCCGATGTTCGGGCACTGCGCTTCCTCGCAGACCGTATGCAACTTCAGCTCCGACAGAGATTGCTTCAGATCGTTGAACTTGGTCTTGTCATAGCCTGGAGATGGCACTCTGAACCAAGCCGGCCGCTGCGCAGGCATGGCCCCTCCCACGCGCGGAGTTTTCAGGGCAGCAGCGGATTCGGTCACTGCTGTGTGCACTGGCCGGAACTCGATGGACATTTGCGGTGCTCCTCGGCGGGAGCATGGGATCGAAGTGAAGCCGAGGCAGCCGCAGGCTGTCAACAGCAGCACTGCAGCGCCGGCAGCAGATCCTCTGCGCCACATGTGCAGCCTGTGCAGCGCCACGGCTTTCTGTGTGTGCCTGCACAAAACGCGGTCGTCATCATCAACTGCAACTTCCAGTCGAGAGTTGAATTTCCGATGCAACGGAAGGAAGCTAAGCTTCGAAAAGTGCTGTGACACAGGGATGGCGAGCAGGCGAGTGGAGGCAGAGCTGCGCTCGACCAGTACTTTGCCCAGTGTGACCAGATGACCAGAGGCACCAGGCACTTTACATAGCAACTATACCAACTGTGCAAAGCATCCAGGTCTCAATTAGATGCTGTTTGGAGCTAGACCAAACGGCAATGGGGTGGGTCCCACCCCCGGTGGTGCTGGCCCCAGTGCTGACGACGACATATACGAGGATTTCAACTATGCGATCCCCAGCCAGATGCCAGGCACAGCCAGCAACCCATACAGTGGCGGCGTCCCAGGCACTGCCTTCGCCCGGGCCGTGCCGGGCACAGCCTTCAGAGGGGCGGTACCGGGCACAATGCAGCAGGGACGGGGCTTGGCATCGCAGATGGGAGGCGCGCCGGGCACAAGCATGAGAGGGGGAGGGACGGCCAACGGCGCAGGCGGTGGGGAGGCGAGACCCATGACCTCTGTTGCGGGTGCAGGGTACCAATCGAAGAAGGGAGGCGGAGCTGCGTTTGACCCGCTGAACCAGGGGCGTGGACCTGCGCCGGCGCTAGCAGAAAAGGCCAACAACAGCCCTGAGGATATGGCGAAAGAAATGGAGCGGCAGGTGAGCATGTACTATCAACGTGGCGCGGTTGGCACGAGAGCTCTTGATTGTCACCTTGATCTCGGTGCGCAAGGCCTGAAGCTTTCTCACCAAGGTGGCAGCAGGTGGAGCAGTCCAGCTGGGGGGCACATGTCTCTCGGCGGACAGCATTGGTGGAAGTAGCAGTGCTGGCAGGTGGCAGGCAATGCCACCACCAGTGCTGCTGACTGCTGCGTTTGTGCTAACTTGGCGCGCGCGCGAAGCATCCATGCACACAACACAACATGTAATTAAGACAGTGCGAACGCGGCATCAGCAACCTGTGCACCTTGTTGTCCTGTCAGCCTTAAGCTCGCTCTCAGCCACGCTGGGACGGTTTCATCAGTGTCCAGGACGGCGATCGTTGCTGAGCATCTGTGTGAGGATGTGCCGCAACCGTCAGGCTCATTGCTCTGAACTGGCAAGCAAAGGGCAGCTGTAGGCAAACCCTCTGAGCTATGCAGCAACAGGTACGCCAATGCACTCTGCGCTGTGTGCGTTAATTCAACTGTCATCTACTGCTGCACTAGATGTGTGATGTAGTAGCATGGTAGTGTTGGCCGTGCTACGTGCGCGCTTTGCTCTCAGGCGATGCCGCCCAAAGAGACGTTTGCGGTCTGCGGCCGCCGCTCCAGTTAGAACTGCTATTGTTGACGACGTAGGTGCGGGTGTCGGCACCCCTGTGCGCGACAGACATGCATCAAGTCCCGAGCTGCACACACACCGGGGGGGGTAGCTGCCACCAGTGCGTGCGAGTGAGGTAAAGTATCATTTGGGGTGGCCGCGGCGAAGGTGCCCGCACGCAGCCATCCTGCGACAGGCACGGGCCGCGGGGCCATGTCGCGCCGGCGGCAGCAACCGCGTTTGGGCACTCACGGCCAGGATTACCGCCTATATGCCCTCATTCCAGCCGTTGCGAGTGCGGAATATCGCCACCCGAAGCCGCACTGACCTCACTGCAATGCCACCATTTGCCGGATTACAGTACAGACGCATTGTAGGTGTGCAGGCGTCCAGTACAGACGCATTGTAGGTGTGAAGACGCCTGCCCCGAGCTGCCGTTCACCGGCGCGTGCTTCTGAGCTTTTTGCGCCACCGAGGCGCTGCTGCAGTCCGAGCGGTGGCTGCGGCGGCGCCATGCTGTCCGACGTCAATTCCTGTGTCCGCCCGCGCCCTGTGAGAGTCGACAATGCGTCATACCCGTTGAAACATTGCACGCGCTGGCCCCGGCCTATCCACGCCGACCATGGGCTGCTGGCATCAAGCACGATGTAGTACGTTTGCCATTCCCTGCGCAATGCGGATGCTGGTCAAGGTAGCTAGGTGGTGTTGCACACACGCACGCATGTGCTCTCCGCGCCACCGAATCTTGCTGCGCACATGTGCCGCTGTCATTGAGCGCTGCTGCGGCAGCGTCGGTGCGTGCTCCGCGTGTGGACTGCCGTCCGAACCCCAACGCGCCAGCTCTCGGCGCGCCTCCTTCGCGCCGATGCATGCGGCAGCCGCGTGCGCTCCCTCAGCCTCGCCGACGGGCACTCGCTGCTCACCCCGGCCGCCGCCGCCTCTGCAGCTCCGCGCACGCCGGCGTCAGCCCACCCATGTCATCTCTCGCAGCACACGAGTCGCGCGCGGCAGTCACGAATCGCGAGCGCATCCCCCTGCCGCTGCGCGCCGCAGGTGCATGCGCTGCTGGAGTCGAGCGCGGCGGCGGCGGCGCGCGGCGACCCGGCGGCGGCGCTGGAGCGCGCCAAGGAGGCCGACAAGCGCGAGCGCGCGCTGTGCAAGTTCCGCGAGCGCAACGGCAAGGGCGACCAGGCGAGTGGCAGCGCTCAGCTCAGTGCCTCTGGCGCCTACCTCTCGGGCCGCGCTCCGCTGCGTGCACTGCGGTGTTGAGATGCAGAGGGGTTGTGAGCGCGGGGTGCATGAGGATCGGCGTCTGCTCGTCGTCGGTCGCATGTGGTGCTTGGATGGCAGTGACGTCGACGGACCATCGCGCGGTGTTGCTGCGCGAGCGAGCTGGAGCTGACGTAGGTCATGAGACACGAGCGAGCAGTTAGCATCAGGGTGGGTAAGGCAATCATATTCACCTCCCTTGAAACAGCACAAGCTACACTGTACCACAGTGCAAATGCGCGCCAGATTCTGACATACTTGCTCCTAAACATACATACCCCTACACGCCCCTCCCCGTCGTTGTCCAGTTGTCACCATCGCCGCCGGCGCGCACGCGCACACGCCGCCGCAGAACCCTCACGCTGACCTCGACTCCCCCCCCCCCCCCCCCTTTCCCCCATGATGTGTGCGACACGGTGCTGCCTTGCTCGGCGTTGTGTCTGTATGGCAGCATTGGAACTGCTAGCGACTTAGCCTGCAGTCATGCTCACTATAGAGGACTGCGTGGATGAGCAGCGTGCGCGCCCTCCCCCCCCCGCCACCGCCGCGCAGGTGAACCTGGACCTGACGTACGCCGTCGCCTTCAACCTAGCGGCGCGCTACCACGGCGCCGGCCTGCGCAAGGAGGCGCTGCGCGAGTACAGCGCCATCGTGCGCAACCGGCAGTACCCGCAGGCGGGGCGCCTGCGCGCCAACATGGGCAACATCTTCTTCGAGCAGGCCGACTACTTGGAGGCGGTCAAATGCTACCGCATGGCACTGGATCAGACGCCGAATACAGGTGTGCACGCGTGTGGGGTGGGGGGGCTGCGGATAGTGGATGTGTGCTCGTGGTGATGAGCTACTTCCGCGTGTGAGCGCTTTTCAACAGTGTGTATGTGGCTAGGTTTCTTGAACAGGTCCTACCGCATGGCGCTGGATCAGACGCCCAACACACGTGTGCACGCGGGGGGGGGGGGAGGAGGCTGTTGCATTGAGCTGACGAGCAAGCTCCCCGTGTCCAATCGCTTGACAATGCGCTGTTGGCCAACATGGCGTTCATGGTGCCGAGCATCAACCGCAGATGCAAGTGCGGGGTGCTGCATCGCTCTGCTGATGCAGGCGTGTGACGACGCATCGCGCTGTCGTCACGCGGCACTTGCGTCCGCATCCACGGGAGCGTCACACACTGCTGCCAGCAGCGCCCGGTTGCGCAGTTGCCTGTATCCGCACGTAGGCCGTGCCGTGCAATGGCGACAGCAAATGGGCAGTGCAGGGCTGCTGCCTTGTAGCGCGACGTCCAAGGCCGCACCGTAACCTACCCGCAGACGGCCACTGCACTCCCGCTCGCGCTGTGCCGCGCCCCCGACTCACCAGGCTCTGTCCTCTCATGCAATCAGTAGCTCATCATCCGGTGCCCTCCTTACCACCAGCACCATCATCGAACAGTGCGCCCACCGTTGCGCGGCCCGTGCTGCACTCGCTGACGCCGCCACCGCCGCCGCTGCGCCGCTGCCGCGCTCCGCACCGCCGCCGCCGCCGCCAGGCAGCGAGGTGCGGTCCAAGATCTTCCGCAACATCGGCACAGCGTTCGTGCGCATGGGCCAGTACCAGGACGCCATCGGCGCGTACGAGACGGTGATGAGCGGCAGCCCCGACGTCCTCACGGGCCTCAACCTGCTGCTGTGCCACTACGCGCTCGAGGACGCGGCGCAGATGAAGCGCGCCTTCCAGCGCCTCGTGGCCATCGCGATACCGGTGCGTTGAGATACGCTGTGTGACGGCGCATTGTGAGGTGGGAGAACGCTAGTCTCCGTCGCTGCGCGTGCTCTGCGTGGCGATGAAGCGGGCCGTCCAGCGCCTCGTGGCCACTGCGACACCGGTGCGTTGAACGGCGCCTTGTAACAGCGCATCGCTGAGTGACGCCGTGATTTTGTGGGGTGGGGGGACGCGTCCTGTCGCTGCGCGTGCTCTGTGCGGCGATCAAGAGGGCCTGCCAGCGCCTCGTGGCCGTCGCGATCCCGGCGCGTTGAACGGCGCTATGTAAACAGTGTATCGTGAGGTGGGTTGGGGTGATGCTCGTCCCTGTCGCTGCGCGTCGTGCTCTGTGTGCCCATGAAGAGGGTATTGCAGCACCTTGTGGACATTGCGATGCCGGTGCGTGCGCGGCCTTGCCACGGCAGCAGCGCGCGTTGAACCTGTGCAAATAAGAGGTTTCAAGAGGAAGGTATGCTCGTCTCAGTTGAGACAGTATGAGTTTGGCTGCAGGTGGAAGCGCGCGTTCCAGCGCCTCGTAGCCATTGCAAAAGCGCTGTGTGCAAAGCGTTTCCGCGACGGCAGCGCGCACTGAAAGCGCGTCTAGACAAGGGGTGTTGACATGGCTGTCGATGCATTCTTCAAGCATGAGGGGGGAGTATGTGAGTGGGAAATCAGGTTTACCCACGCCACTAATTTGGGCGCAGCGCGCGGCCCGCGCGACACTGCGGACGGGGGCGCCGCCCTCACGCTGCGCGCCCCTCCCTGCGACGCGCGCGCGCTGCAGGGTCTCGCGGAGGACGACGACGAGGACGACGGCGAGGGCAAGGCCGCGGACGACGCCGAGGCGACGGGCCTCGCGGCGGTCGACGCGCTGCGCCAGGAGCTGCGCCAGAAGCGCAAGGAGGCGGACAGGTACAGCCGAGGGCTATGCCAGTCTACGTGCGTCTCGTGCGCTCGTGCGCTGTCGAGCAGCGCAGCTACTGACTCGCACGCTGCCGAGGCGCGTGGGCCGCGGCGGCGGCGGCTGGCGCGCTGCGGCGCGAGCCCTAACCCTAGCCCCAACCCCAAGAGCCGCGGCAGAAGCGCGAGGAGGCGTAGGCGTGCAAGGAGCCGTGCTTTTGGTAGTATGGGCGCTGCTGCGTTTCTCACCATGGAGTGTCGGGCTACGGCTGCACACTGCCAGCGTGTGTGCCAGCCGCGTTGCCTCAGCGTGCATGCTGCACGCCCGGCAGTACCTCAGAGTCTTCGGCGGTGCATTTGAGCTGAGCTGTGGGGCGTCTCCCCCACACCCCTGCGTACAGCCACCGCGCCATCGCCACCGACCTCGTGGCGCAGCGAAATGACATGTGTCACTGCAAGTTCAACACCCGCCGAATTCTTCTTTGAAAGAACCACCTGCATCACTTTTCACCTCGAGCAATGAAGTGCACTTTCAAACCCGCACTTTTCACCTCAAGCAATGAAGTGCACTTTCCAACCCTCTGCTGAAGTTCACACAATGCCTGGGCACCCCCATCGCTCACCTGCCCCCCCCCGCCCCCCCCCCCTCCCTTTCACACGCACGCGCGCGCGCACGCGCTTACCGCGCAGCTACATCATGACGGCCGCCAAGCTCATCGCGCCCGCGCTGGACGCGCGCGACTGCGACGCGGGCTACGCGTGGGTCATCGACGCGCTCAAGGCGGAGCGCGAGGCGCTCGCGAGCGCGATGGAGGTCGAGCGCGCGCTGCACCACCTGCGCGCGCGCCAGTTCGAGCGCGCGATAGAGGGGCTCAAGGCCTTCGAATGGAAGGACGCGCCGCTGCGCGCCATGGCCGCGACGAACCTGTCCTTCATCTACTTCCTGGAGGGCGACTTCCGCAGGTGAGGGGGGCGCAGAGCGGTACTGTAGGTATGCTGTGTACGAGGGTGGGTAGCTCGAGGGCGGCTTCCGCGCCATGGCCGCGACGAACCTGTCCTTCATCTACTTTCTGGAGGGCGACTTCCGCAGGTGAGGGGGTGCGGCGGTATGTAGGTATGCTGCGGACCAGGGGTAGGTAGCTCGAGGGCGACTTCCACAGGTTCGGGGCGCGGTAGCAGCGTGCCAGGGGTACGTATCCTGCGTAGAAGGGAAGGTATCGCGTCGCCCTCGGATGCTGCCCACACGTGTGCAGGACGTTTGTGGCACGCATCCAGTGGAAATCGCTGGTCTCTGTGGGTGTTGACATCACGCGGTGCAGACCTGTTGGTGCTCAGGCGCCATTGCCAACAGCTGCCTGTCCCTGCGGGTGCACCGGCGGTTTGTGGCGCTGACTTGGGGCCTGGGACATGGGTACGCGTCGGACGCAACGGCAGCGCTCAACAACGGCGCTCGACAGCGACGGCTCAGTTGCGGCGCACTAGGGCTGCAAGGGCGCGTAGCTGCGTATTATGGCCGCCAGGCAACACTCCCTTCACCACCTTGCATTCACAGGTCTTCAGGACGATCTATCGGCGCCAAGCACTGCTGCTAGGGTGCTGCGCCCTCCTTAAACCTTAGTTGCTGGACGTCAGTCGCGGATGCGTGCTGCTCGCCGTTTGTGCTTGTTCGTTGCTTCAGCAGCTTCAGCAGCGCCGCATCCCAGTGCAAAGGCGAGGCGTGCACGCGCCGCGGCTCAGGCGCTGCCTGCAGGCGCAGGCGCTGCCCTTAGGAGTGCGCTGCCCTGCGTTCGCAGGCCTCAATCTCTCGCGCGCGGTCTATCTTTGCACGCGGGAACTGCAGACCCCTATGCACGAGCTGTGCGCCTGCGGTCTTGCGCCTGCATTTGCATCTGCTCTGCGCGTACGCACACCCCAGTTGTGAGTGCGAATGAGCGCGTACGCACGCGCGCTGAGTCCTTGAAGTTGCAGGCACGCGCCCTCGGGAGCATGGGGGTCGTGTCGCCTGACGCGCTCGCCGGCCGCTCGCCACGCCGCGGGGCCCTGGCGGCGATATTCGCTGAGGATCACCGCAGCAGGCCGTGGAACCTGCGCAGTGCTGGTCGTCACATCCGTCCTGAACGTCAAGTGAAGACGTGCGCTGACGCGCTGTCGTGACACAGGCCAAGCATTCGAAGCAGGCGACAGAACGTCGGCAGCGCAACCATTGATTATTCTGTATACGCCGTGTTGCCTCATTGCTCAGCGCGGACTCGTACGCGGACCTCGCGGTGCGCACGGACCGCTACAACGCCAAGGCGCTCGTCAACAAGGGCAACTGCCTCTTTGTCGCGCGCGAGCACGCGCGCGCCAAGGAGGTCTACCTCGAGGCCATCGGCGTTGAAGTGGACTGCGTCGAGGCCATCTTCAACCTCGGGCTCGCCAACATACAGGTGCGTCGTCCGTGAAGTGGCCCGTGTGTGCCGACGGGAGGATGCAATTTGAAGCGGTGGCCGCGCATGCAGCGTTAGCGGAAGAGCGTGACCGTACGATACAGCGGGCCTGGAGGGCGCGGGGCTGCTGCCCAAACTCTTCTGGCCGGAAATGAGCGCAACGCCTCCGTGTGTAGGCGTAAACTGTGCTGCTTTGTTCAAGGCGAGGCAGAAGCGGTGCCGCGTGGCCTGGTACTGCGGTCAGCCATCGCGCTCTGTAAAGGCTCTATGGTGGGCATGAGCTGAGTGCGCGAGGCGCTTGATTCCTCAGCATTGCCTGTACCAGCTGTTGTCTGAGAGCGCCGGTACCACAAGCTGTCTTCATCCCTTTTTGAACTTGTCGGCGATGAGTTTTGGCCAAGGGCACCCTTGACACAGGCGCAGGCAAGCGAGCCATTCACAGCGTTGAAAGATACGCACGCTGAGCTGTGCACCCCGCCGCGGTCATCCCGTCACGTGCGTAGCGCCAGTGCCGCGGCACCCTTCGCCAGCGTGCAGGATGATTGACGCTGCTTCAGCGCGGCGCGGCCGGCACGCTCGTGCGGCTGCTGCAGCTGGCAATGCTCCACGTTGTTTGCATCGCGTGGGCCAGCCTGCGATGACGTAGCACGGCGTGATGCTGGCGTGGCCGCTCTGCGCGCGTTTGCGTTGCGGCGCCCTGCGCTCTATGCGCGTCAGCACCGAGCCACTGCCTGTGCTGAGCGCCATTTCATATTTCGGACTTCACATGAACCGACCGCAGCGGCAGCACCTGGTCACTTGCATGCCGCGCCTGCCGCGGCAGCGCTCCCCGTAACTCACTGCAGACCGCCACCGAGACTGGCATTCTCACAGCAACACGGCTCCGCTATTCTTATGGCACCACACATCAATTCAGCAAGCTTCTGCGCCGCGCATTGCGCATGTGCTGACTGCGACACGCTCCGCCATACTCGCTGTGCCGCCGCCGCTGCCGCCGCCGCCGCCGCTGCCGCCGCCGCCGCCGCTGCCGCCGCCTCCGCAGCTGGGCCTCGTCGGCGACGCGCTGCAGGCGTTCGAGAAGCTCCACACGGTGCTGCCGACGAGCGCGGAGGTGGTGTACCACATTGCCAACCTGCACGAGCGCGGCCGCGACGACCTCGCCGCCGCCGCCAAGTGGTTCAACATACTGCTGGCGCGCGTGCCCACGGTGCGTGCGCGCTCACTGTATTGTCACAAGTCAGGCCCACACAGTGTCACATTATTATTTTGTTGAGGGAAATGCAGGGGGAGGGGGAGGGAGGGCTCTTTGTGGAAGCTTGAGATTAGGGTAGGGGTTAGGGGGGGTGCTCTTTTGGAAGCTGGAGATTGGGGTAGGGTTTATTGATGTCCAAGCCTCTACAGCGTGGCGCACAACCACACATCATCTACCACCTATTTGTCAACAATGCGGTGTGTACATCGCCCACATGGTGGTGAGGGTAGCGCTTGTGATCCTCGCGGGGCTGCTCCATTCCTCAGGGTCTGTTGTGGTGATGAAATGCTGCTGGCGCGGGCGTCAACGGCGGGACCGGCTGGCTGCGCTGCGCGCCTCTCTATCGCAGTGTGTAGGTACAAGTGCTCTCTCTCTCTCCTGTGACCATGCACAGTACTTCCCTGTGTAGTCACTCTACCTCGCTGCTGCGCGCCACTGCAGTGCCGTATTGAGCGCGCAATGAGGCGGCAGTGGTTGCCAGCAGCATGCGCGCGAGTGCATCATGCACAGGCAGCACTCCTGCAGTTATTGGGCTGCTCGCGCTGTATGCAACAGTATCGGGCATTGTGCTGCAGCTGCTGCCAGCGCGATTGCTGCCAGGCTTGAATGCAAGCACGCCCCCACAGCTCAGTTTCTGACTACTAAAGTGTACTCAACACACAACGTTGTGCGAGCTGTCACAATGCACACACGCGGTCCGCAGTCAAGCTCTGCGCATTGTAGCACTGCAGTCTAGGCCGCACTGCTCAAGCAGTTTCGCCAGCGATGACGGGTCCCGTGTACTTCGCCTGGCGACGGTCCCCCTGTCCAACACCCCCTCCCCCTGGGGGGGGGGCTCAGTCCAGATACACACCCACATCGCCTTGCCCCATTGCTTGTGACGCTTCGCGCAGGACCCCGGCGTCCTCGCGCGCATGGGCCAGATCGCCAACCGCCAGGAGGACGAGAGCCAGGCGTACCACTACCACCTCGAGTCGTACCGCCACTACCCCGCGAACCTCGACGTCATCTCGTGGCTCGGCGTGTGGTACGTCAAGAGCGAGCTGTACGAGCGCGCCGTCGCGTTCTTCGCGCGTGCGTCGCAGATCCAGCCCGGCGAGGTCAAGTGGCGCCTCATGGTGACGTCGTGCTACCGGCGCATGGGCGCGTTCCAGCGCGCGCTCGACCTGTACGAGCGCATCCACGCCGAGCACCCCGACAACCTCGAGTGTCTGCGCTACCTCGTCGCCATGTGCAAGGACCTCGGGCGCCCGTACGAGCAGTACCAGGCGAAGCTCGCGCGGCTCGACCGCGGCGGCGGCGGCGGCGGCGGCGGCAGCGGCGGCGGCGGCGGCGGCGCGGCGCAGGCGTCGCGCGCCGCCGCGCCGCCGCTGCAGCAGCAGCAGCCGCAGGCGCCAATGCAGCAGCAGCAGCAGCAAGACGGAGCGCGGGGATCCTTTTCGGGGGCCAGCGCGGCGGGGCTGAATGCGCCCAACGTGCGCCAGCTGGACCGTGGCGCCAGCGGCGGCGGCGGCAGCGGCGCCGGCAGGCAGGACGACGACGATTTCGCGGACGCCGACGTGGGGGAGCTTCTTGCATGATGAGGATAAATATTCAGATATATCGCTGGTATTTTCATCGCCATCGCATCGCCCCTGCCGTCCCCGCTGCTGGGCTTGTTCAGCACCGAGCCGAAATCTCATGGTATCGGAGCTTTTCAGTCCTTTCGAGGCCAAGAGTTTCTGCGCAGTTTTGATGATTTTAATTTTTTCGGGACAATTGGCTTAAAAACAGACAGACGACCAGCAAGATGCATGCACATCTGCCAATAACCAGACACTGGACACGAGACGCAAACGATCCATAAAAACCGTGTGCCTGTCACGTGTGTCGCGGTGGTGACTGAGGTTTGACTGTTGGCATCCCCAACTGGAGTTGAAGGGGCTGGTTTTTGTTTTTTTTTTCGTAGCGCACTCCACGCTGCTGAGCCTAACTGAGCTTGCTCGTTCAGGCAGTGGCACCGCGAACGAGCTTCGCGGTGTTTTGCTGGGGTGCCTCCGACTTCTCGGAGCGCGCGAGAGCGCGCTGGGGCGCTGGCGAGGCGCATCGCAATTGAATCGTCGCCTGAGGTCAGACCGGAGGAGAAGACTGCTGGTGCAGACTTGACAGCAGCACTGCTGCTGCTGCTGCTGCGGCATGCACCTGCTGCTGAACAACGACGCTCGTGGCGACAGGAGCGAGTCTAGCGTCAAGTCGGAGGACGATGTCGGCAATGCGTATAGCGGCGGCAGCAGCAGCAGCAATCAGCTAGGAGGTGGCCTGCTGCACCTGAGTGCGCGCGGTGCGCCAGCAACGGCCGCTGAGCAGCATGCTGTGGCCTCTGCACGCATGCCTGCAGGCGCTGCTGCTGCTGCTGCTGGCTTCGGCGTCGGCGTCCAAAAAAAGATCACATGCGAAGGTGCGCAGCGCAGCAGCTCTTGCAAACAGCGTGGCCTTGTCAAGCACTGTGGCAATGCGTATCCTCGCAGTTGCATTGTCTAAGGTGTCCAGCATCACGCTGAACGGCCGGCAGGGTTTGACTGCATCGTCTCCTATGGCACCGTAGTGGCACTGCCGCGCAGCTCGATTATGGGGCATGCCACTTACGTTCGCCTACCCATCACACTTCATGTTGAACAACCCATTCTGCAATATGTTCAAGTTTGTACCTCCCGATGCTCAAGGGTAGGTTTTGTGGAGGAGGAGGAGTCACATTGGGGGGGGAGTCACAGGGGGTGCAGGGGTGCTAGTAGGATCCTTCAACTCACTCTGAAACTGCGGAGCAGCACGCGCTGCCAGAACACAACTTGAAGGTTTTGGCAGAACACATGGAGGCTCGAGTTTCAGGGCAATGCTCGGCTTTGACGCCGCTCGCAAAAAGGGTCGCAGGACACTGGAACCTCAGGCTTGATTGCCAAATTGCCATGTGGTATCTGATGCGCAGCGCCTCAAATTGCAGCGCTTACCTCGTGCCGACGCAGCAAGAACTCTGTTAAAGACGTGTGCCGCTGCATCATCAGTGAAGCTCTTCTGCACACTGCGCAAAGGCACTGTCGTTGCCTGAGCCCATTGCGCCGAGATCACAGCGCGCAGACACTACGGCCACCACCGTGGCTCCGAGTCTGTCCTCCCCCTCCCCATAGCTGCGCGCCTCAACTTGAAGTTGCGGCGCTTACCTCGCGCCAACGAAGCACACATCTGGCCACGGCGTATGCCGCCGCGTCATGAGTGAAGGTGTGCTGCACACTGCCAGGGCATCATCGTCGCCTGAGCTCGCTGCGCAGATATCACAGCGCATAGACCCCATTGTCACCACGCACGGCTCCGAGTCTCTCGTCCTCTGCCTCCCCCCCCCCCCCTTAATGCTGCACGCCTCAAGTTGCGGCGCTTGACTCACGCCAATGATGCACAGTCAGTTGCAGACATGTGCTGCTGCATCATTAGTGAAGCTCTGCTGCTGCATCATTAGTGAAGCTCTGCTGCAGTGCACACTGCCAGGGCATTGTTGTCGCCTGTACTCGCTGCGCAGCACGGCTCCGAGTCTGCTCTCTAGGGCTCCTCTCCCCCCCCCCCCCCCCTCATGCTGACGCTGCTGCCTCGCTGTGCCCCGCGCCTGGGCGCGCCCACGCCGGCAGGTCTCGCGTGCTCCAAGACGCCGTCGTACGGCTACGAGGACGACCGCAAGCGGCGGCGCTGCAGCCAGCACAAGCTCGACGGCATGGTCTACCTCAAGCGGCGCAAGTGCAGCATGGGCGCGTGCGAGAAGCTGTCGTCGTACGGGCGCGTCGGCGGCTCCGCGCGCTTCTGCCTCGCGCACAAGGCGCCCGACATGGTCGACCTTGTGAACCGCCGCTGCGAGGCGGACGGCTGCAACCGGCGCCCCGTCTTTGCGCCGCCGGGGCAGAAGGCGCGCATGTGCTCGGACCACCGCGGCCCGAATCATGTAGATGTCATTAATCATCGATGTTTGTGGGCGCAGTGCAGCATGGTCGCGTGCTACGGCCTGCCGGGCGAGCGCGCGAGCAGCTGCGCCGCGCACAAGACGGAGGGCATGCAGAAGAAGAAGGGGCGCGCGGGCGGCGCGCCGACGCTGCCGCTCATGGCCGGCTCCACGCCGCCGCCGCTGCTGCCGCCGTCGATGCTGCAGCACCACCACTTTGCGGCGCATGGCGGCGGCGGAGGCGGCGGCGGCGGCGGCGACGGCGGCTTCGCCATGGGCCTGCAAGATAGCGGCCTGGGGTTGGCGCGCGGCGTCGACGACCGACCTGCGCCGTGGCACCATCCGTTTGGCGGCGGCGGCGGCGCGGCGCAGGCGGGGCGCAAGCGCGGCATGGATGAGGCGGGCATCGGCCTGCACCACGCGCAGCAGCAGATGGGGGGGCACATGTTTGGTGGCGGCGGAGGCAGCGGCGGCGATGGCGGTCAGGCGGCGATGGCGCCGATGCCGTACCTCCTCCAGCAGCAGCAGCAGCAGCGGTTGCAGTCCGCCCAGTACATGCAGCAGCAGCAGATGCAGCCCCAGCAGCAGGGTTCAATGGGCTCGTTCATGCAGCAGCAGCAGCAGGGGCTGGGGGGCGCGCCGCAGCACAACGCGCTGGCGCACCAGGCGCCGCAGCTGCTGCAGCAGCAGCAGCAGATGTCCATGTACGGCGGCAGCATGCGGCACTCGCCGCAGCCATCGCCACACCAGCAGCGGCAGCAGCAGCCATCTGTGCTGCACAGCAGCTTCGCCGGCAGCGCCGGCGGCAGCATGCCCTCGCTCGTCGGCCCCGCGGCGCCCGACCCGCAGCACGCGCGCTACTGGCCGCACCCGTCCAGCGCTTCTCCGGCGGCGGCCAACGAGTTTGGGTTTGTGCCGCGAGGGGCGCGCGAGGACTCGCACGGCACGCGCAGCCCCTACCAGTACGCGGACTACACGTGGGGTCCATCCGGCGGCGCTGCCAACATGTACGGCCTGCCGGCTGGCTCGTCGAACGAGGGCTTGGCTGGGTACTTTGGCAGCGGCGGCGCCGGCGGCGCAGCGGCGTACGCTCATCCCTCGCTGCTCAAGGAGCCGGGAGGGGGGTTGCGGGGGTTCGAACTGCAGCAGCGCGGCGTGCAGCACCAGGCGGCGTCGCTGCTGCCACAGCAGCAGCAGCAGCAGCAGCAGCGCATGAGCCAGACGGCGGCGCCGCCGATGCAGCACCTGCTGCAGCACCAGCACCACTACCAGCAGCAGCAGCAGCAGAACCTGCAGCAGCAGAAGGCGCTGCAGCGCGCGCACACGCTGCAGATGCAGGAGGCGCAGAGCAACCTGCAGCGGCACCAGCAGCTGATGGCCGGCGCGCAGCTGTACGGCGGGCCCTCCTCCGTGGCGATGGCGTCGGCGGCAGCGCACTACGGCGGCGCGGGCGGCGGCAGCGGCGGCGAATCCAGCAACGGCGCTGGCGCGGCGCCGGCAAGAGCGGATGCGCACGGCGGCGGCGCAGCAGCGCAGCACGCGGTGCTGGGCAGCGGCCCGCCGCGCAGCGCCTCCGCGCCGCCGACGTGCCACCTGGATGAGGGGTTCGCGCGGCTGCTCGCGACAGCCGCTGCCGCCGGCGCGGCGCCGCAGCCGCAGGCGCAGGCGCCCCCCGCGGCGGCCAGCAACGGCGACGCGACGCGGGCGGCGGCGGTGATGGTCACGGCGGGCGGTGGCGTGAGGGGCGGGGGGGGGGGGCAGATGGCGCAGTACCATAGAGCGGGCGCCGCGCACTACGGCGGCAGCGTGCTGCTGAAGGAGCCGCTGTCGCCGGCGCCGCAGTCGTCGGTGCCGTCGATGACGTGCGGCGCGGACGCGGCGGAGGACGCGGCGGAGGCGGCGGCGGCGATGCTGCTGCGCAACGCGGCGCAGCAACGGGACAACACAGTGCCGTCCGGCTAGGCGGGGAGTTAGACTCGTTACCGGGGGGGTTCGGGGGGGGGGAGGGGGGGTTATGTGGTCATGTATCGCCGGTAGCACAGTGGGTGGTCGTTTACGCGTGCCTGCGGGGCATTCACACACGAGGGGCGCCCACAGGGTGTCACAGGCTGACAGCGGACAAGCTGTATCGTCTGCGCAACTCGTCCGTCTCGCATAGGCTCCCTCACCGCGCAGCGACAGCGCACTTGTCGGAACATTCGTCAACCCCCATTCACTGGCACAGCTGTGCCAGCGGCCGCGCGCTGCTGTTGTATGTGGTCATCATAGCCGCCAGCCCATAGGCGCCAGCGATTGCGATTCCGTCTCCTGCACACTGTGTAGAGCCGTCGAGATATATGTTGATATCTCGCTCTGTTTTTTCTGTCAGTCGCTCACATGTAACATGACATTGAATCTGTTGTCATCTGCGTGCCGCTCAACTGCTTGCCTCTTGTTGTGCGCTGCTGCTGCTGCTGCTGCTGCTGCTGCTGCTGCTGCTGCTGCTGCCTGCACCACGTTGGCATATGGCTGTCTGCAGGTTGATGCCTGGTCTAACGCGATGTACACATTACATTGCTAGCACTGTCACACTGGAAGTGTAATGCGCGCAGGTGATGTCAGAGACCTATGTAACCAACATGCATGCACTATGCATCATGTTCATTCATCACAACATCCATGCACTATGCTCTCCCACCCCGTCCAATCTTATTAGCCAGTCCAATCTGCTACTTAGTGCAATTGAGCTCATAAAGCTCTAGCTCTGCAACCAACACTGCACCAGACCGTTATGTGATGCTGCGCATGGTATCCAGCAGCTGTGAGAACCTCAGATCTTCAGGGCCCCGCGCCAATTGCATAGCGGCACCACGGTCGTGAGTTGAGGTAGCGGCGCTGTGAGTTCAACACCACTTCAGGCCTGGGCGCGCGAGATGGCGCACACTGCTCGGGTGGTCGGCCTGCCCAATCTCGGAAACACATGCTTTCTGAACAGCGTCCTGCAGAGCCTGGCGTCACTGAGGCACTTCGTCAGCTATCTGGAGGGGATGCGTCCTACCGTAGGACACGCCAGCCGGGCCTCATTTTCTCGTACCCTGCTGCAATGCCTGAGCCAGCTGGCTGGGGGCGCTGCGGCTGCTCCGTCATCGACCTACCCCATCGCGAGGGAGGTGTACGAGGGTCTGCTGAGGAAGGCACCCACGTTCCAGGGCAGGGACCAGCAAGATGCACAGGAGGCCTTCCACGCACTCGTGGACTTGGTGGACGAGGAAAGGATCCAGCTGAAAAATAGGCTGGGCTCGGCGTACGTGGTGCCGTTGAGATCGCGGCGAGATTTCCTGCGCATCCACCCCGCCCCCCCGTTTGCCAGTGGAGGCCTGGAAGCCCTGCTGAGGCCCGCAGCGGCGGTGCTGCCGGCGAGCTTCTTCGGCGCCCTGCCCATGCAGGGGACGCTCTGCTCCTCGCTGCGCTGCGTCGTCTGCAACACGTCCAAGCCGCTCACGGTCGCGCCGTTCATCGACATCAGCCTGCCGCTGCCGGAGGCCTACCAGCTCTACGGCGGCGGCGCCTCCGCCCACCACGCCAGCAGCAACGGCTTCGCCAACGGCAACGGCGTCGCCAATGGCAACGGCGCCGCCAACGGCAACGGTGCCGCCGCCGCGTGGCACCCGCTGTTCTCCGGCGCGGCGCTCGCGGGCGGCCGCCACGGCTACCTGTACCACCAGCAGCACTACCACGCGCACCACCGCGCGCCCGCGATCGTCATGCACAGCGACGGCTCCGTGGACCTCGAGGCGTGCCTGCGCGCGTTCATGCAGGAGGAGGAGGTGGAGGGCGTCGAGTGCGACGCGTGCACGCACAGGCGGCGCCGCGAGCGCCGCATACAGGAGCGCCTGCGCCGCGGCGTGCCGGCGGAGTACGCGAGCGCGCAGCCGCCGGCGGCGGCGGGCGGCGCGGAGGCAGCGGCGGCGCTGGCGGCATTCGACGAGGACGGCGAGGGGCCGGAGCTGCGCACCTTTGTCAAGCGCCTGTCGCTCGCGCGCCTGCCGCGCGTCCTGTGCCTGCACTTCTGCCGGCGGCACTACTCGCCGTCGCGCGAGCGCATGGTCAAGCTGTCGCAGCGCGTGCGCTTCCCGCTGGAGCTCACACGCGACGGCCTCGCGCGCTGCGGCGCCGTGGCGGACGCCGCCGCCGCCGCCGCCTCCTGCACCGCGGCGGCAGCGGCGGCGGACCTCGGCGGCAGCATGAGCGGCAGCAAGAGCGCCGCTGCCGACAGCGACCTGTACCTGCTGCGCGCCGTCATCGTGCACCAGGGGTCCGCGGACGCGGGGCACTACGTCGCGTACCGGCGCGTCGGGCGCGGCGCGGCGTGGGTGTGCGCGAGCGACGCGGCGGTGCGCGCGGCGACGGAGGAGGAGGTGTGCGCGTGCGAGGCGTACATGCTCTTCTACGAGGCCACCAGCGGCAGCGGCGGCGGCGGCGGCGGCAGCGGCGGCTGCGCGAAGGCGGGCGGCGGTGCGGGGGACGCGGAGGAGGGCCTGGAGGCGGTCGCGTAACGGGGCGGAGCACTGCGGCGGTGGCGGCATTGGCAGCTGCTGGCATGCCTCCCCCAACGCTCGAGGGTTAGACGGGAGGGAGGGCGTGCACAGGCAGCGACAACAGCGCACTGTGCACGGCGCGCGGGACCTCCTGCCCAGTGAGCGGAGAGGCTCCCGGCGCAGACCGGCCGGCGCGACGCACTTCATGTTGTGATGGCAGCAGTTCCATACTCCGGCGCCGATGCGGTAAGGCAGAGGCAGCAGCACGCCGCGAGCTGCAATTTTGGCCCTACGGGGCGGGGCTGGAAGCCCCCCTGCCGCTTCCGCCACTTTGAGGGGGAGTGGGGGGGGAGAGGGGCTACGCTTAGTGAGGCTCCAGCCCTGTGCAAATTAGCCAGCGGCGCCGCGTGATCGCGCGCGCCGCTCACGCTGTAAGTAGATAGGCGCCGCTGCTCAGCAGCAGCAGCGGTGCTCAATGCTCCGGGCTGCGCACGCGGCGGCAGCGGCGGCCGGCGGCTTGCAATGCGGGCCCCCGGCTTGTGGCCCGGTACACTTCAAGTTGAGGTGCAATAGACACGCCCCCATACCTTGAAAGCAGTCGTGCTTGAACTGCGTGCATTGTTGCACGAGTGCATCGCACGCGGCAGTGCGGCGATCTGTGTGCCTGCTTGGGGTTGTCGATGGTCACCCACAGAGATGCGAGCGCGCGTGCGTTGGAGCTGTTCCGCATTGCCATCCTGCGCTGCTTTGTGAAGTGCATTGCATGTTGATCCCCCCCCCCCGTGGCGCCCCACCTTCGGCAACAGCGTTGTTCGCCTGCCCACCCCCTCTTGACTCCGTGACGGGCGCCATGATATCATGATAGACGATGCCATGTTGAGCACTCAGTATAGAGTCGAGTATTTGCAAACGCACGCCGGCGATACCAGTGTTGTGCCGTTCAGAGCCATCTGGAGCCCCCCCATGTCAGGTCCGATGCCGTGCTGTCACATTGTGATGGTCATGCAGGCATGCAGTCACTCAGTCAAGAGCGGAAGGGGCAGCAGAATTCTGCGGGCGGTATGAGTGCGCGTGTGCGCGAGTAGAAAGTGATCACTCAATTGTGACAAAACGGCATACTGAAGTATTTCAGAAGTACATGGAAGCCACCTTGCCACGCAACCTGGAAAAAGCCCCCCCAGTTTGCTACCAAGTGCAGTCAGCCATGTTTCAAAACTTCCTCGGACGTGCTTGACTGTGTAAGGAGCATGTTCCAGATCACATTGTGTGATCCATGCTGGAGTGCCTGCAGAAATGTCATTGTCCTGAGAGCACCACCACAAAACCACTACCTTCACCTGGGCAGACCTGCCTACTCGAGTCCCGTTTTTGGTGCAAAAGCGCGCATACCATTCCCACGTAGTGCTGAGCACCTTGCGCTCAACATCAAACAACAAAGGCTACTGCTTTTCTGATAAAACACACTGTACCCTTCTGGTGAGTACGCTCCACCAGATGGACAGATCACGAAGCAACCACATGTGGCAGAGGACCGGTTGCCTCAGAGCTGGCCACAGCTTAAAGCTCGTAGCTAATGAGGCCTTGCTTTCACAAGGAAGCTCAGAGAGTCTGATTCATCCCCCCCAGGGTGCATCACAATTCTCCATGAGTCAAAGCTTTCAATGCTTGACTGTTGCGCATCGCACACATGTCAATGTGCTGCACATTGAGCATCACTGCCACTGGCCAAGCCTCAATTAGCGCGCCTCGTCATCATGATTTGAGCCGCGCCCAACGGCGCTGACAGCAAGGCTGCGTCGGCGTGAGGCGCGCATATGCCTCTGTGCTCGAGGGCAGTGCTCAGGCATATGCAGAAGCGCTCCTGCGCGCTGCCCGCGCTGTGGCATCAGCTGTCACGTGCGACATGGGGGCGCTTTCTGCGGGCATGTCAGGTGCTGCAGTCGCCGTCGGCGACTGCTGCGGCCGCGCGCCGACGCCGCTGCCGAGCGAACCGCCGCTGTCGCCGCCGCCGCCGCCGCCGCCGCCGCTGCCGCTACCCTCGCCCATGGCCGCCGCCGCCGCCGCCGCTGACAGGCTCTTCCCGCGCAGCGGCTCGGAGACCTCCTGTACCACCGTGCGTGTGATGAAGAGCACCTGCGCGACCGCCGCGAGCAGCAGCGCGACGTTGAGAGTGATGAGCAGTGCGCCGAGGATGTTCGCGCCGTGCGCGCCGCCCGCGAGCGCGCCGCTCGCGAGCAGCAGCGCCGCAAGCATGTTGAGCGCGAGGATGACGCCGCCGAGCGTGTAGACACGCGCGTCGGCGCCCGTCGCGTGCGGCGCCGCGCGGCCGTACGCGGCGAGCGTCACGATGGCCAGCGCGCAGGCCATGGCGCTCTGGCCGGGCGAGCCGGGGAAGGTGAAGACGAGCGCGCCCGTGAGCAGCAGGCGCCGCAGGCACTCCCAGAGCTCCCAGTAGTCTGCAGCGGCGCGGCGTGGAGCGGCGGCGGCAGCGGCGGCGGCGGCACGCAGAGTGCTGTTGTCAGCCTTGTGCTGTGCAGATGAGGTGAAGACAAGTGAGCTGTTGACAGCGTTGTCCGCATTGGTCCACATCAAGATATCTGGGAGTAGGCTGCCTGGTGCATTGAGTTGCAGGCGCTATGCAGCTCATCCACCCACCTCTGACACAAACTCAAGCGCGTAATGATATGTTGCAGGCACGGCAAAGACCAAGCATGGAGAACACGCGAGTTGTGCATGGCTGTCAGCAGTGAACCCACAGGGGCGCGCTGGCTGGCAAGACGTGCGCACATCGTGCATCCATGCATCCTCCGTAATGTGTTGGCAGCTGAACTGCACGCAACTCCTGCGCACGCGCGGAGGCCGCACTCACAGCGGTCCGGGCGGTAGGGGCGCCACAGGAAGGCGGTCGAGCGCAGCGCCGGCACCGCCTCCGCCGCGCGCAGCGCCTCGAGGCGGCTGCTCTCGTGCCGCAGCGCCGCGCGCAGCGCGTTCCGCAGCGATTCCTTGGGCCCCGCAAGCAGCAGCACGCCCCTGCTCCTGCGCAACGACGCCGTGCTGCTGCGGTGCTGCGAGCCGCTGCCGCCGCCGCCGACGTCGTCGCCGCTGCAGCGGTAGAGGGTGCTGCCGCCGCGGGCGGCGGCCCCGTCGGCCGTGCCGGCACCGGCGGCGGCGGCGGCGATGGCGGCGGTGGAGGGGACGTCGAGGGCGAGGCGGGCGCGCGCGCGCAGCATGTCGCGCGCGCGCCAGAGGTACCACGCGTACAGCGCGGGTATGCCCAGGGGGTACACGAGCACAAAGACGGCGGCGTAGGCCATGTAGTAGGTGTGCTTGGCGGTGTCGCAGGAGATTGAGTAGTCTGCACGTAGCCACCGCGCGTCGGTCCCCGGCAGCGTGTCGCACGCGAACGTCTGGAAGCACACCTGCGCGGCGTCAGCGTGGCGCGCAGCATCGGCGGCGGCGACACGTTGCAGCATCTGCATACTTGTGCGGCGATGGTAGATTTGCAGAGCGCGCGGCAAGCGTGTGTGCGGCACTCGATTGGCATCTGTACATGCTGTTCGAACGTGCTATCATGCAAAAGTGGGCAGGAACTGTCAGGCTGGCCCTCACCAAGTCAGCTCTGCGAGCCAACAAGCTGAACAAACGCTGCTTTGGGCTGCCCGACCTCGGTAGACATACCAGCTTGTGCGCGGCCGCACAGCAGCAGGAGCTGCTGAGGCTGCGCGTCCAAGCAACAGGCATGCAGACATCGCAAGGGCGGCTCCAGGGCCCTGCCGAGCGCTGTGCTACGGCACTAACCCTAACCCTAACCCTAACCCCTAACCCTAACCCTAACCCTAACCCAATCGAAGACGCCACAGCGGCAAAGCGCGCACATGCAGGCCAAGCTCATGCGCCGCTCGCCGCGAGGGAAGCCGCAGATGCACGCGCGCAGCAGCAGCAGCGGCGGCGGCAGCGGCAGCGCAGCGGCGGCGGCTGCCACGCACCGTGCTCACGCCCGAGAAGATCACGAAGGTGAACGCCAGCACAATCTGATGGCCGCGCTCAGCGAGCACCACGAGGATGCCGCGGCTGAAGCGGCGGCACGCGCCGCGGCGCGGCACGCAGCGCAGCAGCCCCCGCCGCCGCCGCTGCGCGCCTTCCCGGGATCCGCCCGATCCCCTGGCGAGAGCGGCGGCGCTGCTGGCGTCGTGCGGCAGCGACAGCGCGGACGCGGCGCCGCTGCTGAACGTGGTGCGCGGCGCGGCGGTGTGGAGGCGGCGCCGCGCGCAGCGCCGCGCCGCCGCGAGCGCCGCGACGACGGCGAGCGGCGCCAGCGTCGCGACGAGCAGCGTCGTGTAGAAGTCTGTCGCAAACACGCACGACATCGGCAGGAGCACGACGCCGAGGTTGACGACGCTGAGCCAGCGCAGGAAGTCCTGGGGGGGGGCGGGGGGGGGAGGGCGGGGCAGTGATGCTCAGGTTTGAGCGGCGCGGATGGGCTTGTAGTGGGGGCGTTGGGGGGGCAAGTGACATGGGATGGAGCGGTCCGGAACTGCTTGCGGCGCCGCTGTAAGCTTGCACAGAGGCCTCACAGACGAAGCAACGTGGGCACTGGAAGAAGCTGTTGGGGGGTTTGGTGGCGTGCAGGCGCAACAAGGATATGGTGTGACATCTCGCAGGTGGTGCGCACCAATCCCGCGCACACTCATTCCATGGATGGTGTTGCTGACAGCAACGCTGACCAGGTTGCGAAGCAGCGGTCTACAAACGCACATGCTCACCTTCTTGAAACTCGCAATCTCAGACTGGACCAGAGCCTCGTGCACAGCATGCGTCATGACTCACGACGTGTGTGTTTGCCGTGGCCGTCACTGACAGCGGGGCTGCGCGCGTCAGCCCAAACGCAACGGCGGGGAGGGACTCTTTGTTCGACTCGCTGCGCGCGCACACGCAAGCCCCCCCCCCCCCCCCCCCCAGCCAGATGCACGCCCCCCCGCTCACCTGGTAGATGGGCGGGAACTGCACCCCCGAGATGGACACGAACTGCGTCACGATCTGGAACACGACCAGCGGTATGCGCAGCGCGTGCAGCGCAGAGAGCGCGGCGCCGCTCATGGCGCCTGACGAGCTGCGCCCCGCCGCCGCCGCCTCCTGCGCGTCGCCGGCGCCCGTGAACGCGGACACGTACCACCAGACCAGTAGCGCGACGACGAGGAGGACGGCGGCGGCGGCGGCGGCTAGGAGTGCGGCGGTGCTGCCCTCGCAGCGCTCGCACGACTGGCTGATGGTCGCGCTGTAGCCGCTCGCGCACACGGCGCAGTCTGTCAGTGAGCCGCGCGCGCGAAGATTGGCAGGGGGGACACAAGGGGGCGCCGCATGCAAGACGCCCGATCAGTGCTGGCGGTGTAATGAGCAGAAATCATGTGTGCACTCCGTGCTGCTGCAGGGGGGGGGGGGGGGGGGCACGCTCGGTCAGCCTGCCGTAAATGCCTGTGAGGCGTCGCAGTCGTGCTGGGGTACTGGCATGATGCTGCCGCCAGCGCACTTCACAGCCCACGCAGTGCCGGCATTTTTCGCGGCACCGCACTTGCCACTGTACGCCATGGCTGCGTGCCGCCACATCTAACAGGATGCAGCGTAGGGGACTGCAGCGAGCTTTCAAATGCTTAATCGGAGGTGGTCCAGCGGTCTAGGGGCGTCTACCCCCTCCTGCTGCAATGCCATCATTGGCAGGCTTATTCTGCTCAGGTACAGTCACCACTGCAGCTTGCGGCCGGGGCGCAATTGGTGCATATGGCCGCGTGCAGCGACTGCGCTGACGGCGTCGCGCAGCAGCGCTCAGGAGGCATCATCACTACCGCACAGAGTGCATGTCATGCGAGCACCCCGCCTATGACCTGCATCGCAGGCACAATCACGGCATGCGATTCACGCATTCTGGCTCAACATCAGCCCGACTCCGGGCTGCGCTGTCCACAAGCAAGCTGCAAGCGCGACCCTGCGCAGCACCGCCGCCAGCGGCTACCCACATGGCCCCATGTAGCCCTCGGCGCAGTAGCCGTCGGTGGTGTTGACTCGCGCCGCGTCTGCGAGGGGCAGGCCCCCCCTGCACGCGTCCGCATTGAAGCACGGCACGACGTCGGACTGCTGCAGTCCGAGCGCCGCGACCCAGTAGCCGGCGCGCAGCTTGAGCGCGTCGAACGTGATGCCCAGCTCGTCGCAGTTGAGCTTGTCGTCGTCGCAGAACTCGCACATGTCGGCGGCGGGGACGGCGTACTCGCCGGCCGTGCAGCAGCTCCTGCGCGTGCAGTGGCGGCGGCGCGGTGGCGCAGTTGAGCGGGGGCAGCGGCAGTGGCGGTGGCGGTGGTGGCGGCAGCAGCAGCGGCAGCGGCAGTGGCAGCAGCAGCGGCGGCGGCAGCGGCGGCGGCGGCAGCGGCAACAGAACAACGGCGGTGGCAGCGGAGGCAACATGGGCATCAGTGAGTGGATGCACAGAGGTGTTTGAGGTGAAAACTGCGCTCTGAGATGCAACACAGCTGCTGCGCATGAAAAGGATAGACCATCCAGGCTGGCTGCGACGACGGCATGTGCAGCTGCTGGTGGCTACGCAAATGCCGCACAGTGCCACCTATTGTGTGGCGCGGACAGCGGTGGCCGCCAGGTCCGCCAATGCAGTTTGGGTGATGCTCATCATTACTGCGACGCATCAGGCGGCGACGGACGGGGTGCTGCGCGCGGTCTCGCTCGATGCGGCATACGACCTTTTTTTCGGACTGCGGCGCTGCAAACAGCAGCAGGAATAGCCGGCAACCTGAGGCACCGGTGCCACCTGCAGCACTGTCTTGTGAACAGAGCTCGCGTTTACGCTGATGCGACTAGGCGCCGGCGCCGGCGGCGCGCATGGTGGCCTGCGCGCAGAGCCCTGCGCGCCCCGCAAAAAGGAATCTGACAACGAGTGACCTGAACATTTCCAGAGTGCCGCCAACCCTCCTCAGCACGCAAGCTGCCGCCGCAGAGTAGGCAAAGCGCAGTCGCTTGGCGCCCACAACACCGCTCGTTCACACACCACTGGGGCGCGTGCGCACGGACGCTCACCGGCCGACCTCCGCGTCGATGTCCGCGCACGTCGCGTTCATGGCGTCGCGGAGCGCGCCGCGCTCCGCAGCGAGCAGGCTTTGCGCGTTGCAGCAGCCCGCCGCGTTGTCGCTGAAGCGCGTCGCCGCGCCTGCCAGCTGCAGCGCCGTCGCGTTGCCGCGCTCCTGCAGCACCGCGCCGCCGGCGCCGGCGGCGGCGTTGCCGGCGAACGTCGCGTTGGTGACGCTGAAGTCCAGCGTGTCCTGCAAGAAAACGGCGCCGCCCTTGCCGGCCCTGTTGCCGGTGAAGTTGCAGGCGACGGCCGCGCCGACGACGCCGAACTCCATGTACAGCGCGCCGCCGTTCACGTACGCCTCGTTGCCCTCGAAGGTGTCGCCCTGGAGCCACTGCTTGCTCGTCCTGTCGATGCCCTGGAAGAAGGCGGCGCCGCCGTAGTTGCCTGCGCGGTACGCGCGCGCGGCGCTCAGCGCGTGTGGGTATGTAGGGTAGTTGGTGCGCACGCATGAGTGTACTCTGTGAAGTGCACATTGGAGTACATTTGAGGTACTCGGAGAGGACAGTGAAGTACGGTGCAGTTCGCTCTCTGACACATGCTCTGGAGTACATTGACACTTGAGAAGTGAATGCAACGCTGGCAATTCGCACCCACAGCGGCGCCCCCCCTCGTGCCCTTATTGCGCACCAGCTCATTCTTCCAGAAGGTGTGCACGGGAGAGCTGGCGGCGGCGCACGCACACGCGCCTCTGTCACGGAAGACATCAAGGCACGCTGTAGCCGTGGCGGGCAGTCCCGGGGAGAGCGTCTGTCTACGAGGCAACATATACAGTCCCGGCCTCGCCCCCCCTGAATTCGACCCGCAGTGACTCTGCCAGCCTCCATGCTTACCCTACCGCCAAGTGGAACCTCGACTTACTTCTGTTGCGGCGGAAGACGTTGCCTTCCAGTTGGAGGCTGGCGCCCGACTGCTTCATGAGCGCGCCGCCCCTGAACGCCGCCACGTTGCCTTCGAACGTCGAGTGGGCGATCGTCGTGTTGGTGATGCTGCCGACGAGAACTGCGCCGCCTGTCGCGTGTCACGCAGCGCAGCGGTGCAGTCATGGAGTCACGGCGCGAGTGCATGAGGTGCTCGAGCTCACGTGCGCACGGATGCACACCGACGCCGCTCGTAGGATGGTGGCGGCCGAGTGTTTTAGTGTGGGGAGTGGGGGTGTGCGGTTTCGAAGGCGGTGCTGCTGATGAGCTCTGAGCATCCATGGGCGTCCCACAGTGCCCTGCACTTTGGCACCTACGTGCGGACTGCCAGACGCAGGCCCCTCAAACAGTTGCAGTTGACGCGGGCATGGCTTGCCATGCGCTGCAGCTTCGCAATGACATCTGCAGTGCCCCTCACTGTGCGACGCAACCCGTGCGCTGCGCCCGGCAAGGGAAGGCCCTGCACGAGTCTGCGGGCACAGGCGCCAAACGCGCTACGCGGCACGGCCCGCCCCCATGCATAAGGGTTAGGGTCAGACGCGCTGGCTTGTGACCGGCTCGAAGTGGCGTGAACCTGCAGCATGCGATGTGAAGCACGACAGAGCTACCGCAGCGTGCGCTCGAAGGCGCCGCGCACGAGTCCCGCCGCCGCGACAAGCAGTCATTTGGCAGGCAGGACTGTGACCCCCCACACAGGCGAGCGACCCCCTCCTCTGACGCACCCCCTGGGGCTCTCCCGACACGCATGAGTACGCACCCGCGTCCTTCGCCGCCACGTTCTCAATGAAGTGGCAGCCCGACACCGTCACGTCCGCGTTGACCCCGTTCTCGATGTACAGGGCGCCGGCGAACGCCGCGCTGTTGCCGCGGAACACGGAGGTGCTGATGCGCACGCCAAACTCCGCCGAGTCGGCGATGTGGATCGCGGCGCCGTAGGCCGCCGTGCAGTCGGTGACGTTGACCGCCGTGAGCTGCGCGTTGGACTTGATGTGCAGCGCGCCGCCGCCCCTTTGCGCTGCGCGCGGCGAGAGCAGGGGCGAGGGGGGGGGGGGGCACGAGCACTCGTGGGCGCAACCGGCGATGCGCGGGATTGACACGTGTTGATGCGTGTGCGACATGCACAGGGCGACCAATCGATCGCTGCGAGCGCCGGCGCTATTTGAGGTCACCAGGCTGCGCAGCCGAAGGCGCGGCGCGCCCGGGTCGCCAATGCGCCGGACCTGTCGCACGCTTCGAGCGACCTGCCAGTCAGCAACCACGCTGCGAGAAACGGCGGAGAGAAAGTCCACGGCCGCAGCGGCGTCGCACGCTCACCCGTGCACCTGACGAAGCTGCAGTTGTTCATGGAGAGCGTGGCATTGCCGCCGCCGTCTGTGAAGACGCTGCCGCCCACCATGCCGCCGTCGTCGCCGGTGCCGGCGCTGCTGTCTTCGAACGAGGTGTCGGTGAAGTTGGTCCAGCTGGGGTACTCGTCGCGCGTCGCCTCGCCGTCGGCGCCGTGCGCAAAGATGTCGCCGGCGTCCTGCGCGCGACGGCGCGAAAGTGCGCGGCGCGTGAGGGGTAGCGCTTTCTTGTAGGGCAGGTAGGTATATGGGTGGGCGCCGGCGTGCGTTGTACAACTTCAGCATGTGCGCAGCGCTGAGGGCGCCTCGCACGCGCTGCGCACCGGCTTGAGGACAGGATGAAGAAGCGCATTCGTCACAAGATGCCGTGCGCATGCATCACGGCAGCGTGTTCCATACGCGCGTGGCCTGCTGCTCTCTGGCTGCAACTTGCGTCAAGGACACGGCAGCGTGGATACGTGCGCCGAGCAACTGCGGCGACTACAGTTTGCGACCGACATGACGGCGCGTGCCGTTCAGCGCAACAGGCCGACAGGCGCAGTTATACCCCTAAAACTAACCCCTAATCCTTGGCAGACCCCACGGCACGCTCCTCAGCCGCGCATGCGAATGCGGCAGTGGACACACACACAACAGATTCGCACACGGACCATGTCCGGCACACCCACGGCGCCAGCTCACCTGTACACCTGTGTTGTTGGCGAAGCGGCCTTGCCGCACGATCAGCTGCCCGTGGGTGTAGATGGCGCCGGCTGCGACCGTTTGTAGCGGGAGAGGGTAGAGCGCGGCATCGTTGAGGGCGAGCGGACGCGACAGCCGACTGCAACTATTTCAGCAGATTGGAGAGCGTGGCATTGTTCGAGATGAGTGCGGCAGGCGGTGGCGGCGGCGGCCGTGCGCACGCGACTCGCAGCCCCACGCACGCTGCGAGCACGCATCGCCACGCGTCTGGCAGCGTGCAGGTTGGGGCGCGCACGCATCACCAGATGGCACCGACGCCTACGTTGTGGCAAGCAAGCAAGCAAGCAAGGGCTTGGTTCTGTGATATTCAGTGCGCGCTGGCCTAGACCGCCAGAGTGAACTGAATGAGCACGTTGCAGTGGTCAGGCGCTGCTCATGGGTGAAGGCCGCATGTCTTGGTCCCTCTGCGGCTCTTGTCCCCCACCCCCCTCAACGCCCCCACCCCCCCCGCCGGGCCACCGGTAACCTCAGGACCCTCAACTGGATTCACTGTCGCACCTGACTGGCTGGTGCCATTCTTGAAAGAGCTGTTGAAGATCGTGGCTCGCGCTGTGAGGTCCACGAACACGGCAGCGCCTGATTCACAAGAGGTGACGACGACATGTGGCGCACCTGGAGGTCAGCAATGTGTGGGCATCGCGCTCAGCGCCAGCTCCCAATTCTCCAAGAGAGAGAGGTGAACTTCAGCAGTGAATATTCCCATGAAGGCGCCCAGCGTCAACTGCTACTGCAGGCGCGCGTAGGCGGTACACCGATCTCGGCAACTGGTGTGTGCCGTACGCTGTGCATTTGCGACAAGCGGCGGCGCGTTGGTGCAGGCAATTGCGAAGAATGAAAGCGCATTTATTTGCGCGCCAGTCGCACGTCGCAGGGCCCGAGTCGTGTTGTGACGGTACCGAGTGGCCCGCACGGCTGCGCGCGTGCGCCAATCGCGCTCTAGTTAGTGACTGACTGGCGGTAGAGAAAGGCTCCGCGCGGTATCTGCACGTCCCGCGCACCCATGCGCGCTGTGATAATTATGATGTAGTCAGTTTTGAAAACACACACGGCTATGTAGTACTCTGACGAGGCACGCATCTGCACCACGCTCTCAATAAGAGCGGTGGCATCATGCCTGAAGGGGGGTTGCTCATGAAGCCGGACTGTGGTCAAGACGGGGGACACCCTCCCGTGACAGCGCGACTCGCGCGACAGCACAACGGCCTCCATGCCACACGAGCTGAGAGGGTTAGGGTTAGGGCTGCGCCTCGCCGCGCGCAGTCAAACGGCAGCGCCGACGCACTCATGTGCAGTGCCGTCAGCTGCACAGATAATCAAAACGGCAAGTACCCCCGCACACGAGCAGCCGATATTATCGCGAGACGCTTGTGCTGCTGATGCCAATGCACAATGCAGAGCGCGCCGACGTACCCTCGTCTGCCGAATTGAAGTCGAAGGAGCAGTTGGTTATCTCCGCTGTGGATAGCGGGCTCAGGTAGAGCGCGCCGCCTCCTGCAACAGCAGACAATCAGGGGGTATCGCGTTAATGTTCATCTCGCGATTCGCAGGCCTCTGAGCCGCTCTCGAAGAGGATATTGGAATCCTGTACGTGTACGTGCTGCAGTCTTGAGTGAACTGCAAATCATGCATCAACATGGTGTGCTGAGACGGCACAGAGCACTGGTGCAGGGTGAACTCTGGATGATGATCACCTCCAGCCTCAGCAGTACAACTATGCAGGGGGAGCACGCACCAGCGTGGCTGCTTGAAATCTGCATGCAAGCGACATGCACCACGTTCCAGTGTCGCATCGTCACACCAAGCTTCCGCTCCCTGAATGCTCGGCCAACAGCCATGGAATGCACGTGCCGCTGGCCACACATGCTGCACTCTCAGCATCTGCACACGCTGTGGCACGTGCCTGCACTGTATTACGGCGCGTGCGTCACGCCGGGCCGCTGCGGCCATACGCGCGCCATGGTGCGCTGGGCCAGCTGCACTCACCGTCTGTAGCGTTGTTGCTGTGCGCGACCACGCGCGTGAGCCACACTTTGCTGTCCTGCCCCGCCCACACCGCGCCTCCGCTGTCAGCGCTGCCGCCGCGCAGCACCACGTCCTGCAGCCTTAGCGCGCTGTTGTTACGCAGCTCAAACAGCCGTACCGCTGCGCCGCCGCTGCCGCCGCCACCAGCGATGACCGCGCTCGGCGCACCGCCGACCGCGGCGCTGGCGCCATTCACCGTCAGCGTTGCGCGCGCGCCGAGCCTGATGGGCTCCGTGAGCTCAACGGTGCCGAACCAGTCCACGTACACGCGCGCGCACGGCGCGGCAATCGCGCGCGTCAGCGCGGCTGCGTCGTCCGCCGTTGCGACGCGCAGCCGCCGCACTGGCGGCAGCGGCGACGCGCACGGTGGCAGCGGCGCCAACTTCCGCAGCGGCCGGTGTGGATGCGGATCATCTGCAGGCTGCAGCAGCGCTTCCTGACCAGCTGCATGAAGTGGCACATCACTGATGGTATGTGCCACTTCAGGATGCCCCGGTGTGAGCGCTGCAGCTGGCTCATTCGCGGCACCCCGGGCCTGCCGCGGCGGTGAAGCACCGGCACTGTGTTTCACAGATCTGGTTGGAGGAAGGTTCTGATTTAGAAGCGAGCGACCCGCTGCCCGATGATCTGGCGCCGTCAGCGAGTGTTGCGCTGGCCGCGGCTGCGTGCCTGTTGACGCACGCTCTGTCGCAAGCGTCGAGGCGCCGCCGTCGGCGGCCTCTGTGCGGGTCCAGTCATTGGGGAACATGTGCGATGCCAGCACTGTGCGACCGCCAGTGAATTGGGGGGGATCTTGATGGGGTTGAGGAGCTGAAGACAGCGCCAGCACAGACTGCAGCGGCACGGCCGGGCCGACCGCGCCGGCGGCGGGGTGGCACCATGCTGCAAGCCTTAGGCTTACTACTAGTAATTCTATCATATTAGGCTCGAGCATGATCACTGCCAATTAGTGCAAATGGCGCGCCGCGCGCATGGAGTAGGAGCTCCACTGGCAGGTTGAGCACTGTGCACGACGACCTGCCGAGCCTGCGCAGCAACAAAACTGTTGAACATTGTAGTGGGTTAGTAAAAACAGTGAACTGAACTTCAGGTTGCTGCAGACTCTGAGATTGAACGTTGTTCGTGCATACTACTAGTACTGGCATGATACATCATGACTGAGCTCGAGTGTATGGGGTGGTGGTATTTGCGTGAGTGATGCTGGCAAGCTTTGCAGAGGCACACTGATTTTCACCACAAGTGTTGATTGTGTTGGCACAACGCTGTCTGTTCAACAAGTGATTCCTTGTAATCAACGATATGATCCAATCAGCAACACCAGGCCCGCAGCAAGCCTCGGTGAGAGTTTGTGATGAGAGGGGCAGCGTTAACGCTGCCTCACATTGGACCGGACTGTCAAGTCGTGTGACTATCAGTTAGAGCACCAGAGCATGCATCATGTTGAGATGTGACATTCAGAGACGACTCTGAGATCCAGGCCCGTTCACGTGTAGGAGTGTGTACAAGGCAGCGATTTCCCAGAATGCCGCACCACTTACTGAACGCGCAGCGTATGTCGCACGTGCAGCACACGCACCTCGCGATGCCGGCGATGCCAACACTGCCCAACAGTCCTCCCGCCCAGATGAAGACTGGCTGGACAATTTCCGGAAGGGCAAGAAATTACGAACCGACGTCGTGAACCTTCTATATACACTGGACCACTGGACCACCAGCCTGAGGTCGTCGCCTCATATCCCTAAGACATCCTGCATGAACGTGCTTCTAGATGCTGTGGTCAACAGTTGACCTGGATGCCCTGAGATGACGTTGACCATCATGAGGTGAAGCAGATGTTGGCGCAACATCACAACGGTCACTGTGCCATAATGACTGTGCGATGCTGCAACAAAAATCGACCGACCATTGAAAATCAAGGACGAGATGCAGTCAACACTGCAGGGCATGTAACTGATAGTCATTGCCGTTTCCGCCATGCGCCTCCCACATGACATTTGGTGACGATGACCTCAATAAGTTCTTCTTGCAGTACACCATGGTGGCCTCAGTGAATTTAGCACATTTCAAAGCATATCGTCGCACATGCAAGCACGCTTTGCAAGCTCGGTTGACCAGCATGCGCTGCCAGGAATACGCAGCTTTATCATCGAAGATGAATCGGATGAGCTACGGTCAACGATGCTCAGAGTGGCACGGTGCCTCAGTTATGCTGAGGGCATAGTATTACATGCATATACTGCGTGTGCAGGCTGACAACACCAGATCTTGATAATGGCAGCATTGAGACTACAGCGCTCTTCCTTCAAAATGATAGGAATGTCGAAGCTCCGCGTGCCCACCACACCTGATCTTGTGCCGGATGGTTGAGGTGCTAACGCTGCTAACCAGAATGCTGCTTGTGTCACTATCATGACCATTACAATGGCGGCACGACCGTCGGTACTGCGGAGGGCCATGCATGACCTCTACTCTACCATGGGCAGTGGGTATACGCCAGGTACGAATGCACGCGCACGTGATGATCAGAACAGGATGAGCACACTGCGCGCGCACGTACACACAGGAGTAATATACCGGTAGTGTCTGAATTCATGTATCACTTAGTAAATGTCAGTGTGTGCCGCCCATGTAGCGTCAAGCTGTGAACATCAACAACGCATACTCATCTTCTTCTTCCTTGACCTGCCGCCGCAGTGGAACTCTTCCGAGAGCGACGAGAGAATGGCTCGGTGAGCGCAGTCAAATGCGCCTCTCGCAGCGGCGCCGCTGCTCTCAAAGCCTCCAACCACTGGCACAGCGCGCTTAGAAGCGCCTTACGGTACGGACGGCTGGCAGGCCATTGGGGCATGCAGTCTCCCCATGTGATTGGCTGACTCAGGGTCACACAACTAGAACTAGGCACCAAACAGAAAGGCACCGGCCGGCGCCAGTGCGTTGCTGCGAACCGCGTGCACCAACACATAGCCCCCACCTCTCTCCTCCCTCCGTGATTGCACGCGCTGCTCCTCCGTGCCTGCATCCGCCGCCGGCGAACTGCGCCAGGAGGGTCGGCGGCGACGCGCACGTGCTGCGCCGTCGCGCATTCATGCGTGCAGCTGCCCCCGCTGCTCAGCTGACGCCGAGCGTCACACGCCCCGCTCCCGGGGGCCTGCTGCAGCGGTAGACGCCGCCGCTGCCGCCCGCTGCTGCCGCCGACACTACCGCCGCCGCTGCCGCCGCCGCCGATGCCGCTGCCGCTGCCGCCGCCGCCGCTGCCGCTGCCGCCTGACGGAATGCGTGAGCGCTGCGCGCCGCACACGCGCGCTCACAGGCCGCCCATGGCGCCGTTGGCCTGCGGCACGGGGAAGACGTAGCGCGCGTCGATGCGGCGGTTGGGCGTCTTGCCCGTCTCGTCCTCGTCGTCCTCAAACTGGACGAGCGCCTCCGTCATGCCGCGCTTCAGGGACTTGGCCATCTTGCCCCTGGCGGCGCGCACACGCACACAGGGAGAGAGGGAGGCAGCGGCGGCGGCGGTGCGGGGGGGGCAAGATGTTAAGCGCTGCTTTGGCAGCTGATGGCGCGAATGGCAGGTGACACGGCATAGTGGGGGCTGCGGCCTTGACGTCATTGCGGGTGCCGCGGTGTTGGCGTTTGGTGCAAGCGACATGGCGCAAGGTGGTGTGTGCCCTATGCATTGCACACCGACCTCAACTCCAAACCCCCTCAACTCTGCGCCGCCGGTGTGGAAGACGCTTGCGCGCACAGGTCCTCAGCCAGTGTGCCTGCAACTGCGTGGCGCAGTCGTCATTGCAGGCAACAACAATCATGTGGCGACTTCAACAAAGCTGTACTCTCGCTGTTGGGAGCCAACCGCCAGAAGCATTCCGCAGGGCGCCTAGAGAGGGCGGGCCTCTGGGAGGCCGCATGCCAGGCCTCGCCAGCCCGCACCGTCCGTCGAACAGTGGGTGCGCGCAAGAGTACACACACATTGCCGCCTCAGCAGCACTCACTTGTAGAAGCTCGTGGTGTCGGGGAACATGGCCAGCACAGCGCCGCCCTTGTGCAAGCCCTCCACATTGTCCGTCAGCCGCAGGACAAAGCACGCGTCCACCATGAACTTGCGGCTGCAACGACACGCACAATGAGACCCCACGAGTGAACAGGGCGGCGATGGCGTCAAAGCGCTGTAAAGGTTGCGTTGCTTCTTAACTGCGGCAAGACCAGTAGGATGCCCGATGCAACGTTGTTGTGAACACTTTGCTAGGCGATGGTGTAGAGATCAGCGGGTGAAATGCTGCAAAGTGCGGCCTATGGATGGTTCAGCCGCTTGCAGGCGCGTGGCTCTGCGGCAACTCACCCAGAGCGTTCTGCGATCCCCTGCTGCACGAGTAGATCAATGCCGCTGTGCGTCATATGCAGTGACCAGCACTGCGCATGAAACTCATGGAAGCTCATGAACACGACACCGCCATCGCAATGCCTTCGTGCATGTACAAGAGTCGTGTGCAACTCGTTGTCATTTATGATAAATTCCATCAGAACCATTGAGTAACTTCAAACGCACGCATGGTGGTGAGCGCGGCGTGCACTTGGAGACGCACTGCCGTGCAGAGATGATATAATTATTGACGCATCGACAGCGACGCGATCATGCGGCCACAGACAGATCGGCGCGTGCAGTGGCCTACGTACTCAGTAATTTGAAGCATGTTGAAGAAGACAGCATGGTAAAGACACCCTATTTTTTGACGACTTTTCATGACAATGTGGACGCATTTCGGACAACAGCTAGACGCCAGAACTATCCCACAGAAGAGAAGAGCATACGCGCCAGTGACAATGCGTGGTGAGTGTTCAGGCAGCAGCAAGATCTCGATGGTGGCGTGAAAGATACCTGGTGTCATCCTCGTCGGCCACCTCGTATTTGTCCAGATTGGCGTAGTACCGCTGAACAGACGCCAGAATCCAGCTGCCATTATCATCATTCTGCAGCGGTGTGGACAAATGCGAATGACGCCATCAGCAACCATGTCAAACAACTGCCATTTTTTGAAGGCAAAGCGAACCGCCTCCGTGGGTGCACACAACAGCAAGTGAATTTGTACAGATGGCCAAACGGCTTACCGGATTCGTCCTCGCCGCCACCTTCTCCCCTGGCTTCATAGCGGACATGCCAGCGGATGTGGATTGCGGTGAGCGCGCCGCCTTGGAGCTGGACTGCGTAGCATCGCCCCCGGGCCTAGCTCGTTTTCGGAACTTTACTGCCCCACCGAGCTCCCGGCTGGCGAAACCAGTGCTGACGTGATCAGAGAACGCCTTCAGCACGTCCTCCTCGTCTATCTGCCAGGTCCTGAAGTGCCGCGCGCATGCGGCTGCTAGAGCCTGCTTGCTGGCGGGCAACCCAACGCTCGTGTGTATGTTGTGGTGGCCGCAGTAGTTGAGCAGGCTCCTTTCGGTGAGCTTGTTGAAGTCTATGCCGCTAGGCGTGTGGCCTCCCGGGGTGTTGGACATGCTGCCGAGCGTATCTAACGCCTGTGCCTTCCACACTTCAAAAAGCGGGTGTGGAATTGTTGCCGAATCTAGATTCTTGCTGCAGCACCAAAGCTGTTGGCGTGCGCCGACAGAATCGACGAGATGATTGAAGGCCGCGACGCTACTAGCTCAAGCCTCAGCTGCTTCGATGGCTGGCGCCTTGGGAGTCATATGCATAGTTTGGGTTCGATTTCTTCCAGCCAGAAGTGCTTTAACAACGAGTAGGCGAAGTTCACACTCGGCAGCCAACTGGCCCAACAGGACGCAGGCAATGAGGACACAAGCATTCGCTGGCGCTGTGCTAGCTTGCTCTGCTGGGAACGGTGGCTGGCAAGCCCTAAGCCTCTTGCCAGCGCCGGCAGCTCCTGCGTGGTGGCAACTCCGAGGTTGCCACAAATCACAGCATTGCCATGACCGACCTCCGTTGAGGCGGGGCCTCGCTGTATACTCAACAGGCAGCGAAGGGCAAGAAACTCGGCGACCTCGCCGTCTAGCCCCCATACGAGAGCCGTCACAGCCGTCACCCGCTCTCAGCAAAGATGGCGAGTCACGCGCGCGATTCAGGCAAGCGAGTGAAGTGCTGCGCACAGAAATGTGTCTGTAGAGTCGCTAGGAAAGTCATATTGCGGAGCTACCGCTTATATTAATATCACTTCTGCTTGGAGTGACTGGTGCAGAATCGCAACTATGCTAGCCCGCGCTCTACAGCCAGCTCTCCTGGTCTGCTGATTACCACGACAACAGTTGCCCACCTCCCTCGAGCGTTGCCATCAGCCGCTCACACCGACGCCCCGCACACACCCCGCGATGCGCAGGCGCGTGATGGACGACCTCCTGGACGCGGAGGAGGAGGAGCAGCTCCCCGGCATCGTCTCGCCGCACGTGTACGCGCTGCTGGCCTCCGACTGCAGCGCGTTATTCGAGGAGATGCGCGCGGAGGCGGCGTCCGCGACCGCGCGCGACACCCTCGCCAACGCCTACGACTTCCTCCTGTCCTTCATGGAGGAATTCACGGCGCACGCGGCGGCGATCCAGGCGCGCAACCAGAAGCTGCTGGCGGAGCTGCTGGGCGCGGCGCGGCGCGGCGCGCTCGCGTTCGAGGAGGCCATCGAGGCGGCGCGCGAGGCGTCGCGCCTCGACGTGACGCTGCTGCACTACCTGGACGGCGAGGCCGCGCGGCTGCGCGCGGCGGCGGGCGGCGACGCCGCGCTGGGCGCGGTGGGCGTAATTCGCGCGCGCGTCGCCGCGGAGATCGACCGCACCATGGGCGAGGAGGTGTCGGTGCTGAACCGGCTGCTGGGCTTCGACGACAGGTGCGTCGTGCGCGCTGCGCGTCCGCATGCACATACTTGATCTTGTCTCGCGTGCCTCTGTCTGCGGGAGTCGGCGGCGTCATCGGGTGTGCCCTGCCATGGTGGCAGCCGGACACAGGGGGGGGGTCGCGCGCACCGGTCACGCGCAGCGTTCGGACGGCGCCGCCATGCGCGCACACGCAGCAAAGCAGCGGCGCCATGCAGGGCCGAGGAGGGCGTCGCAGCTGCGCGCTCTCCGCGGAAGCTGCGACGCCTCGCACACCACGGCGCATGCTCTCCTAGTGCATGCACCGACGCGACGCCAACGTCTCGAGCCCGCCGCACCGCCTGCCCCTCTCCGCCGCGCTGCGCGCAGGTTTATGATGCGGTCCGCGCTGAGGGCCAACGCCGCGGCCATGACGCGCGCCAAGGGGCAGCGGCTGCTGGACCTGTGCCGGGGGACGCTGGAGGACGTGAAGGGCCGCGAGGACAGGGACCCGTCGCTGGAGACGAAGCTCGCGGACATCATTCAGGACGCCGAGGCGATGGCGCATCTGTGGGTGGACGATGCGGAGCTTGCTGGTGACGAAGGGGGACAGGGGGGTGGCGCGGGGCCGGTGGAATGAGAGCAGTGTGCCTGTGAGCGGTGGTGTGGAGCCTCTGCTGACCGCGCCTGGTTGGCATTAATGTTCGGCCATGTAAATGCCATGCTTTTCAAAGTCATGTGTTGGCTTTTAAGGACGCGTGTCGTCTGTGCTTGTACAGCAATGCTGTTGCATGTCAGTTGTGCAGTGAAGCGGCACATCAGCGTGCAGTGGGATGACGGTTGTGTTTTGGTGGCATTCAGCACACCTCGGTGCAGCAAGAGCCCAATTGGAGCACAGGCCTAGCGCAGCAGCGCCCAGTGAAATGCGCCCAATGCAACATTTGTTGCAACTGCATCATGACTTTCGCTGCTGAATGCGAGCTCGGTGATTTCAATGGCGCATGGCAAGGACACCATGACTGCTTGTTGAGCTCCAGTCATCGATTATGAGAGGGGGTGGTTTCAAAAGTGAAGCCCTTGTGCATGCACTGACGGCAGATAGTCAAAGACGGCATACTGTTGCACTCCATACATAGTCATCATTGACACTAGCATGTGTAGTATACAGACAGCAAGTGAGCAGGTCGTCATCAGCAAAGAATGCACAACAGACAACAAGTCCTCAGGCTCTGCAGTCCAGGCACAGTACAACGTAAACAGCAACATGTATTGATGTGATTTCGCCCCCGTGTGCCTCAGTGAGCAGCAGCAGGCCACTCCTGGAATATCTTTGCAGGACGCTTGGTGACGCATAGCCTACAACAACGCGCATGTGACCCCTGCTGGTAAAGTGTACTTGAAGTATGCTGCCCGCGCGTCCACTGCCAGCACATGAACTGCCGCAAGCAACCGGAGGCCAAGCTAACACGTGCCTACAATAACCTCTTTCACCCCGTGTCCCCTGATACGAACCATAGCCTGCAGGGCGGAGAACTTACATCTACATGAAGGATCTGCAGCTTCAACTCTGCGCCACGTGCACGGAAACATGAACACACGAGCACACCGACCGCGAACCCCCTTGAGACACTGTGCTGGGTGCCTCCTCGCAGACCGGATGCATGCACGCCGGCGCACAAACATGAAGGGGAGGGGGCATTCATCCGTGTCACCCCGTCCGCAGCCCCGTCACCAGCGCAAACTTGACGAGCTCCGTCCTGTTGGCGGTGCCCGTCTTCTCAAGCAGCTTGGTGACGTGCTTCTCCACGTTGCGCACGCTAGTGTCCATCTCCTGCGCGATCTCGCGGTTCATGAAGCCGCGGCACAGCAGGTTGAGCACCTGCTGCTCGCGCGGCGTGAGACCCACGTCCCACCCCGCGCCGCCACCCCCCGCCCCGCCCCCTCCATTGACGCCAGCGCCCTCCTCCGCGCCGCTGCCGCCCGACTGCTCCTGCGAAAACGGCGCGCCGGCGCCACCGCCGCCGCCGCCGTTCATCCACGCGCCGCCGCCGCCGCCGCTGCCGTTCAGCGGCGCTGCGCCGTTCTGCGCCTGCGCGCCGCCGCCCGCGCCCGCCAGCAGCAGGCTCTTGATGTCGCTGAGCTCGCGGCGCAGCTCCGCGATGTCGGACGTCGCGCTCTGGCTCTTGACAATGAGGTTGTCGATGATGGAGACGAGCTCCTCCGGGTCAAAGGGCTTGGGCAGGTACGCGGCGGCGCCGGCGCGGTAGCCCGCGATGCGGTCCTGCGTCATGCCGCGCGCCGTCAGGAAGATGACGGGGATGGCGCGCAGGCGCGGGAAGGAGCGCAGCTGCTGCAGCAGCTGGTAGCCGTCCATGCCGGGCATGGTGATGTCGCTGATGATGACGTCGGGCGGCGGCGCGGCGCTGGCGGCGTCCTGGCCGCGCAGGAAGGCCAGCGCGTCCCGCCCCGTCTCCTTCGTCTCCACGTTGTACCCCTTCTGCGTCAGGTAGCCGGCGACTGCCTTGAGCAGAGGCACCTCGTCGTCGACGAGCAGCAGCTTGTACTGGCCGCCGCCACCGTCTGCTTCCACGTTGTAGGGGTCGCTGCTGCTGGCACGGCAAGTAGAGATGCTCCTACCGCTGCGAAGTCGAATAGCCTGAGCGGGGCTGAAGGCCTGAAGCAGCCGCGGCAGACCGCTGCACCATGACAGAATCAGCAGTAGCTGAGGAATTCCAGCAGCGCAGGCTCGCCGTAAAATCATCGCGTCTGAGCGCGCACTCAACTGATGTTACAGGGTAGCGTGGGCTGCTTTCAGGCTGTGTATTGCAGTTTTAGCAGCGCACGCTATCGCATCCTCAGAGAAATATGCTGCGCGGCTATGCGTTCTGGCAGCTGCTGCTTTTGAAGATGCTGCGCTGCCGGTCTGAAGACGGTCTAGGGCTGATGCGATGATGGATGAGAACACGTGCTGTGCTTGATGTTCCCCCAGCGTCGCAGGAACTAGCAGGAACAGTGGAGAGCTCGAAGTGTTTTCGTAGGAGTAGGTGAAGTTCAGAAACTGCAACAGGGCCACGTGGCAAGGTTATTGTTTGCCACGTGGCAAGGTGAAGTAAATGACCGTGAGACTATACTCATAGTCCAAGCTAATTATGCATAGCAGGCAGAGACACGCATCAGCAGAGGCAACATGGAGCAGCACAGGTGCATTCAGACTGGGTGGGGCCGCCGCATTAGCCAGGCACCATTCCTCACATTATTGGACCTCAAGGCGCAGCAGTCTGCACAGCACAACACATCCACAAATCAAGCCTGCATGTACAATCCAGTTACGATGTATTGGCAGAAACATTGTACGCGCGCCTGCTGCGTTGTGCTTTGTGTTTGCAAATGCTGATGGATCCATGTGAGACTGCAGCACACGTGGGTGCTCATTCATTGTACGTCAGAGCCAATCATGATGCTAGGGCAACCGTCATTCCTGGTGCCAGGGCACACGCTGATTACACAGGGCATATGCATCAGTCAAGGTTGCCGCCTGCGAGTCTACCCCCTCACCTGTTAGCATATGTGAAGCACAACTACACTAATATGGAATATCCGTCGCTTTTACATTGGCGCCGCTACACCCAAGCAGGCACGAGCTGTGAATAGGCACCTGCAGCGCCTGATCAGTGCCTCTGCGAGGCGTCCCCGTCTGTTGCTTGCTATAGCCTCCTGTGCACACCATTCCACGCAGCGTGCTACGCCGCCGCACGCGACAGGGGCACCACTGCGCACCTGCGCCACTCCTCCACCGGCCCCTCCGTGTTCCAGACCTCGATGGTGTCCATGCTGAGCTCGCTCTCAGGGGAGCCCAGGCTCATGCCACGAGCGGCCAGCAGCGCCTGAGCGTCATCCTTGATCGCACTTCGCGTTTTGTCATCCACATCGCCATAGAAGAGGCTGATGTGCGGCATGTAAGGGGCGCCTCCCTCGGGTACGCCGAAGGCCTCCACGGCGGTCGCGTGGAGATTCATGGCTTCATCTTTGGCCTTGATCAGAGCGAAGACGCTCTGGAAGTACAGCTGCTTGGTGGCGACCCTGTCGATGGTCATGGGGGTAGCTGCGACGCGGAGGGCAAGGTCCCGGGTCTTGCGAATCACTTCCTCCTCCGACTCCGGCAGGCCCGCCAGAAGGGTGCAGTGGGGCTTGAAGCAGGGGCTGTGTCTCTTGACGGATATCTCCATTACTACCTCCTGCAATGCATCTAGGGCAGGCTGCGCTGGCAGCAGCCATAATGAATGACCGACGAATGTTTTGCTGGCGTACATGCTGCGAGATGCGCTTTTGACGCTGGCAGAATCGCGGCGGCTGGCTGCTGCGGACGACGCTGGCAGATTGCGGCGGCTGGCTGCTGCGGACGTCGGCGCCTGGCCTCACGACGCTTCTCAGCTCAGGCAGCGCAGGCGTGCCTACACAGTCCTCAGCAACTTCAACGCGATCTTCAATCTGAAGATCTGAAGTTTCTTGTTAACAAGACCATACAGTGCGTGTGGCATGCGATCTGAAGTTCTTGAACTGATCAAGAACATACAGCGTGCGTGTGGCATGCGGTGGCTTCAATGGCACTCGTTGTCCAAGCTCGTGCTGCTGCTGGTGATGGCGATGCCGCGCTGGTGCGGCGCTTTCCCCGTCACAGCGCCTACTAGTAAAACGCTGACTTACAGGCCAGGGCACGAAGCTGACAAACCCTTTATCCAGTCTACCCTCTACAGTCTGAAGATGAATTTCCTGCTGCTAGACCCGAAAAACTTCATCGTGGCGGTAAATCCCGAGGAAGACGCCGGTGACCAGACGTGCAGCGCAGATCCTGTTGGATTTGGACAGATACGGCCATTGAACCAACGCGATTTCGAGCTCGCTAGGTGTGACTGAACCTGAGTAAGCTGCAATTGCATTGCCCACATGGACACACTTTAGCACCACACTGTACAGCAACTACAGAGCCAGCTGCCGCGCATCACCAGCGCTAGAGCCCCTCTTCCTGCGCTTCACAATCCTGTGTGGTTCATTCATCGACGGCCGCTCATCGCGAATGTGACCCCGCGCCCGCGCTGCCGCCGCGCAGCGTCTACGTGCGCGAGGAGGCGCGCGGCAGGGGCGTCGGCTCGGCCATCGTCGCCGCGCTGCTGCGCCAGCACGCCGTGCGGCACGGCGGCGCCGCGCTCCCGCGCACCTTCCTGCTCACGCTCGCTGACACGACGCGCTTCTACGAGAGGCTGGGCTTCCGCGCCGCGGACGCGGCGGCGCTGCCGCTCACCATGCGCCTCGAGCTGCTGGCGGGCAGCGCGATACAGGCGCTGCTCGGCGGCCGGCTCGTGGCGATGCAGTTCGGCGGCGCCGACGGCGACGGCAGCAGCAGCAACGGCGCGCCCACATGAGGGGCGTGCGGGAGCTGCGCGTTTATTATGTGCTGGTCTGCTGGTGCTGCGCGTTCATTATGTGCCGGTCTGCTGGTGCTGCGCTGGTGGTGCAGCAGCGATTGGGTACGCATCGAGATCTGCTCAGCAGACTCTAGCAAAGTTAAAAGAGGGACAGAGCTTTCTTGCTGCTGCCGCCATGTCGAGGCGAAATATTGGGCTGGCGGACACACACGAACACACATTGCAGTGCTCCAGAGGCATCCACATCTATGAATAGTCAAGTGAGACATTGGCAGAAAAGGTAATATTCCTGCAAAAATGCCAAGGTCATGGCTCCCACAATAATACCTGCACACGATGTGGATACCTGAATGTTGATGTAAGACTGCCGCCCTCGCTCCGAGGTCGCGCACCATTGCTTGCGTAATAAATTAGCTGTGCGCCCAGTGGCTGGGCCATTTAAAAGTTCAAGTTTGCATGCTCTCATTTCACGATGCACTGCTGCTGCTCGCACTTTGTTGACTCAGCATACGTTAGTACCATGAGGGTGCCCACTGCTGCTTGCTCCTTGGCGCAGTGTATTCACCATTGCACTGCGGCACTGCAGATGGCCGCGTGCACGGCAATGTCCTGTCATGGCACCAGTGTCTTTGCCTGTGTTTGATTTTCCGGCCGGCCATGTGCTCTTTTTCCATGGTGACATTCACAGGTGAGGCCATGTTGCAGCTGTTGACCCATTGTTCCACATGCAGCATGTTAAACGCTACAGGCGTAAGTTGCGTTGCATGCCCGCCGCCCACGGACACGAACAAACAAGCGGCAGTCCAGTGCAGGCGTCAAGGTGGACTGAATTGAGCAAAAGACTGGTGTTGCTACTGTAGTGCCATGGCGCAGTTCAGTCAGCGCCCGCACCAGTTGCGCTTGCAATAGTCATGGGGACGCCATGCGTTGCGGAGGTGTTACTAGACGCACAATACTGCTGTCAGGGGCAGAGGCGGACATGCCAGCACAGAAGAAAAACATTCGGGCCAGCCATGGACAGCCTCCCAATACGCCCCATAGAAACTCAGCAATGTGCAAAACAGGTGCAAATGAGCATGCCGCCTAAGCAAGCGCTTGCCGACCGCTTCATGCAATCGCCAAGAGCTGCCGTTATGACGCATGGCCAGCAATGCAATGCGCGCAGCCAGCGGCGGTGGCAGGCAAGAGCGACAACAAGAGTGTGCGGCATGCGTTCAGAAGAGCGGCGCATGTGCGCGCGAGTGTGTGATGTCGGAGATCATTTCGTGGTGAAAACTGCTTTGCATGCGCTGGTGAGTAATTCCGTACCAGCTTAATGACTGGCAACGTCGCTCTCCGCAGAGTGCCGGTCCTGCTCTTTGGCGCCCTCGTATGCACAAAGTATCTGCAAGCCCCTGCAACGCGCCCGGTGCTGCGGCAGCTGCCGGTGCACACAAACTAACCTGCGCGCAGCGACGTCGCATCCCGCGATTCGCACAGCGGGCGGCGCGCCTTCAATTACAAGTCTACTTACATCCCTCAGGGTAAGGGGGGAGGGGCGGGGGGGGTGAGGCCGACAGGTCAGCCCCCCACACACACACGTTCACTGAAACCGCAGCTGCCTACTGCTGAGCATCACCGCTGCCGCCCGGCTGCTGCTGCTGCTGCAGCGCGCGCCGCAGGTCGCGCTCCGTCATCAGCGCGCCGTTCTCCGCGCACCACGCAATGTACGCGCGCCAGTGCGCGTCGTGCGACAGCGTCGCAGGGTCGCCGACGATGACGACGCCGCGCCGCGCGCGCGTGATGGCGACGTTGAGGCGGCGCCAGTCGCTCAGGAACCCCACGGCGCCGCAGCGGTTGCTGCGCACCGCCGACAGCACGATGACCTCCTTCTCGCGCCCCTGGTAGCCGTCCACGGAGCGCACCTCGATGAGCTCCCACGGCTGCGGCGCGCGCGGCGGCGCCGCAGTGCGCTTTCTGCCGCCGCCGCGCTCTGCACCGGCGCCGCCGCCGCCGCCGTCGCCGCCGCCACGACTGCTCTGCGCAGCAGCAGCAGCGGGCTGGTCGGCGTCGCTGTGCGCTACTGCTGCAGCGGCGGTGGCGGCGCCATCCGGCGCGGCCGGCGCCGCTCTGGTGCAGCCGAGGCCCGCGCGCAGCGCGTCCGTCAGCACGCGCACCTGCGCGGCGTACGGCGTGATGACGCCGACGTCCTGCGGCGCGACGTCGCCGCCGCCGCCGCCGCCGCGCAGCAGCGCGCGGACGACCGCGCACGCTGCCGCCGCCTCGCGCGCGTTGCACCATGACGTCGCGCCGCCGCCGCCGTCCTCCGCGGTGGCGCCGCCGCTGCCACGCGCCTCGAGGCCGCGCGCGCCGTCGCTGTCGTCGCGCACCGCGACGAACGCCACCGGCACCGCCGCGTTGGGCCACGGGAAGCCGCGTGGCGTGGGGCGGTCCACGGCGCGCGGCGCGCTCGCAAGGCGGCCGCCATAGAAGCGCGCGCTGCGAACAATAAGGCAAATAGTTGTTAAAAAAAATAAAATAGGCCGCTGGTGGTGGTGGCAAGATGATTGTGGGAGCAGCGGCTGCTGCCGCCCACGGCCAGGCCAGCCCCGGCAGGGAGAACCAGAACTCGTCGCAGGAGGCGGGCGACCGGCGCACCGCAGTCAAGAGGAAGCAGGACACTATTTCGTGCCTGACTGACTCGGACACGGACCAGGGTCTCTAGACGATGGGGTTCTGTTCAGTGCATCACCCAGTCTGCTGCTTTCAAGTGAGTCTGTGCAGGCCCGAAACAGCTGTGAAGACATGCAGCCATTTCATCAACAAGCCAGCCTATTTGTGCTTTCGTGCCACGTTTGCCGCTCACTTGCAAATTTTGTCCATCACAGCATTCATGCGTGTATAGTGCATTGGCATTGGTCTATCACAGCATTCAAGCACGTGTACGTAATGCGTTACAAGTTGGATGCATGCACACGTGATACGTACCCCGGGAACGCAGCGATGCGCGGGTGCATGCGGTACTGGCGCGCGAGCACGACGGGCGCGACGCCCGCGAGCATGAGCCGCGCAAAGAGCGACGTCGCGAGGCCGCCCGCCGCGGCGCCGCGCGAGAGGATCGTCGGCGGCAGCTGGTTCTGGTCGCCTACCAGGATGAGCTGCTCGCAGCCACGCGTGAGCGGGACGAGGCTCGCGGGCTCCGTGGCCTGGGTTTGGGGGGGGGAGCGGGGGGGGGGGGGGCACGGGTTGTGTGAGGGGGGTCAGACACGCGGCGGCGCGAATTGCATATAAAACGCATGTCTGCACTGTCATGTACGCTGGCAGTCGCGCGCGCAGAAAGGCATGGCCGCCGGTGCCGTGCTTAGCAGCAGGCATGCTACGGCGCGCGCCACGATGCGTGTGGCGGGGGGATACTGCAAGCGCAGACTCTGGCGTGGCTCATGGCACGCGCCGCAGGACCTCTCGCGCGTGAGTCGCCGTTGCTGCGGAAGCTCTCTTTGAGAGGCCTACAAAAGAAAGAAATATGTGTTATATCATAAAAACAAACACGTACCTGCGTGGCCTCGTCGATGAGCACCGTGGAGAACGTGAGCCCCGCGGCGGCCCCCGTCTCCTCGCACTGCTCCGAGGCTGCCGCGAGCTGCTCGCCGCCCGCGCCGATGCAACTGCAGACGACCACGTCCGCGGCCTCGAGAATCGCGCGCACGGCACGCCGCTCAGCTGCCTCCAGCTCGCCCTGCAGCGCGCGCAGGTCGCGACCAGCCTGCGTGCTCGACTTGCCGGGCTTGCCGTCTGCGAGCGTCGCGGTCTTGCGGCTCACCTGCGAACAGGGTGGACGGGGGGCGGGGTGCGTGTGTGGCGGGGGCGGGCGGGAGGGGGGGTTCAGATGGAGCTGCAATCAGGCAAAGCTTAACTGCTGGCGCGACCATCTATTGTGTTCTGGCGGTGTCAAAAGCGTATGCATTCTAGCGGTGCGGCCCTGCCAAAGTGGGCTGCGTGTCTCATAGTCGGGCGTGCATCCACGGGGCACGCGCGACTGTTGCCGGCTCGCGGCGCCCCTGCGCCGCACGCAATTGATGTGCCGGGAGGGGCGCAGATGCAGTGAGCCAGTCGCTCAGCAAGTCTTCATAATCGGCACCGGCATACAAGGGTGCTGTTGGGGACGCGCATGCTCTGAATCATGTGCACGTGTCTCCTGCAGACTGCGCAACTCGTGAAGCGATGACGTCGCAGAACTCTGCACAACGTGTTGGGTTGGGGGGCAGTGCGCCTGAAGGGGGGCAGGGCAAATCTCCACACGTGGAGGCGTGCGTGGCGCCGACCCAAGCAAGAGCGTCACAGCCATTGCGCATTCGTCGCCGCGAACTGCGCGGCGCATCACATCAAGCCTTGCGTGACATGCGCGAGACTGCGCACCCCGTCGCCGCAGCACCGCGCACGCGTGCTACGGTGCATGCCTGCTTCGCGTGCGCCCTGCGCGCCGCAACCTCTCACCATGTCGCGGACGGCCAGCAGCTCCGGGTGGTTCTCCAGCTGCGCATCCTGCGGGGCAGGGGACGCGAGACGGCGCGACGCAACGCAACGATCAGCGCTCAGTTGGCAATGCGAACTCCGCCGCATGTGGCATCACCAGTGTTCACCAGCAAGAGACAAGCAGCGCACAATGCGCCAAATGCGTCAGACGGCGGTTACACCGCAGTCCCACTCACTCACGCACGGCCGTACAGCAGCGCTGCTCAGTTGCGGCGGTCTGATGCAGAAGACGCTCGCAAAGGGCCCGAGTGGCAGGGTCGACCACGGCTGGCAGCTCTTGATGCTGTCCTCGCGTACCGGTTTTGGCATGCACAGAGGGCCGGTTGTTTGGCGCTCTCCTACGCACGCTTTCGGCATGCACACCGAGCAGCGCAGACGACGACGGGCCGCGGGGCGACGCGCGCGACGTACCGCCCCCACCGCAGTCATCGCAGCAACGCTCTCCCGCCTTACATGTACTTCGAAGTACATGCTGGCAAACACTGTCACCGGCGTAAGCGGCACGGGGCGACGCGATTTGCAAACAGGCGCGGCTCCACCCAACTTCAACTTCAACTACACGCTCTTACCAGCGTCGCGCCCCAGAGGTCCGGCCGCACCGCCGCGGGGCGCCCGACGCGCACGCAGCGCAGCCCCAGCCGCAGGCAGCCGTCGAGGACGTTGTCTGCGGCGACGTTGCTGAAGGCGGTCGCCAGAACCTTGCCGCGCCCGGGCGCGCGCTTGCCGCGGCGCAGCTGCACCGCCGCCGCGAGGATCCGGCAGGCGGTGCGCGTCTTGCCCGTGCCGGGGGGGCCCTGCACGGGGGGGGGGGGGGGAGGGGGATGGTGTGGGAGGGCGGGCGTGAGAAATGACGTTGAGCACGGCGCAGGGGGGGGGTGGGGGGGGGTATGCTGACTGTCACAGCGTGCCCGCTCGCACCTGCGCATCTGGTACAGGTCAACTTCAAAGTGCACAAAGGGGGCAGGGGAGACGCACGGCTCGTTGGCATGTACATGCACCGCAGGAGTTGAAGAGGGCGGTCGATAAGTTGATGCGGGCTGTCCGAGAGCGCATGCGCCTGAGACACGCGCAGGAGGGCCTGCGACACGCCCGCAAGGGCACACACGTTCGTGGCAGCGACATAGCACGACTGGGTGATGCGCTGAGTAGCACGCCCGCGGCGCATGCGCGCAATGCCGCCCAGGAGACATATCGCGCGCTGCCGAGACAGCTGCTGTGCTTGACACCCTGCTGCGGTCGCACGCGAGCGTGGGGCCTAGCTTGCGGCGCGGCTGACCCTGTGTCAACGGTAGCGCATGGGCGAGCGCGTCGGTGGCAGCAGTAGCTGGGGCTGCGCAGCGTAGGGGGGGGGCGCTGCATAGGTGCGCGTGCCTGCGGGCCGTGGGCTCCATTGAGGGCTACATGGGACTGGGCTTTGCCGGCGGCGAGGGAGCGCTGCGCGCGCATGCCGCGGGACGAGACTGCCTGAGCGAACGCAAAGTCTGCTGCCGCACAGCGTGCAGCAGACCGCCGCAGCGCAGCGACTGGAGCAGTCTCGTGACAAAAACCAGCTTCGAGTGCTGAGATATAGTCTAGTGTACTGCTCAAAACTCTTGTCTGGCAAACAACGATGGAACATTTCATCAAGATGAGCAGTATATGACCAACTCTAACAGCGCGCCGTGTGCACGCGCTTGCCTGGATGAGCGTCAGCCTGCGGTCCAGCGCCTGCTTCACCGCCGCCACCTGGATGTCATTGAGGTCGCCCGCCTGCGCGCGGCAGCAGCAGTTGGTCACCGGCAAATGTGACTGCTGTAACTGCCAGCATGTAACTGCCAACTTCAAACTGCATTGCTGGCTGTCTGTTGCAGTCAGTGATCATATATATGGACACTGTCGTCAAGGGCAAGAAGCAAGCATGGGGTGCAGCTTCCGCTTCAATGGTAACGAAGAACACTATGCAAACCAGCTGCTGCTGCTGCTGCTGCTGCAGTGACGAACACAGATCGCAGCAAAGTCAGAGCTGTTGGTACCAGCAGGCCAGACGCTGCGATTTCACCGCTTGCTCTGCAGAGTGTGCCACCCAACTCTCCCATCTGCTCAGAGCATCGACAACAGGCGACATGGCTCACTCACACTCTCAACGAGCACTTGCAAGTGCGCCTCCTTCCTGCCCTACACACACATGTTTGAGCCAGCAGCATAGCAAGAGGCCGCCTGAGCATGCGCCAGCGCTGCTGCGGCACACCATCATGCCGCAGGGCCCTCGAAGCTGTCAGCGCGCCGGCCTTCGCCCGCCTCCGCACGCCTTCAGCCACATGCGCTTGCACACATACACGCAGCAGACGCGCACCTCCCGATATACGCACGCAGCACATGCATTGCATGATTCATGTTCACGGCATCGCTCTCGGACTCACCCCCGCCATGGACCGGACGATGAATCAGCGTCCTGCAGCCACATTTACAGCACACGTACACGCAGCAGACACATACCTCGCCGCATAACACGATATACACGCACGTAGCACACGCATCGCACCATTCACCTTCACCGCATCGCTCTCGGCCTCACCTCGGCCATGGGCCTCACGACGGCATCCACATCAGCGCGCGAGTACCCCAGCTGCACGCTCTCGCGCGCCAGCTTTGCGAACGCGCCCAGCGCGCCCCTCTCCTCCCCCTGCGCCGCGGCGTCCGCCAGCTGGCGCTGCAGGTCCAGCGGCAGCATGCCCGCGGCAGCAGCGCCGCCGCCGGCCTCCTCCAGCTGCTCCAGCGTCGCGGCGAGGCAGTCCTGGGGACACACAGCGGCGTGACGTGGGCAGGGTGAGAGGTCGGGGCAAGGGACGGTCTGGGCGGATGCGTGGCTGCGATACGACGCGGGAGTCGGCGCGTGGCCTGCGGCTGCGGTGGCGGGCGGTAGGTACGCGCAGTGCCGAGCGCAGTCGGTGGCGCGGCAGCAGCGGAGGCGAATGAGCGCAGGGACCGGGAATGCCGGACAGGGTCGCATGCAGCGCCGGCGTGCCGCACCGCCGCCGCGCAATGCCACGTGACGCCGCAGCCGCCAGCCGCCAAGCACGATCGCGACGCACAGAACATCACTGCCCACGTGCGCGATGTTTCCACGCTACGCACAAGACCACTGCACTCTAGACAGTGCCGCGCCGCTGCTGCACGTACCACCAGCAGACCGCGCAGGCTCTGGCAGAAGAAGCCCGCGTCCGGCGCCGTCGCGGAGCGCAGCGCCTGGTACTGCCGCTCGTAGCTCACGCCGTTCACAAACTGGTCCAGGCGGAACAGCGACGTGGAGCCGCTCATCACGAGGGCGCCGCTGCCGCCGCCGCCGCCGCCGCTGCGTGCCGCGCTCGCGAGGCCGTCCGGCAGCTGCTTGACGACGACGTCTAGGAAGTAGGGGGTGCGCTCTAGGACGATGCCCTCGAGGTGGCCGCCGCCCTTAACGTCGCCGCCGCTGCCCTCTGCGGCGGCGGGGTTGGGGGGCTTGTCGCCCGCTGCCAGGGGGGGGGTGGAGGGTGGGGGGGGGGAGTGAGGGCCTTGTGTTTGTGTGTGACGGGGGGGGGGGGGAGTAAGGGGGATGCGCTGAAGCAAAGCGGAAATTCACCATGTGCTGCGAGGGATGTGGTATAATGTCGGGAGACGGCGACTGAAGGCGGTACACCGCCCTGTCTACAGCTGCGCAATGTGCACTGCTGCAGAGGCGTCGCCGAAGGCTGACTTGTCGTCATGATCATACGGTGAATTCTGGAGATCTGGTGGCAGCAAATCAGCTGTCACTGCCGGGCAAAGCAGGGTGCCAGGACTCGCCTGCAGTGGCATCACAGACGTCCCCATCCGCGGCTCACCTGACCTCATCGAGGTTCAGGGCCAGTACAGTTGTGATCAGTTATTGGTCACAACTTGTACAATTATTGATCACAACTTGTACAGTTGTGATCAGTTATTGATCACAACTGTCATCAATAGCAAGACGATGCAAGGGTCGCTGCAGCTGCATCAGGAGCGACTGCTGCCACCCTGCCGCGCGCTGTGTGAAAACTTGCTCTGCATAGCTGATCAGCCGGTTGTATATGATCGCATGTGTATAAGAGAGTTGGAATGCACGAGTACAGCTGCTGTAACAGCGGCTGCTACAGCCACATGATTCAAGTCCACTGCTTCGCTCGCACCGATGACACTTTACTCATAAGCTTGCAGCGCATGGCAGTCGCTGACTGACCCGTGATGGCGATGACATCGCCAGCGGTAAAACGATGAAACGGCAGCGCGGGCCGCCGCATCCTTGCGCCGCCGCCGCCACCGCCTGCCGCCGCCGCCGCCTCCCTGCCGCGCAGCGGCGGCAGCGAGAAGCGCACGACGTGCTCGCGGAAGAGGCGCCCGCGCGGCATGCCGACGAGGCGCATGAGCGCGTAGCCGCCGTGCGTCAGCTGCGCGGGCGTCCAGCGCAGGAGGCGCTCGTACACGACCTCCTTCTCGCACTGCAGCTCCAGCGACACCAGCTCCGTGAAGTGCGCGCTGTAGGCGGAGAGGGACGAGTACGCGGCGGCGCGCTTGGCGCCGCGCCCGCGGCCGCCGCCCTTGGCCTTGCCGCCGCCGTTCACCGGCGCGTTGCGCTGCGCGCTCTGCGCGTGCGGTGCAGGGGGCGGCGGCAGCATGAGTTGGGGGGGCGGGGGTCTACGCGGTACCCGCCGCTGCAGCAGGTGATGCGCCACTCCTGAGTGAACGCCCGCGCTCGAAGGTACGCACCTTTTCCAAGGCCATAGCAGCGGCCTCGTTTATCTGCTTGAAGTCCCATCTCTGCAGGTCCTGCCCTGTCAAGTTGCCGGTCGTCTTGGCCCTCGCCGTGAAGGCACCCTTGCCTCTCCCGAAGCCGCTGCCGGTATACTCCACATCAGTGGGCGATACTGCTGCATTCCGAGTGGTGAGCCTTCCTGATGCTGGCTTGCTTCTGGAGCTACCACCGCTCTTGCCGGAGGAGCCTGGCTCTCGCACACGGGCCTCTCCGAATGATGAACCTTGCGAATTCTTACCCAATTTGCGAGCGCCGCTGCCACTGCCCTTGTGCTGCCCCCTTCTTTGCATGAGCAAGCTGCCACGGCCGCAGCGCTGATGTGCATGCTGCTGTTCATTTTGGAACACCGACAGCCTTGCCAATTGCAAGGGAGATGCAGCCGGAAGCAGTCCCTGGCAACTGTCGAATGTGCAAAGCAAAAGAAGCGACAACAGAGAACACAGCCGCTGCAGAAGCAATAGCCGCTGCTGGCTGCGCACAACCATGTCGCAGCTTCCGAGCGGCAGAACTGCACCGCGCTCCCCGCCCACTATGCCTGTCACGCACGTCACGTCAGAACTGCAACTGTTGAACATTGGCGTTGAACTTCGGATCCATTGAAGTTGAAGCAGAAGTTGTGACTTTCATGTGCTATGCCGCAACGGCACGACGGAGTTATAGTGCTCGCCGAGCGCGTAGTAGTGCTGATGGTACGACACGCGCAGCGGCGCCGCCGCGCCCCCCTCCTCCCCCTCCCCCACCACCATGGGCTGCGCCGCGGCGGCGCTCCACACCTCGATGGGCACGCGCAGCGCGCGCGACAGCGCCCGCAGCTCCACCTCCCCGCCCCACTCCGCGGAGCCCTCCACCAGCGCGCAGTACGCCTCGTACGCGCCCTCGTCGCACGCCTCCACGAAGGGCATGAACTCCGCGGCGTGCTCGCGCAGGTGCGCCGCCGCGACGCGCCGCAGGCCCGCGTGGCCGTCCTCCGCCGCCGCCGCCGCCGCCGCGCCGTCGCCGCCGTGCGCCGCCACCGCCAGCTGGTGCGCGACGGCGCGGTACAGGCAGTTGCCGTCGCTCCTGATGGGCGCCACGGCGAGACCCCGCGGCAGCAGGTTGGCGCTGAGCGCCTCGAGCTCCACCGTGCGCGCGTCGGGGCCCGCTGCCGCGCGCTCCTCCTCTCGGCGCCGCTCCCTGTGAACGAAAAATGCGCTCAGATTGGCGAAAATGTGCTGCAGACATCGTTTGGGGCTGCACACAATCAGGCCCTCATGTACTGGTACCAGTCGGCAGCCATCATTCGGTCCGCCACGCTGGCTGCTGTCACCTGCTGGAGCGATGGCTGACCGCGGAAGAAAGCGCTGCAGGGCGCTCTAGTGTGGCGTAATGGCTGGCAGCGACAGCTCGCGTATAACTTCATCTCTGACGATCAATTGCAGGAGCTGCAGGCAATAACTGTAACCTTGCGCTGACAATCAGGCCGCCCACGCAGGATCAGGGCGCTGTGCACACAGTCAGTTGCAAACTGTGTGAGAGAGAGCCAATACCACACATCACAAAGTTGCCGCTCCAGTAGCTGCAAAGATGCGGCAGTGGCCTTCGCACAGCAATGGCCACTGTAGGCCCACATAAAACTCAATTCCCCCCAGCTGCAGGCATGTCCCACAGCATCAGCTGCAGCGGTCTGGAACGCTGCATTCATGATAGCATCCTCTGCAGTATGCAGATGGGTTCGACAAAATGTTTGTAAATCGGTGCAGACAGAACACGGGATCGACTCATGCGAGTTGTCCACAGGCGACAGCAGCTAAAAGACCCGCGCGGCACGGCGACAGCCACCACTGCCAGCATACACCAGCGCGCCAGGCCTCTCATATTTTTCTCTGATCGGTTGCGCGGCCACTCACTTCTCCAGCTCCTTCTCCCTGGCCTTGTCCTTCTTGCGCTGCGCCTTCGCTCGCCGCTTTTCCCGCTCCTCATCCTCCTGCGCTTTCCGCAGCGCCGCCGCGTCGGCCTCCGGCGCGCGCGCCTGCTGCGCCGCCTCCGCCGCCGCAGCGCCTGCGTCAGCGGCAGCGGGAGCGAGCCCCTGCTCCTCCAGCTCGGCCATGGCGGCCGCCTCGTCGCGGTGCCGATCTCTCAGCTCGTAGCGCATCTGCAGCAGCAGCAGCGCCGGCGACGGCAACGCATGTGGTTGAGGCGCAGATTCTCCTGGGCACGTGTGCGGCGGCCGCGGCAACGTCACGTCCAGATGGGCATCTGGATGCCGGTCAGCGCGGCTGGCAGGCGGATGCATGAAGCGCTGACGTGCAAACGGCGCGGCGTGCTGCGGAGGCCGCGCGGCTGCCGGCGGAGGCGCGCGCGCGCGCGTCGCGCGCGCCGGAGCGGCTGATGTTGCGCAGGCAGCGCCGCTGCAGCCGGGTGGTGCGCTGGACGGCGGTCGTGACGCCCGTCTGCCTTGCTGCAGCGCCCTTCATAGACGCGCCCAGCAACGCTTACTGTGCGGAGTAGTGCATGAGCAGGGATTGGGGCGCTGCATAGGTCATCGCAGCAGTGCCTACATGGGCGCAGGAGGATGTTTTAATGTGCAGGTGCTGCTGCATCCTGAGTGACCAACACAGAACCTGCTCTGTGTTCCAGAAAGCTAGGGCGCGGCCACGGCTGCCGATTGTTCCATTCAACGCCCTTTGGTCAAATGCAGCTTCAGTAAAGCATTGTAGACGAGCGTTGATGACTCCACAGTGGCATTAGACCATGTTGCGGAGATTTGATCGACATTTGCGTCTGGTATGCTCTGAAAATTGCGCCTGCAACACCAGAGTCATAGGCCCTTGCACCAGCAGCGCACAGAGCATGAGCAACACGACGAAGGCAGCTCTCGTTTAAATACGTTCATAGCACCGTATTGTAACCTACTGACCTGTAGTATGCTGGCCTCAGCCTCCGCCACTTTCTTCTTGTTCTTGTTGGCTTGCTTGACCAAGGCCCTTCCTTTCAACTCCAGCTCGCGCTGTTCAGCCTTGTGCCGCTTCTCCATCTCATCTCTGTTCTCCCCACTTGGCAGAACAGCGTGTTCAGCCTCCGAGCCATCTTGCGACATGATCAGCTATATGCTCGGTAATCACTCAAGAGTAACGCCGCGGCGCGGCCGGCCGTCCAGACGGCTTGTCAACCTTCAAGTACTTCAAGTACTTGAAGTTACGGTTGAAGGTGAGGTTGAAGAGAGCGCGGGGAGCGGGGGGAGGGGAGCGCCAAGCAAATGGAATTGCGCAGAGTGCAAATGATGTTTCTATGGGAGTCAACAGCAGCAAGGGCACATTGACTGCTACAACAACGTCCAGCATCTGCGCACTCCAACAAGCATGCAAAAGGCAATCTCATGAACACCAGCAACAGCGCACAAGGCGAGCAACACATTGACATCACCATGTAGCCGTCGCAACGCAGCGGTGCGCAAAAAACGACACGCGCCGCCCGGACACTCATTGAAATACACATGCTATTTGTCACATGGTGAATATAAACGCCAAAGCGCGAGCGCTGACGCGTCGCGTCGCCCGTAACCGCGCCCTCCGTCAGTACCACTGCGGCGGCGGCGCCATCCCGGCGGGCGGCAGGCGCCCGCCCACGCCCAGAAGGGGGCGACCATCGGGGCCCAGCGGCACGTGCGGCATCGGCGGATAATTCGGCAAGTACCCCTGCTGGTGTGGCGGCGGCGGCGGCGGCGGGTGCACCAGCAGCGAGTTCTGCCACTGGTGCGGCGGCGGCGGCGGCGGCAGCGGCGGCGGCGCGGGCTGCTGCGGCAGTGGCGGCTGGTACATGGACGCCATCGCCCGAGGGGGCATCCGCGTCGCCGCCACTGCAGCCGCAGCTGCCGCCGCAGCCGCCGCCGCTGCTGCCGCCCCGCCTGCCGCCGCCACGGTGCTGCCGAGCAGTGGCGGCAGCGCCGCGGGCGGCAGCGGCGGCGCAGCGGGCGCCATGAACGGCGACGGCGGCAGCGGCGGCTGTCTTGCCGGGAGGCCGCTGGGCGCGCGCGCGGGCGTCGCCGTCGGCGTCGGCAGCGCCGGCGGCGGCGGCGGCGCCGTCAGCACGCCCCACCACCACGGCGGCTTCTCCGTCTCGCCGTCAGTCATCTCGTCGAGGAGGATGGCAACGCGCGGGTCGGGCATCGGCGCGCCGTCCGCGCCGTACGCGACAAAGTCGATGGGCGGCCTGTCGAGCAGGTCGAGCAGCGAGCCGAGCCACGGCACCTTCTTGAGCTGCGGCTGCGCAAAGAGGCCCATGCGCTGCGCCTTCGCGGCGCGCAGCTTGCCGGACGCCTGCACGCTGCGCGCGAAGCCGGCCTCCCACGCCTCCTGCTCCGCGGCGCGCGCCGCGTCGGACAGCTCGCTGTCGCCGCCGCCGCCGCCGCCGCCGTGCCGCTGCTGCCGCGGCGAGGGCATCCTCGGCAGCAGCACGCCTCCGCCGCCTGTCTGCACGGGCTTCATTACCGCCTGCGCATGCGCGTCGTGCAGCGACGGCGTGCGGCGGCTCATCGCGCTGCCGCCGCCGCCGCCGCTGGGGGAAGGCGCGACGCTGTGCGGCGTCGACAGCGCGGCCGCGGCGGCAGCGGGCGTGTACGGCAGCGCGCGCGCGCGGACGCCGCCGCTGACCTGCTGCACGCCGGGCTGCCGCGCCTGCCAAGGCTGCGCGTCAACGCGCGCGCTGCTGTCGCCGGTGCCGCCGCCGCTGCCGCCACCGCTGTCGCAGTCGGCCCTGCTCTCCGACCAACCACATGTGGACCTCGCGCGTGGGCGGGGATCGCCGCGGCCCCACGAGTCGCGGCGGTCTACCAGGTCCTGCTGCTGCGAGGTCCTATGCTGCCATTCGCCGTGACGCCGCTGATCAGCGGTCGTGGCACTGCCGCCGCCGCCGCCGCCGCCGCCGTCCGCGCCGCTGCGACTGCCCTCGCCGCACCTGCCACGGCTGCTGCCGTTGCGGCTGCCGTCGCCGCCGCTGCCATGACCGCTTTCGCCGCCGCCGTGGCCGCCGCCGGCGCCTCTCGCATCGCCGCCGTTGGTCAGCGGCGCAGCGTCCGCGGCGGCGCGCTGCTTCTTGCGCAGCTTGACAGGCGGCTGTACAGCGTCGGCACTGGCTGTGCGGTCGCCCGCAGCAGCGGCAGCGCTGCCGATTGCACCTTTTGCACTCGGCGCTGCTGCGGCGGCTCCCGCATCGCGCGCGCGCTTCAGGCGCCGCTTGGGGCCGCTCTGTACAACGCCGCCGGTGCCGCGCCCCCCCTTCTCCTCCGCGACGCTGCCGCCGCGCGCGCGCTCCGGCGACGCGCCACCGGGCGAGCCGTCTGCAGTCGCCAGGCGCGCCGCCAGCGCCGCCTGCGCGGTGCTCATGAAGTCAGAGCCGTTCAGCGCTGGTGCAACATTTGGTTGCTCCGCGTCACCTGCCGCAGAGCTGACCGCCGTGCCCGCCCCCCCTTCTGCCGCTGCCGCCGCCACCGCATCTCCCTCCTTCACGGCGGCGGCGGCGGCAGCGCGCTGCTCAGCTGCCGGTGGCGCGTGCTGCACCGCGCCCGCTGCCGCCGCGCCACCTGCTGGAGCCCCGTCCGCCTCCGCCGCAGGCGCCGCGCCGGCGGCAGCAGCCCCCTTCCGCTGGCCCTTCCTGCCCTTCCTGGCTGGCGCGCCATTGGGGTGCGACGGCTCTGCCGGCTGCGGCTCCTGCGCCAGTGATGCCGATGCAGCCGCGCGTGCACGTTTCTTGCCGATCTTGGCGCGCGCCGGCGGCGGCGCGGCGGCGGCGACGGTGGCAGCGCCCGCTGGTGGCTTTGTTGCTGGCCCCTTCGCCATTTGCGGTTTGCCCTCTGGTGCTGCTGGTGCCGTATTCGACGGCTGCGCTGACAGAGCAGCGGCCGCCGCACCAGGCGTCGCCGCAGCGTCCGCGGCGACGTCAGGCGCAGCTGTCACAGCTGCGCTCACAGGCGCTGCTGCTGTAGCTGCTGCCAGCGATGCCGTCTCCGCCAAAGCGGTAGTGGCAGCGGCAGCTGTTGTATCGTGCGATGGATGAGCGACGGTGGGCGCCGCTGCTGCGCCATTGTGTGATGGCGTTGAAGTTGGTGGCGCTGCTTCTAGTGAGGGCTGCTGTGCTGCTGTCGATTCTGACAGCGCTGCTGATGACGCGTGCACTTCCGGTGGCGCTCGCGGCACAGCGCCCGTTATTGCTGCGCCCAGCGGCCCTGCTGCTGCGGCCGCCGGAGCGCTGAGCGCCTCCGCTGCTGCTGCTGCTGCTGTCGCCGGTGCTGGTGCCGGTTCAACTGCTGCTGATGTCGCGACAGCAACAGAAGGGCTCGCCAACGCCGCGGGGAGCAACGCATCTGTCGCACCTGATGGACCTGCTGGGGCCGCTTGCCGGTGCTGCGGTGGTACCGCAGCTGCCGACACGTCAGGCTGCGCAGTGATGCGGGCGGCCGGCACTGCCGCCGCCGCCGCTTCCACCAGCGCCACAGGCTCAGACACTGCTTCCGCCGCCGCTGCTGCCTCCGCATCATTCGCTGCTGCCGCCACTGCCGCTGCCGCCACTGCCGCGGCCTCCACGGCAGACGGCTCGCTCGCCGCCGACTTCGCCAACGCCATGGCTGCTGCCGCTGGTGGAGCGGCTTGCTGTAAGGCCTCTGTTGCTGCAGCAGCTGCCCCCGCCTCTGGAAGCCCAGGCGCTGCTGCACCCTTGATTTGGTGCAAGGATGCCAGCCCCGTGCCCTCCGCCGCCTTCTCGGGCGCCGGCGCCGCCACCGCCGCTGCGGCAGCTGGCGGCGACGCGCCCTCCACCGCTGCTGCCGGAGCTTTAGTGTCCAGCGCTGCAACTGCAGCATCAGCAGCAATCGCCGCCGCCACAGGTGCTGACTGTGCTACCGGCAAGCGCGATGATGCCGCAGCAGCAGCCCCCTCCTCCGGCGCTGCAGCTGCGCCTGTCCGCGCCAACGCTTCCACTGCGCGTGGCATCGAAATCGCTGATGCCTCCTCCAGCTCCGCGCCTGCCGAAGCAGCACCTGCGACTGGCGAATCGTTTTGCAGCGGCAGCAGCTGCACCGAGGCGCCCGGGGATGGCGCGCTGGCTACTGGACCGCCGCCAGCTGGCACCTCCACCCCTGCTGCCGCCGGTGCTGCAACAGCAGTAGTAGGCTGCGCTGAGGTGGAACCAGCCCCTCCATCGACATCCATGGGTGCTGTTGCTGCTGGCGGTGCTGCTGCTGCTGGCGGTGCTGCAGCGGGCTGCACCGGGGTCGGCAATTGTGCCGCCACTCCTGTTGTAGGCACAACAACTGACGCCGCTCCGGTTGCGGCTTTGCTGGACGAAGGTGCCGGTGTTGCATCAACTGCTGCAGCGTGCACTGCCGCCGGTGTCGTTGCTACTACTGCTGCGGGAGCTGGAGCTGTTGGTGGAGGCGCTGATGCTGTTGGGCTGACTGCTGCTGCAGGGGCTGGTGCTGATGCCGCGGGGGGCGCGGTGGCCGCGCGTTCAGCAGTTGCTGCTGCGCCTGCTGCCGTTGCTGTTGAATCGGCGGCGGCGGCGGCGGCAGCAGGTCTTGCAGACACTGCCAGCGGCACGTCGGCATCCTCCATATCTACCTCCATGGGTGCCACGGTAGTCGACGCAGCACCAGCAGCGCCTGCGACAGCTGGCGCTTGGCCACTACTGCCCTGCGGCATCGCTGTCGACGTCTCAGCAGGCTGCGCTGGCAGCTCTGCAGCAGGCAGTGGCAGCGTCTCCCCCGCCTTCGCAGTCGCAGCCGCTTGAGGCACGGCCCCCTCCGCAGTTTGCGGGGCAGCTGCCGCTGCTGCGGGAGCGCCATCACCTTTCGGCGACGCACTGGGTGCAGCAGCAGCGCCGGCCCCCCCACCCGCCGCCCCGGCACTGGGCTTCCTGCCCTTGCCCGCCGCCGGCTCCTTGCGTGGCCTCCCCCTCCCCTTCTTCGCCGGCGCCGGCTCCTCTGCTGCTGCCGCCGCTGCCGCAGCGCTGCCAGCGCCATGCGCAGCGGCATCGCGCGTAGCTGTCGCCGCCGCCGCGCCGCCTGCCGCGCCCGTTGCCTGCGCAGCGCCCTTGCGCGCCTCCTCCGCGAAGTGACGCAGCAGCTGCCGCTCAGTCATGTGCTGCAGGTGCGCATCAGGTGCCGTGGCGTCCGCGGCGGCAGCGGCTGCCGGCGCCCGTGAAGCCGCTTTGGCCTTGGGTGCCGCGCGATTTTTCGCCGCTGCCGCCGCTGCGCCGCCCCTGCCCCTCCCCCTGCCCCGCCCTCGCCCCCGGTTCGTCGCCGGCGCCGCCGCCGCAGCGCGCTCTCCAGCTGCAGTGTCAGCAGCAGCCTGCGCGGCGGACGCAGCGGCGCTGGCTGCGCCATCTGCAGCTGCCGCCGACGCATCCGCAGCAGCAGTTTCTTCAGCCGCCGCCTTGCTGGTTTTTGATCCATCAGCGGCTGGCTTGCCAGGCTCGGTGGTTTTAGCAACAGCTTCAGCAGCATTGTCCGCTTTGGTGTCTGCCGGCGCGGCAGCGGCGGCGTCGGTATCATCAGCGCTTAGCGCTCTAGCACTTCTGGATTTTTTTAGCGCTGCTGGCCTGCCTGCAGCCGCGCCGCCCCTGCCGCTCTTGCTGCTCGCTGACAGAGACCTCTTGAGGCCCCTCCTCGGTGCATTGCCGACTGCAGCGTCCTCTGTTTCCTGCGATGCAGCAGCGGCTGCTGCTGCAGCTGCGCCGCTGTCCGGGGCTGCTCGTTGCTGCTCCTCTAGCTGCTTCTGCTGCTCCGCCAGCAGTTTCATCTGCTGCCTGACAGACATGACAGGTGTTACCCCTGCACCAGGAGTAGAGGGCTTACGACCTCGCCGAGCTTTGCTGACCGCCGGCGCCGCAATGGTCAAGGCAGCATTATTTGACGCCATGGCGCTCGCTGTTGTCTCGCTTGACTGCTCCGCTTCAAGGGTGGGATCTGTACCTCGCTCAACCTCGGCGCTCACCTCGCCAGCTTTCGGTTGCTGTGTCTTGACATCACCTGGAAAAATGTTACTTTCCGGACCAGCATCAGCCATTATGCCGCCCCACCGCGCCCCTCCCCTGAGCGGCCCTCCGAGGGACGCCGCCACTTGTGTGCTTTCTATTACTTTCAGCCAGCAACTGCAACTTTCGGCGAGGGATGTCACCGGAGCGTTCAGGAAGAAGGCACGGGCGGCAGAGCGCGAGAGGTGGGCGCGCATTGATCATGGGGATGCTGCAGTCGCACACGAGACGGCGCGCGGGCAAGAGGCCGCCACCGTGGCGCTCGGTCTGTGGAGGTGCCGCTGCCTTCGGGAGCATCGTGCTGATGCTGCAGCAAACAGCGGTGTCGTTCATGGTTTCTACAGCTCCCATCTCGGCTCCATGGTCTCAGATATACATGCTGCGGCCCCTGCAGCAGCAGGAAGGGAGTTCCTTACAAGGAATCAGGACGTTGGCGGTGGACTTCGGCACGAAGCGGCTGGGAATTGCAGTTGGCCTGGGCATTGCCCCACGGCCTCTGGCGGTGATACCAAACAAGGGCAATCACACGGTCGTGGCGCAAGAAATCATCAAATTTGGACGCGGAGAGGGTGTCGCAAATTACATTGTGGGGTTGCCACTTGACAGGTGAGACAGACGGTTTCAGAGGCCTGCATCTCCCGTCTTGCGTCGGATCCTCTCAATTCAAGATCGGGGATGCATGCGGGCTACAGGTACACAACCACAGCCAGCCCACGCGCATTCCCTCGCAGACATCCAGCCGCAGCTGACGCAAATCCAAGCTTGCGCACAACAAGCCCCCCCCCCCCCCCCCGCCCCGCCCCCCCGCCCCCGCGCGCGCAGGGACGGCAGCGAGACGGCCATGAGCGCGTGCGCGCGCAACTTCTCGCAGGCGCTCGCGGACGCGCTCGCGGCGCGCGGCGCACATCGCGTCTCCATGTGGGATGAGCGCTTCTCGAGCGTGGAGGCGCAGTCGCGCCTGGCGCGCCACCGCGGCAACCACGACGTCGACGCCGTCGCCGCGTGCGCGATCCTCGAGCACTACTTCGAGGAGGGCGGGGAGGGCGCGGAGGTCGTGGCGGCCAGCGCGAATGTGTCTGAGTGCGTTGACAAATACGGTGGTGAAGCAGCGGCGGCGGTGCAGCCGGAGAATCGGCTGGGGGAGATGCTGCGGATGCGGGGGGAGGCGCGGAGAGAGGGGGGGGGGCGCGATGCCGGGGGTGGCGGCGGCGGCGGCGGCGGCGGCACTCGAGCAAAGCCGAAGCGCCAGCCGAAGAAGCGGCAACGAGGGCAAAGCTTGCTGTAATGCAACCTGTCTTTACAAATTTGATGTTTGTGTGTGGTCATGTCTGTACGCATTGCGGTCGTATGGTCAATGCACTTGCCTATGTGCACCATTGTGAACAGAATTGCCTGCTCACACTTCCAGGGTCACATTCGAGCTGCTGCCATTCAGAAAAGTCCTGAGTTGAAGAGCAGGCTGTACTCTTTGTGCTTTTGAGAAACTGCGTGTCGGATGCCAAGCTTGATGCTCCATTCACGTATGTGACGAATGTGTGCGCTGAGTGTTGCATTTGCACATGATGGTTTCGTCTTGGTGAAACTGCTTGGGCCATTACGAAGAGCATGAGGGGCTGTCGGTGTGATAGGACAACCTCCGCCTTTTTCATTATAAGTGCTGAAGGAAACTCTGCTTGACATTCGGAATACGGAGAAGCGTGCGTACTCCGCTGCGCAGAACATGCAATTCAGGCAGTGCAGATTGGACACCGAACACGGCCAATGAAATGCTGCGCCAGCAATTGTGATTTAAGGTGGCATGCTCAGCACAAGCGAGCAACTTCAAGTTGTGGTCCTCAACAGCCACCTTCACAGTGCAAACATTATCCCTGGTGAATGTTTGATTCACTTATGGACTGCGAGGGGCCAATGCAATGATGCGTAATGCAGATCAAGAACATGCATGGTTGCATCAGCGAAAACAGGATATGTCAGCAGCAGGATGACGAGTGGATGCTGAACTGATTGATGTCATTTCAACCAGTCAAAAGGTCACCACATTCATGAGTGCTGCGCCTGTGTCCCCTGCTGGCAGTGGGTCGTGGAGCTGTGTCATTCCAGGAGGTGTTGGCATAAAACGTGTAGACAACACCACGCACCCAACATATCATGGTAGGGTGCAGCAGCTACATGTGTGATGTGCTGTCAATCGTCCGGCTAATATAAATCGGCACCACTAAATGCTGTGCAGGCTGCGCCAGAGCCCTCTTTGTGCGCGTCTTCCAACCCCCCCCCGTACCGCTGTCAACTTGGGACAGCGCAAATCTAAGCATCTATCCCCACAGGCAAAGGCACCATCCTTCAAAGCAATCTGCCGTGTCCACTACTACCCTCTCCGGCGCCCCCCTCTCCCCCCCCGCCTCTTGCCGCCGCCCAGATCCCCGTGCCGCTGGCCCACCTCGGAAGCGCTGAAGGGCAGCGTGCGCTGCGGCGCGGGGTAGTCGCCGCCGGGGCCGACCCTGCAGCCGACCTCCGCCTGCAGCGCGCGCGGCATCGCGTGCGGCGCGTGCACATGCTGCCGCGGGACGCGTGCGAGCTCCGGGCACCAGTGGCGCACGTAGGCGCCGTCGGGGTCGTACTGGTGCGCCTGCAGCGTGTGGGTGTGGAGGTTAGGGGGGGGGGGTGAGGGGGAAGCTTGCGCAAAGTGGGCTTCTTGCCCGTTGAGCAAGTTGGGGGGGGAGGGGGGGGGGGGGGGCAGGGGGGGGGGGGGAGGTGAGTGAAGCGTTTGCAGAGTGGGCCTTCTGCCAGTCGAGCGAGCTGGGTTGCAACAGAGGGGCGAGCTGCTCGACGCGCGGCTCGCAAAGTGGGACGCAAACGCAGGCGCGATTGGTGCACGCGTGATGTGGCGCAGCAGTCAGCGCTGGTGCACGGTGAGCACTGAGGCGAAGGCATTGACGACACTTCAGGGCATGCAGCAGTACTGGGTGCAGACTGGGTATCTCTGTGTGACACAGGCGGGCAGGCGGCGCCGGCCAACAGTGACGCTGCTGCAGGGCAGTGTCGGGCGCGGCGGCGGCACCAACCCGGCAGCAAGGCCCTCATGGGCGAGTATGCATCGATGCGTGCAGGCGCGCGCGCACGCACACGCGCGCACGCAGCCCGCGCGGCGCACTGCACACGATCGCAGCAATGGCACACCTGCTTGGGTATGTTGAAGCGGTTGAGGCGCCCGCCCTGCAGCCCCGCGAGCGCGTGCCAGTTGCCCCAATTGCTGGCGACGTCGTAGTCCAGCAGCAGGCTCTCAAAGTGGTCCGCGCCGAGGCGCCAGTCGAGCCCGAGGTCGTGCACGAGGTAGCTCGCCGCGTTCTGGCGGCCGCGGTTGGACATGAAGCCCGTCGCAGCGATCTCGCGCATGTTGGCGTCCACGAGGGGGCTGCCGGTGCGCCCCTCCTTCCACGCGGCGAGAGCGCTGAAGTCCTTCTGCGCACGCGCACGCGCGCAGGGCGGTTGCGATTGCAGCTTTCAGAACCACCACTTCTTGAATGTGCATGAGACTGCATACCGTGATAACTGGTTCAGATGTATGTGCACGCCATGCGGGGGGAAGGAGCGGCGCGGGGGTGTGGGGTGTGTGGGGGGGGGGGGGGGGGGGGGGGGAACTGTGCAGTGGGTGATGCCAGCGACCTCAGTCACTGGCCTGCGGCAGCTGCATGTGATGCACAGGCGCATGGTCAGAGGCCATGACATCCCATGACATCACAGCTTAGGCGCCATTTGGCAAGGCGTCGGCGCGCTGACTCGGCGCTCACGACCACTTCTGTGGCCATGACATCACAACTTAGGCGCCATTCGGCATGGCGTCAGCGCGCTGACTTGGCGCGCTTGCGTACTGCGAATTGGGTCTGCTCAGTGCCGCAAAACCATCATGCTGCAACGCTTGCGGCGGCGCCAGGAACGCTTGGACCTGTGGCTTCTGTTGTTCAGTGGTGGCGGCGCCGGACTATGGGCGCACACAGCGACAGCTGTTGATGATCAACTGCAGTGCACTGGGCATGCGCACGTACGAACACAAGTCTACATGCTGCGCCGTTATAATCGCGGCGGTCGACTCTGACCCATGTGCTGGGAGCCAATGCCATGCGCCTTGCGCTCTGGCGCCGCACTGCGTGTGCACGCAGAGTACACAGCACAAATGATTATTGTACCCGCTTGTGTTCGTACAGTGCACCCCAATACAGCACGGACACTGCAGATGCAACAGCGTGCACTCTACGGTGACTTTCCTGAGGCAGGGCTGCGCACTCCGCTGCAACAAAAGCGACGGGCGCTGCGCTTCCGCATCTCAGGAAACAATGTGCCGCACAACCATCAGGCAGACGCGGTGCTCAGGGTGTGCGTACCTGCCACTTGTGCCCCTCGCGCGGGTGCACGCCGTCGGGGTAGAAGAGGCGGGCGCCATGCTTGGCGACGTAGAACTTGAAGTAGTCTCTCCACCTGCATCAGGGTTGACCAGCGAGCATCGAGCCAAGAAACCGTTGCGACGCGGTCAGCCGCACTGGACGCTGGAGTTTTGCAAGTGTACTTGACTTGATGTGCATGCATCTAAACAGCGCAGCAGATGAGAAGCCGACTGTGAACGGCGCTGTGCGCCCCCCACATCTTGGACTGCGCTGCTGCACGCCGGGGCGTGCTTTGCAAATCTGCTGCGCAGTGCCGACAGGCTGGCAGCAGCGCTGTCAGCATGAATCTAGCACTGAAACAGCGTGAGACGCGGCGCCGGTCTGCCGAGCGCTGACTCACTCTCTCCCTCTCTCAGTCACTGACTCACTCACTCACTACTCACTCGCGCACTCACATGAGCTCAAACGTCATCCAGTACGTGCTCTTGTTGGCGACGCGCTCCGCCTCGTAGCGCTTGCACGCCGCGTGCACGGCGCGCGCGCTCACGCACCCCGCCGCGAGCCACGGCGAGAACTTGCTCGAGTAGTCGGCGCCGAGCATGCCGTTGCGCGTGTCAAAGTACGTCGCCAGCGCGTCGGACTCGAGGGTGTAGTGGTTGAGGCGTGCCATCGCGGCGATTTCGCCGCCCCGAAACGGCAACACCCCCTTGGGGTCCCCCTCGCCGGTCTCCCCCTCCGCGAAGCCGAGATCCTGGGGAGGGGGGGGGGGGGGGGGGGGCTGAGGCGATGGCTTCGCGTCTTCAGACATCGAAGGCAGGTGCAAGGCGCACTCCTGCTTACGCCAAGCTGTAACGAGAGTGCTGAGGTAGCGAGGCTGGTGTGTGATGCACTTGCTGCTGTGACGGTCACAGTGGGTGCAGTGGAGTAGTTGAAGTAGGTGTTAAAGTTTGCAGTGCTCAAACACACCTGCAGTGCCAGGTGCGGTTGATCATCGCTACGCAAGTCACCAGCAGCCATGGGCCGGTTACTTGCTGACAATCGCCAGCTAGCTTACTCAGACACTCGCTAACAAGGACATGTGGGCATACATACATACAAGAACATCCACTGATTTGGTAGCTACCCACTGAACGCCCTTCCATCAGCTTCAGTGTGTGCAGCTCCACCTCATTCAATACCATCCTACAGCGCCGCGGCGGCTGCCATCAACAGTGCAACGCTACTCGTCCCCACCACACTGATTACGATGCGCGCATGTCACATTGTCAGCACTACAGAAATCAAGAGTGAGTCAATCACGAGCTCTTCCCTCACCTGCAGCGTCGGCAGCGGCGCGGAGCACCCCTGCCAGAACGCCGCGTTGGCGTCCTTGGCGGGCAGCGGCAGCGCGCCCTTGGCTGGCGCAGGCTGCGGCGCCCGGATTGGCACGTTCTTGGCCTCAGTCTGCGTGCGCCACTTGGTGAACACCTCGGGTAGCTGCTCGATGCTGTGCACCATGTCTGCGCGCGACACGCGAGCGCAGCAGGGAGGGGCGTGAGCTTTTGAACTGGTGGCAGAGTGTGACAGGCACTTGCGCAGGGTGCTGTGTCGCTGCCGCGGCAGCGCGCGTGAATGCGTACTACTCCAGGCGATAGCGCGTGCTGGGCGCGTTCTGCTTGGTAGCGGTGGGCCTGCACGCCAGCACTGTGCAACTAAGCCACTTCCACTGCTATCGCGGCGCTGGCACCCTGAGACAGGCGATGCGCTGAATGGTAGCTGCTCCATGACGTGAATGCGTTGATGGTGCTGGCAGGGCCAGCACCAGTGCATCAGAGTCTGCTGCCGAGTGCGCACGTACGCTGACGACTGCACGCGTGTGACTAGTGGCCTTCCAAGGGCCACCATCAGCACCATGCAATAACAGTTTGACCGCCTTCGGGCAGTCACATGAAAGGCCTGTGATGACATGTATCTGCCAAGCATGGCAACGGTCTCTACATACCTGCTGGCAATCCTGTCTTGGTCGCCAGAATGCTAAGCAAGGAACAGCGGCATTTAAAGCCGGTACACGACACGCACACGCCAACCCGACTGCCAAATGCATAGAGTGTGAATGGCGCTTGTTCCGCGGGCGGACGCAAGACGCGGGCGCCCATGTGCGCACATGCATTGTAAGTGACAGGCTCATGACACCAGTGCATCCAAGCCCCATGTGTTCAAGTTTCCACTAGATGGGCTGAAAGCGCAGCCACCACCTCAGCTTCTATACACCATGGTGTCAGGTCCATGTCTACATCTGTTGATTCAGATGAGCTGCCTCCTGGGCAGTGAGTGAATGGCCCAACCGACCCCCAGGTTGAAGTGCACCGTTTGCAGGCTGTGAAGTTCAAGTCAATCACGCGATTGCTGATGAGCTTCATCGGTGCCGCGCACCAGCACACTTCAATGCAGTACGCACACACCAGTTGATGAGCGAGTTGCGTTCACCTTCCGGGTGGTACAGCGTTGCGCCCCAGACGCGCTGCATGCTGAACTCCGCCCCCCCCCCCGCCCCCCGCGCGCTGCGCTCTACCGCCTCGTCCGCGGCCATCTCTTCGCTGGTGACCTCCGTCTGACACGTCACGATGTGCCTGCGCTTGTCGCCATCGCTCTGCAGCAGCCTGGGTATGAGTGCCTCTGGCGCCTCTGTGCTGACACACAAGTCGCTGCCTAGGCTCTGTAGGCTGTGTCTGAGGTCTGCCACGCATTCAAGCAGGAACCGCGTCCTGTAAGCGCCGGTCTTGGGAGAGCCGAACTCAGTCTCGCCGAAGTTGCGCGGGTCGAAGCAGTACACAGGCAGAACCTAATGCAACATGGTGGAAGGGGGAGCATGCGATCAGCGATAAGGAGCAACCTGAAGGCCCGTGCAGTGCAGTGCAGTGCAGTGCAATATCGAGTGAAGCACTCCATAGTTTACCTGTTGTCTTCTACTGTTTTGCATCGACGTACGCAGATAAGGGTGCTCAGCATGCGTCAGCACATGAACGCGGCTGCGCGTTGAGCGCCATCTTCAAACATGAGGATCTACAGTCAGAAAACGCAATGCAACGTCTGCCACTGACCTCCACTGTGTCGCCCCGCTCCTTGGCTTTAGCTGCTTCTTTGCTGGCAAGGTTTAGGCAGTAGTTATCAGCTACTCTCAGATCATTGCGAAAAAACACAACAACTTTTGTGCTTGCCATCCTGAGGCTGCCGAAGTTGTGATTGGAAGCGTGTGCTCTAGCTCGCAGCACAGAAGTAAATGCGCTGCTTCGAAGAGCACTGGCAGCGTAAGGAAGAGCAATGACCAGAAATGGTCGCCGCATCTGGAGCTGATGCAATGGTAGAGTTCCTACTTTTGGATGCTTGGCTGAGTCACACTTGTAGCAACGGCGTCCTCCTCGGGGTCATCATATTTATCATCAGCAAGCAGGCGTAACCATGGCTCGCTTGTAGTTGTAACAATGCTTTTGCACGTGAATATCAGCGCACAGCAATGATTAGGAACCATGCCGACGTTGAGCTGCCATTCACCAGCACTGGCGCCAAGAGCAGACGCGGTAGCAGAGCCCTGGACTTCCCTTCGACAGCAAAGACATTTCAGCAGAAGAACGCATCAGTTGCGGGCCAGGACGGCATGCGTGCCGCTGCGTACAAATTGTTCACCAGATTGGACTACGACATCAATGGCCGCATCACAGCCTACGAGCTGGAAAGGTTTCTGTGCTTGGCTCTGGAGATGCCGCTGCAGCCTACGTTCGACATCACTTTCACAGGACAGGATCTGCACTTGGAGCTAGCAAGGGTTGATGGACGGCTGGAGGTGCAGGGGTGGGGCGAGGACATGGTCGGATACACCCAGAGTGGAAGCCCTCAGCTGTGCAAGGGGCTAGAGCTCCTGAAGGTGCAGGGTATTACGCTGCCGCATACTAAGGTGCGTTTCTGAGGACTCTTGTCACTGCAGGTCTGGATGTTACCTATTCATTGCACATCATGATAGACGAGATGTGGTAGGTGAATGTACATACGCGCGCAAAGCTGCTCGATGAAGCTGCAATGGACCTACATGCTCCGTCATCGGAAGGTGCCGCCCAGAATCGCTGCTTTGTCCAGAGCAGCAGCTCAGAAGTCCACCGCAAGCTGCGCAGGCTACCGTACTGATCGGTCCAGCCACCACTCACGCCTCTGTGCGCCGCACTCTGCCCCCCCCGCACTGCGGCGCCGCTTCAACCGTCGAACAGGACCCCACGCGCAGCCTCGCAGGCGTACTTCGAGGCCTGGCGCCAGGCAAGCCCGTCACCGTCACCTTCGCCGCCCCGCCGCACATCGTGTCCCCCGCGGACTGCTGGCTGGACCTGCGCATCAGCGGCAGCGGCGGCAGTGGTGGCGCCGGGGGCGCGCGCAACGTCGCGGCGGTGCTGCCAACGGGCGCCTACCCCACGCGCGAGGCGTTCGCGTCCGCGGTGCAGGCGGCGGCGCGCGCAGCGGCGGCGCCGACGCTTGACGACCTCACGTGCGAGTGCGAGACGACGGCGGCGCGCGCGTCGAGCGGCGGCGGCGGCAGCGGCGGCGGCAGGGTCTCCGGCGCGGCCGTCTTCGTGCTCAGCACGCGCGTGACGCCGTTCCAGGTGGCGTGGGCCACGGGCGCGAATGCGGAGCGCTGCTGCCAGGCGCAGTTCGGCGCGGGGGTGGCAGCGCCGCCCGCGGACACGGATGCGGACACGCGGCACGTGCTGCGCGCGGCGACCGTCGCCTCGTACATGGGGCCGAACGCGCCCGTGCTGGCGCTGGTGGAGGGCGCGGCACGCAAGGTGACGTGCCATGGCACGTGGTGTCAAGCGTTTTTGCTGAAAGCATGGTCCGTGCTGCTGCGCAGTGAGTGCTGCAGTTGCGAAGGTTGATGAGGCGCATGGGCGCGGACACGGTGCAGCACTCGGCTCTTTATCCTTCTGCGCCGGGCGCCGTGACGCATGCGCTGCGCATCTGCAACTGCCTGCTGCGCCTGTACACCCGCTCGCCCCCTCCTGCCGACGCAGCCGCAGCACGGTCGGTAAACATCGCACACTGCAGCAGCAGTATTGTACGGACGCCCTCTCACACCGCCGCCCTCCGCACCCGCCTCCTCACATGACTCCACCCCCATCCCCGGCCCCTCGAACCGCAGCTGGCGCAAAACCTGTGCGCGGAGTTCGCCCCCCCCGGGTGCCCCCCTGGAACCGCCCCCGCCCTCGACTTCGAGGCCTTCCTCCCCCTCTTCGCGGCGCGCCTCAGCCCGGCGGCGCTGCCGTCGCTCGTGCAGCTCGTCGCGGGCCGCTACGCCGACGCGGCGGAAGCGGCGCGCCGCGAGGACGCGCGGGCGGCGGCGGCGGCGGCGCGCGTGCGGCGCGGCGCGCTGCTGGCGGCGCGGCAGGCGCGCAAGGCGGCGCAGCGCGCGCAGACCGCGGCGCAGCTCGGCAGCGGCGAGTATGGTGGGTGCGCTGGCTGTGGCACACGCGATTAGCGCTGCTGCTGTGCTGTGTCTTGATGCGCGCGGCGGATTCCCTCACACGCCTGCATGATGCGCGTACGCACGGTGCGAGCCAGCTTGCTGCTCCGGCGGGTCCGGTGCACAGGGGGTCCAGCGCTTTGTGCTCATGAGCTCATGCGGACAAGAACATCATGCAGCACGTGCGTATGCATCCATGTTTAGGTGCGTCTGCTGCAGCGACGGCATTAGAGCCGTGTAGCGCAGGTGCACAGCAAAGGTGTGGTGGCCACAACATGCCAGGAGCGCAGCAAAGCAGAGCGTGCCCCGCAAGTTCTCTCGCCAATGTGCCTCGATCGGCGTCACGAAGCTGCACTGCAGGCACGCGCAGCACAGCATGCATCATCTCATGCTCATCGCAAAAACCACAACCGCCTCTCGCCGGCTCTTGACCTCATGCCACTACCTCGATGTCCCCTCCCCCCTTCCTGTCCCCCGCATGCGCTGCGCAGGTCGCGGCAAGACGGGGCTGCTGGTGCGCATGGTCGCGCGGCCGCTGGCCAGGGCATTTGCGCGCACGGCGCCGCCGCCGCCGCCGCCGCTGCCGCGCGCGCAGGCCGTGGGCGCAATGCTGCGCGTGCCCGCAGCGGAGCTCGAGCAGCGCCTCGCGGCTTTGCACGAGACGCGCGACGTCGCGCGGGCGCTGCGCCGCGCGCAGACGCGCCGCGCGCAGTTCGTGGGCCGCCGCCTCGCGCAGGCGCAGCGCGACAGCAGCGCGCGCGAGCAGCGGGAGAAGGTGCGCGCGCGCGGGCTCTCGCGCTCATGCAGTAGCTACGGCAGTAGAGCGCAAATGGCGCAGCAGCTGTCGTGCGCCGCGGCGGCGGTGCCGGGTACGCGAGGGGTGCGCACGTGGCCCTGATGGCTAGCGCGCGACCACCGGCGGAACGGGTGCTTTAGCTGCATGCGCCACTTGCTCTTGATGCTGCTAACCCTAACTGCTAACCCTAACCCTAAGCAGCGCCCGTGCGTGCCCGCTGCTCCCCGTCAGTTGCAATGGAGCGGCGTCCGCGCTGCAGCGTCCATCCCACCAGCGACGAGCGCACTTGCAGGCCCCGCACTCCCGCGTGATCCTGCTAGCACACTTCTCATGACGTCGGCAGAAGCTGGGCACTGACGCCGGCTGCAGTGCGTAGCAGCGAAGGTGCTCCACCTGGAGCGGCAGGGCCTGCTGGGGCTAGATGAGAAGATCAGCCGCGAGCGCTACCGCCCCCCCCCCCCCCCCCCCCCCCCTCCTGCCAATCTCACCGCAGTCGACGATGCAACACGGTCACCGCCGCCACGCCCCGCCTGCAGCAGCTGCGCAGGCACACCATCTGCCATGCATCGCCGATCGCACTCGCTTCTACACCTCAACACACGTGCTGCAAGCCCCCCGCGGTGCAGGAGGCAGCAGCCGCGGCGCAGCTGCGCGCGCTCGTCAGCATGGACCTGCTGCCCTCCGCAGCGGAGCGCGCCGCCGCCGCCGCCGCCGCCGCAGCAGCAGCCCTGCCCGAGGAGCCCGACGACGTCATCGATCTGGGTCTGACGGCGGGCCTGGCGCTGAGCGCTGGTGCCGCGCCGCCGCAGTGCGCTGCGGAGGCGCTGCACCCCGCCTTCACAGGGTAAGCGTTTTTTTTTACATGTGCATCATGACTGTTTACAAGAAGGGAATCCTTTACAGGGCATGTGGGTCCTTGTTGGTTGCGTTTGCACCATCACGATTGACAGAAAGGGGTTGCCTAGGTGCCGATGAATCATCACGGACGCCCATCTGTGCACGCTGCCCGCTGGAGACAGCTTCACAATGAGTGATGCGCACACATGCAGTTTGCCCTTCAGCTAACAGTTTCGAAAACCACCGGCGAAATGCGAAGCCCAAGCCCCCCTGCAAATGCTGGTGCATGCTGTACCTGCATGGTACTGGTGCAACAGATCGGGCGGCACCCTCGCTCCTCTTTTCCATCCTGACTACTGAATACACGTGTGATTCTGCTTGGGAACCGCAGGTATGTGGTCAGGCGTATCGGAGCGCTGCCCCCGTGGGACCCCGCAACCGTCAGCCCCGTCTACTTCGGCGCGCTGTCGCGCGCGCACGCGGCGACGCGCCGCCAGAGCGCCGCCGCGATCATCCGCGTGGCCAAGGACGCTGTGCGGCAGGTGAGGCTGCGGCGGCTTCTGTCTAGCAGCGCACTGCACGTTGAGCGAAGGGTTGCAACGCCTTCCGAGCACTGCGAGTGGAGCTAAGCAGCAGAGTCATTGCGGCGGCAGCGTGTGATTGTGTTGTTGTGCGCACCGGCCGCGTCGGCAGCGTGTCGGCGCCGCGGTGGCACGGTTAGCACCCGAAATGCAGTGCGGCCCGCAGGACAGACGTGATGCGCTGCATTGCATGTGCGCTGTGCTCATTGCCTGCGTGCCGCATGGCTTCTGTCATCCTGTCTGAATGTGCGCTGTGTGCTGTGTGCTTGCGGCAGCGTTCGGGCATTCGATATTACTCCCAGGAATTGCCGGCTGCCGATCCCGCCTGCCTCACACATGCGGCATTCAAACGGTTGTAGCTGATGTCTGTAGCTCGGCTGGTTGTGGTACATCTTCACTTGGTGGCAGAGCGACAACGCTCAGCTGCACTCTGCCTGTACTCTCCCTGTACTCTGTGCGTTTGTGCTCAGGGGCAGCGCCGCCACAACGCGGGAGCACAGCACGTTTGGCAGGTGTTCCCGTGCGCGCCGATCAACAAAGGACAGGTGAGCCTACGCTAGCGGATTGCGTGCCTGGGACATGATGGTGTCAAACTTGCTTGAATATGTGCATTGAATACATCCATGCAATCGATGCGTATTGGTCAGCGCTGTGTTGTCTGTGGCATCAACGGCCACTCCTACGGCGGCGCACAGCGTACGTGCGCGCCCCGCGCGAGCGAGCCCGCCTGCAGCGCCAGAGTCGATGAGCCCCACGGCACACATGCGGCGCGCGCCGCCACGCGCCCTTCGCCCCACTAACTCAGCGCGCACGCACACCACGGCGACGCCTCTCCTGTGCCACGCACGCTGCACAGGTGCGGCAGGACCGCTTCGCGTTCGCGCGCGCCTACGACCGCGGCGAGGTCGTCCACCCCTCCCTCTTCGGCCTGTCGACGCTGCGCCTGGCCACCGCTGGCGCCGCCGCCGCCAAGGCAGCGCCGCCGCTGCCGCCGCCGTCCTGCGTGACGCCGGTGATGGCAGGCTACCAGCTGCGGCGCGCGCCGCCCGCGGCGCTGCTGCTCGCCGCGGCCGGCGGCGCGACCGCCGCCGCTGCTACCGATGAGCGTGACCTTCGCTACGTGCGCGCGCTGGCCCCCGGCGACGCGTGTCCCACGTGCCTGCTGCGCAAGGCGGGGTGCCCGCGCTGCTGGGAGTACCCCGCGGGCTGGGCGGCACGCGACTTTGCGTACGAGGGGCCCGCGGGCAGCAGCGGCGCGGCTGCCGCCGCTGCGACCCTGGAGCTGCTGGCCGGCGCCGGCAGCGCTGCCCCGCCGGAGCGGCTGCCGCTGCACACGCAGCTTACCACGGAGTCGGTGAGTTCTCGAGGGGGGGGGGGGGAGAAGCAACTCAGTGCAGAAAGGGGGGATGCTGCGGCCGGTGCCCAGTTCCCGAGCGATGCATCGTGGTATATACGCATGATTGTCACGTAGCGTGATGATGCCGGCAGCTGCTCGTGGTCAGTTGCCAGAAGTTGTGCCCACGTCTGTGCATGCCATCGGGGGTCGGCGCCGCCGACGTGCGCTGCGCCAGCCTTTGGTGGCTCTCCATGATGATGCTGCGTGCACCGGGCGTTCGCATGGAGGCATACAATACACTTCAACGCCACTCATTACCCATTTCGCATCTCTGCCGGACTACCCTTCAGCCCTTGCTTCGCAAGTTCAGCCGCCTTTACCGGTCCACCGTGCAGTCCTCTCCCCCACGCCCGTCAAGGCGCGCTGGCACGCTAACGCATCGCTGGCCCCGACGTCGCCCTTCGCACCGTCGATCACTGTCAAAACGCGCCTACACACAAATCATCACCTCCCCAGCTGCTCCTGTACATACCCCCCCCCCCCCTCTCCCTTTGCATCCGCAGGCCATCCGCCTCTACCGCTCCATCGAGCAGTCCTTCATACGTTTCCTGGTCAAGGCGCTGCCGTGCGGCCCCGTCACGGCGCTCGCGTGCGAGGCGCGCTGGCCCGTGCACGCGCTCTACGCCATGCTGCGCGCCGCGAGCGCCGGCGGCGCCGCGCGCGACGCCTTCCTCTTCCTGCCCACGACCGCCGGCGCGTTCGCGCTCGACTGCGCGGAGCGCGCCGAGACGGACGTGAGCCTCGGCGTGCACACGGCGCTGCTGCCGCTCGCGCGCTACAACCTGACGGCGAACCGCAGCACCGTGTGCCTGCTGCTCTCGCCGTTCTTCAGCACGGTCAAGGTGAGTGTGAAAGGCGAGGCGGCGGCGCCGGCGGCGCGTGCGTGCATGCGTAAGTCAAGGTCGGGCTGGTATGGGGCAGCGTGCGTCGATTTGCGGGCCGCAAGACCGGGTAGGGCGGTGCCCGCGAGGGAATGCGTGCACATATGGGTGATCAGAAGGCACACATACTTGTATTTTGACAACAGCATAAGTGCGCACGCCTTTCATTCCTGAGAGACAGCCTGACGCTACCTACAATTATTGCTGTTTTTGGGGATGCTCAAGGCATGACCCACAAGGGGGAAACTGATTCCGGGGCCAGAAAATCTAACAGTCCGTGCGAGCGTCGATGGGCACCTTGTGAAAGCAGCCACACACTCTGCACTCTGTGGCTATCAGCTTCCTGACTGGGTCCTCAGTGCACAACTTGATACCTTTAGGTGTGAGAAAAGGCAAACAAGAACGCACCCGAATGGAATGCTAGGGTTGTTGCATTGAGACATGACCCATCCAGGTGTACGCATCAAGTAGGTATGCTGCAAACGGCGGTGAGCCATGGTTCGTGTTATGGGATCCGGTTGTGCCAAGTGACAACTGACAGTGACCAATGTCATCAAGTCATGCCTGCTTGCTGGCGTCAAGCAACCAGGCAGCCTCAATGCTGGTGCCAGTAACAAGCAAGTGGTGTGCGGTTGCATATGACAACATATCGCCGGCACTGCATTGCTGCACATATTACAGTGTACAACCTCCGGAGTCCTGAGGTGCTGATGCCCTCCGAGGATGGCAGGCTTGCGCTATACGCGCAGCGTTATCAGCCGCGACGCGCAGCATGCTGCCGCGCATCAGGCGCAGCAAGGTCCTGCAACCACCTAAGGCACAGCATCTGTGCAGCGCATGTCCTGTGCACGCGCCATACAAGAGCCACCAGCGCGTCCGCACCGATGACTGAGCGCTGATGACTGCCGTCCTCTCTCACACCATCGCCGCGCCCCCCCGCAGACGGAAGAGTCCATACGCCAGTACCTGTCGCAGGAGCTCGTCATCAAGGAGAAGTACAGCACCGCCACGGTGCAGCACCTCGCCACCTGCCCCGCGCATCCCGAGCAGGACCCAGTGCAGCGCGCGCTCGTGGCGCTGCTCAGCTCGCGCGCGCAGCTGCACGCCGCGCTGCACGAGGACGACCGGTGAGTCACGTGCATCGCCGGACCCACCTACTGCATCTACTTGACCGTGACGTTTGCGCCAGTGAGTGTGTGTGGGGCATCGCACCCCATTGTGGCCGACAGTCAAAGCGTGTTGCCGCGTTCAGCTTGACAGATCGGTGCAGTGCGTATGAGTTGCTGGTCGTACGCGGCCGCATTCATCAGAATGCTGGTTTGCGGTGCGCTGTGGCAGTTTTGCTGCAGAGCCCTGCTGTGCGCGCGCTTGTCGTGTTGAATACCAGTGCGCTCAGCATTGCCGCATGTGTCGCTTCTACGTCTGCAGGCACCGCGCGCTGCAGGCGCGCAGGGAGCTCATCAGCGAAGCGGCCAGGATCAGGGCGGCCGTTGAAGCAGAGCAGGCCAGATGCCCGCGTGTCAGAGGCAGCAGGACGCTGCCATGGGCAGCCACTGCTTCAGCACACAAGACTGGATGACCACAACACACGCACACAAAATGTCACAGTGTTCAAACACCATGATGCCAGGCATCACGCCTCCACAAAACAACTCTGAAAGTGCCATGTGGGGCGTCGTGGTGCGCTCAGAGCCCCTAGGGCAGCGTATGCTGGTCTGTGCCTCAAGGCCACCGAGGGCTGACATGCTTTTCACGAGTCGCTGTTGCTGCATCCTGCACGCAAACTTTGTTGCCGGTGCTGCGTCCTGCAACGTCCGCCCCTTTGCCCCAACTGGTCTGTCAGATGACCTGCATGCTAAAGTGGCAGTGCTGCCGCATGATCTGATTGACAAGTGGCAACTTTTGCAACAATGCTGGTCACAAAGACCAGGACAGTAGGTCTCTGGTGGCCTCTTGATTATCAGTCTCCACGACCCGCGATTGCGTTTGTGCCATTAGGCAGGTCATGTCAACCATGAGCAGACGTCAACTGGCAGGCAGCGCAATGTCCATCGTGCGCATCTTTGTCGATGCTAGGCACGGGGCGCCCACTAGCAGTCCTGTTGACCATTTCTGTCCAAGGCAGAAGGCCCTGGTGCTGTTGCGCTACATGGTCAGTTGACGCTAACATGCGCTTCAGTGTCAAGCGCCTTGACACGCGCTGCCTGACAGAGCCGAGCCCGCAGACATCCGTCCAGAGGTTTTCCTGCCAAGCGTGCAGTGCACAATCACGCGCTCCGCACCCATGGGGCACTCCATCATTATGCCAGCTGCTGATCGGCGCATTGAGATTCCATCAAATGCGGCAGTTGCGGCATACATAGGGGCGTCAAAGTTTGAGAGATGTATTGCCAAAGAAGCGCCGGTGACTCTGCGATCAAACAGCACGCATGGCGGCACGCCCTGCCGTGGACACAGAGCCTGCCTCTCCTCGCCGGCAAGCCCGGTGGCAATGGCTTTGTTGAGTGCACTGTGCGTCAGGCGCAGATGCATCCGGCATGTTGTGCTGCAGCTGCAAAGCGCCGACACTGAGCACGTTGCGTGCAGCATCTGCCACTCCAGTTGCGCCCCCCGCATCATGTTGCTGCAAAAGCGGTGGTGGTGCCGGCAGTGGTGGTTAGGCAACTGCTGCACAGGCGGCTGCTATATGACAACAGGGCTGCTGGCAGCAGGTGTTGAGTTCGTCACCGGTGACAACTGTCTGCATGATGAGCAAGTATTCCACCTCTGTTGCCGCTGCCTTGCTGGGGAGTTCCGCCTGACGGAAGGGCACAGGTTGATGCTGCAGGCACCATTGGTTGGAGCTCCACCGCCTGCCACGACCCATGCTGGTGCTGCCTGCTGCCTGCCGCCGCTGCCTTTGGTGTGCTGCTGCCTCCACCGGAGTTGCAGCGCCGCTTGCGGTTGGTACAATGTACCTACTGATTATCGCTTATCATCTGTGCTCTTTGAAAAGCCTCTTGCATTGCACACCTGCAGTCTGAGCAGCAACGGTGATCACCGGGGCTTGTTTCAGTGAGTCGCGCTCACAACACCAACGCCACCCCGCCACACCAGACGTGAAGAGTGCTACCCTTGTCCAACAGGATTGCCCGCAGGCCAGTGTTCAAACAGGTACAGTAGCATGGTTTCTGGTGAAGTGGGAGCGTCAAATGCTTGTCGGCGCTTGAACTTTTGCACTGGGATCTGGTGGTGTGTGGTGTGCACTGCCTTCTTGCACAGTTCTGCTCGCAAGGTTAGGTTGCGCTGCAGCTGCAAAGCACCGACACTAAGCACATTGCGTGCAGCATCTGCCACTCCAGTTGCGCCATTTGCATCATGTTGCTGCATAAGCGGTGGTCGTCACCAGTGACAACTGTCTGCATGATGAGCAAGCGCTCCCACCTCTGTTGCCGCTGCGCCTCCGCCTGCGGTAGTGCCCACAGCACAGGTAACTGCTAGCACCGTTGGAGCTCTACCGCTTGCTGCAGCCCATGCTGCCTGCGCCTGCCGCCGCTGCCTTTGGTGTGCTGCTGCTTCCACCGGAGTTGCAGCGCCGCTTGCCGTCGGTACAATGTACCTGCTGATGCTGCTGATCATCTGTGCTCTTCAAAAGCCCGATCTTCTTGCATTGCACAACTGCAGTCTGAATGCAGCAACGGCTAGACGACTTCAGTGAGTCACACTCACAACACCAGCCCCCGCCAAACCACACGTGAAGAGTGCTGCCCTTGTCCACACTTTAGCCCCTGGCTGCACGCGATGTTCAAACAGTGTCAACCGTGGTGAAGTGGGAGCGTCAACTGCTTGTCGGCGCTTGAACAATGAGATTGCATGGAATCAGAGGTGGGATCTGGTGGTGGTGTGGTGTGCACTGCCCTCTTGCACAGCACAGTTCTGCTTGTGAGGCAGAAGGTGCCTGGGACTGAAACCTGTTGTTGTGTCTGTGTCTGTGTCCTCGGCGAAATAGCGCCTGAGGAAAATTTGTGCGAAAAATTCACCGCTGCTCCTGGAGGCCTACACGCCGTGGCGCGCGGCTAACACAGAGGTGCGTGCTGCTGCACACTACGCCGGCCTTGAGTAAGTGCCCAACTCGACAAAGTGCACTGTTAAGGATGCATCGATGCGCACCCTGAAGGGGCTTGGCCTGGCTAGAGTATGCTGCATTGTGCTCCGCGCTGAGAGGACGCGCTTTTGCAAAGTGTACAGGTTTGGTTCAGGATTGATTGCTTTTCTTGTCCCTTGGCGAGTATTATGGCCAGCCCACTTTTTCAGCGTTAGAGTTCATACCCCATGAGGACAATCGCTGTCGCCCTTCCCGCCTGCAACCTAAAGATGCTCCAAGTGTTGCAATAAGGACGTTGTTCAAGTGTGTTGTGGCGCTGGCAGGCTCGGTCGACCAAATTGAATATTGATTGACGTAAAAAGGGATGCTTTGGAAAGCATGATGATTGTCAAAAGTTCTGCCTTTTGCATGCCGCATTTCTCACACACATTCACCATCGTACACCTTAAGCTTCTTTTAAGGTCGCCTATCAATCAATTCTCAGCCACACTACACTAATGCTACATCCTCTGCACTGCCAGGTTCAGCAGGTCGCTGTCGTGCGCTGGCTTCCACCGGTGTCCATGTGCGCAGCGCGCCGGTGCCAATGGCACCTGTGGGCACTCAGTCTGAGCTTTGCAGCATGGCGCCACACTGCCACCGGCGCAATCAGCCCGGCCGTGCTGCTGCAGTCTGCGCTCGCCCTGCCCGTAGAACATCAAGCCCCAGATCTCCTTCTGAAGCAGCAGGGCGGCACGGCGCCGCCGCTGCAAACGCTGCACAGTGTCCTGGAGACCGCGGCGGCCATCAACTTGAACTTGAAGTTTGAGATGGCAGGCGCAGCGACAGGCACACGGCCGCGGCCAGCGCGACACTCGCTGGCGATACCCGCTTGGGCAGCGCATCGCGCACTTCAGCACAGAGTTTCTTCAGCCAGAGCTGTAAGACACAATGCCAGTGCTTTGCCGCTGCCGCAGCCTGAGGGCGCCCAGCCGCCCCAGCACGCCGCCGCCGCTGCGCCAGCCGTAGTGGGCGGACCAGGGCCGGTCATGATGCTTGCGGATGCGCCGCAGCCCGATCCTCCGCCGCGCCTGCCGCTGCGGAGGCGGCTGCTGCCGGCCTGCGCAGCGGCGCCGCTGCAGCGCATGCGCGTCGCGACAGCAAGAGACGCGCTCGCTCTGACTCAGAAGATCGCCGCGCGGTGTGCCCGCGTGTCCGTGGACTGGGTCGGCACCGTTGAGCTCGCAGCGCCCATCACGCTCGGCGTGAGCGCAACGCTGAACGTGACTGGCGCCAGCGCCGCCGCGGTCGGTCGTGCGCCGAGTGCGGTCATCGGCGGCAGCGGCGGCGGCAGCGGAGGCGCGGCTGTGCGGCTGTTTGAGCTGCAAGACGGCAGCGCGCTCACGCTGCGGGACGTGGTGCTACGCGGTGCCAGCGGCGACATCGGCGGCGCGATGCGGGCGGGGCAGGGGAGCACTGTGCGGCTCACGCGAGTGGTCGCGCACAACAACAGCGCCACAGACGGTGAGTGCGCCTCGAACAGCATGCTGCTTGCATGGCCGGTTCCGCATCATCGTGATGTTTGGGAGCGCGGAGAGGCCGTGTGTACGCACTCCCGCGCTGCCGCGGCTCCCTGATGGAGGCCCGGCAGGGCCGCCGTTGGCGGGCATGGATGTGCTGGCCGTTGTTGCAGCGCTGTGTGCGGAAAGCATGTGTTCTGACGCCCATGTGGTGCATGCAGCGTACGCTGAGCCGCCAAGGAGCTTTTAGTGTTGGCTTGTCACGTCGCCCCTCCTTTGTTTTTTGTTTTTGGCAAAGCTATGTTTGCGACCTCTTTGCAGTCAGTCACCACGCACCACACCGCTCTCTGCCACTGCAGTCACATGTTCAAGCTGCTGCATGACAGACAGTCCACTAAAGGGTCCATGTGCTGCAGGCATGTGTTGAGGCACACATTTTGTCGCAAACATTTTTAAATAATGTATGGCTGTCCGGCTCTTGCTCCAGCACGGCAGGCATGCGAGGCAGGCAACGAATACATGAGTCGACACCTGTCAACCCTGACCCTCATCGTGATGTCAAGGTCCTTCTTGTGTACTTGGGCATGGTGTATGTCACGGTAGCACACGTCACCGTTGCAAAACCGTTGCGGTGAGGCATGACTGCTCACCGTTGTCAGCCATGGATGCAATACATATATGCATATGCATACTGGGGGGGGATATATGTCGTGTACTTTGAAGCTTTCTAAAGATTACACCAAGCTATCTTCATGTGATGAACGCATTGCGGAGTGTGCAAAATCTAGGCCACTTGTTGTCGTCACCAGCCACCATACCAGCGCGTGTTACCAGAAAGGGATACCGATACTAACGAGGACCAAGCGTGCGCATGTTGAAGCAAGTGTTCCACAGCAGTGCTCGATCATGAAAGTCCTACTTCACGTTGTGTTGACAACCCAGCCAGCATCATGACCTTGATCGGCAGGGTTAGCGTCTGGCAGCAATCAGACGATGTGTATGAGTGGGCTTGCAGCAGGCACCCCAGGGCAGTGTCATGCACTGTCACGTCGGTGGTGCTTTGGTGCGTACATGCCTAGACTTGGGCGCACGGTGCAGCAGCAGGAGAGCAACTGCGGGTGTGACTGCTTCGCTGCAGATCAAGTCACTGCTCATCATCACCATTTGCTTATTGTTGTAATGCTGCAGCAGTGCTCGTCCAGCACTAGAGTGTGTGCCATGACGCATGTTGCCGCCTCCCTGTCCCGCTTGAGCTGTGCTTGCTAGTGGCGTAGCGCTGCGCTGGTGAAGTGAACTTGAACATGTTGTACCCCTGACTGTTGTCCTGAATGGGTCTGAGCAATCATTTGAAGGAAAGCTTCATATCCCCAACAAAGCAGTCCCGGCGTCCGCTCCTCCTGTAGCCAGTGGGTTGAGAGTTGAACGCAAGTTCTGTGTCCCTGTCCGTCTGCTGTTACAGGCGGCGGCGCGCTCTACCTGGGCCTACTGGCCACAGCAGAGATAACCAACAGCTCCTTCGACACCAACATGGCAGATCGGGGTAAGATGGCACGCGCTGCATCGCTCATGCAACTGACGTCAGCGGCGCTAAGCATCATGTTTAGTGTTGATGGAAGCGGTGCACACTGCGCGGACACGCATGCGGGGGCACCTTGTCAGTGCATGTCCCCTGCTGCTGGCGGCACAGCGAAACATTCATCGGCGCTGTCTTCGGTCGCGCCTGGTGAGTCGGCGCTTGGCACAACGTGGCGGCTGTCATCTTGCACGCATTGCACAATGATCTTGCAAGTATGACACAGAAGTAGATCTGAATCTTTACCGAGCACAAGCCGTGCGTGTTGCGGGGAATCCATGTGCTACAGCTTGCATGTACTTCAAAGCATGAATGCTCAGCATACTGCGAGAAGGATGCTTGGAGCCTCCGCTCATTGCCAGTCATGCCTCACCCTGCCGCTCGGAGCATGCGCAGGGTATCTGCAGAGCATTCAGCAGGGTCTTGAGACGCGCCTTTGGTGGGCAAGGGAGCGCGTTCTAACTCCTTTAAAGTACATTATACGCTATTATTTACAGGTATGCACCTAGGTATACTGTAGTCGCATACGCCAGCGGCATATGTTGGTGCCTCTATGTATGTACGTGCGCGTTGTGCCACTTGCTGACACAGTGGGGTCAAGAGGTTCTGTTGGCGGCGGGTTCTGCGGTGGCAGCTGATGCGGGGGACGGACCCCTGAGGCGATGCCCACGCTTGATGTTCTCTGCTGTTGTTCACGAGTCTAAGCGCTGGTGTGCAGCAATGCCAACATGCTGCTCATCGCCGCAGTCACTGCACGCCATCGCTTATCCGGGCGCTGCCGCCTTTGTGTTGAGCGATGCGGCACAGCCAATGTGATCACCGCGTCTGCCGCGTGTCATCGCTCCTCCAGGCGCGGCCGTGTATGTGGACGTTGGCGCGCGCGCCACGATCGTCGACAGCTCGTTCAAGAACGGCCGAGGCGGATCAGGTGCGGCAGCGGGTTGGGTTGAAGTTCTTCTCCGGTGCAGCCGTCGGGACACGCAAACAAACTGTTTGGAACACCGCCGCATTCACCAGTTGGGACGCGCAACATGTTTTTTTTTTTTAACTGCCGCATTCACCAGTGATGAGCGCCTTGACATGCTTCCCGCGACACAGCGGCGCCGATTTTGTCTGGTGCAGTGCTGAACTCGGGGGGGGGCGACACCACGCATGACGGAACTGCGCGCTTCCTCACTTCTTCGAGGTGAAGTGATGCAGGCCGCTGCTCCGTCCGATGCTGTGTATGCGTTGTGTCGCGGTCATGCGCTGCACGTCGCCGTAGGTACGGCGTAGCGACGCGCGTGCGTGCAGCTCGTGTGTCAGCTGTGAGACGCGACCGCTGCTGCCGTCGCCTGTCGCGCCAGCCTCACGTGACCCACCCCAGCCCACTTCTTCTGCGACTGTCGCAGGCGGCGCCATCTTCACCCACGGGCAGCTGACGGTGCGGCACAGCTCCTTTGCCAACAACACGGGTCTCCGGGTAAGATAGTACTGCGCGCGCTGATTCGAGTGGCATGTTTGCATGTGCGTGCGGTGCTGGCGCGCACGTCAGAAAAGCGTGCCAGCGCTTCTGGCCAGCAGCGGGCACCGAATACTGCAGGTGGGGCCCGTACGTGCATCGTGTAGAGCGCTGCCACACGCGACCATCGTGCCACCACCATAGACAGCGTCAGAAATGCCTCGCGTCGTCGAGCTAAATGCGCCGCATCTGCACCGTAACGCTGCCGTGCCCCTGACGCCAGCTGCGCTCGAACGACGTCACCACCCCTGCCGCGTGCGCGCACCCCAAACGCATGCGCACGGCACGTCGCGCTGCGTGAGGTCCTTTTGGTCCGTGCGCTGTCAGCGGCTGTTGCAGAGCGCGCAAGCGGCACGCGAGCCGGCGGCGGGCCCGCGCAACGCGCCTCGGCGCCGCGCATGCACACGTACGCTCCGCCGTGTCCATGTAGACGCATTGTCGGCCCCGTCCCTGCCTGCCGTGCCTTCATGCATACCTGCCGCCGCATGACGTATCGCCGCCGTCGCGCCCATCGGCGAGCGCTGCTGCGCCCCTCACGCCGCCGCTCTCGCGCTGCGCGCCGTGCCGCGGAGGTGCTGCCCCCCCATCACGCCGCCGCTCGCGCGCCGCGCGCCGCGCAGGGAGGCGGCGACATCTTCGCGGCGAAGGGCTCGGGGCACGTGCTGTCCGTGACCTCACTGACTTCAGCCTCTGGCGGCGGCGGGTCGTTGCCATCGTCGTCGACGTCGTCGTCTGACTCGACGTCGTCGTCAGCCGCTGGCAGCGGCTTGTCGTCGTCGATGTTGCCGTCCTTGACCTTGCCGGCCTTGCGGGGGTCCCCGACATCGGATTCCTCGTACGACGCGCACCCCTGCCACACCGCCGTCATCGGCACCTCGTTCGAAGGCGGCAGCGCCGGCGGCGACGACCATGGGGACATGGTGGGCGGCAGCGTGTACGCAGGCGGCGGCCGCGCCGCTGCGCTGTTCATGAGCAACTGCAGCTTCGTCGGATGCACAGGTGGGCGCGCCAGCGCGATGCGGCGCGCGTGTTCTTCAGCGTGCTCTGCAGTATATGGCATCAGATCTGGCAAACTTGTGTGCAGCGGCAGTTCGAGAGCCTCCTCGTTTGCCTTGCGCCGCCGAGTATGCCAGCTCTCGCAGCTGATCAGCTGGCTGCATCGCACGTCACTCCAAGTCAGCCGCGCACCGCAGCAGCGCATTCCTCGACTGCGCATCGTTCATCGCGCCCCCATGAGCGATCTTCAACTTGAAGTTTCCCCCCGCCTCTTGCCGCGGCCACAGCTGTCCGCGGCGGCGGCGCGCTGTACATCAAGTCCAACGCGCGGCTCGACTCGATCAGCGTCACCGACTGTGCGGCGGCCTACGGCGCCGCGATCCACATTGGCGCGCCGAAGCGCTTCGACGTGCGCGTCAGCGGCGCGCTGTTCCGCGGCAACAGCGCGCCGTTCGCCGGCGCCGTCTACGTCGAGAACGGCGCCGACGCGGCCGTGACGTTCTCGGACTGCCAGTTCCTCGACAACGAGGCCACCAAGGACGCAGGTGCGCATTGCCAAGTGTGTCAGGGGAGGGTGGGTGCGGGGGGGGGGGAGGGGGGGTGCTGCCGATCGTCCTGACGAATGACCGCTTGGTGCGGCGGCGAGACTTGCAGCGCGGCAGTTCAGAGCGCAGGCTGCGCTCGCTCCGCCGCGCCGCACGTCATATTATGAATGCTGTCGTCACCACACGCGCCAGCTCCGACCGTGCACCAGCGCGCCTCTTCGCATTCAATTTGAGGCGGGCGGCGCCGTGCGGCCCACATACCCGCTGCGCCGTGTGCGAAGGCGTGCGCACGCGCTGTTTTGCTGACCACCGCGCACATGGCATCTCGTGCAGCAAGTGGCACTGGCAGGCACGATAATGCGCGGAGCTGCAGCGAAACGGCCATGTCCGCTGGCGGATGCACCGCGCCTGTTCTGAAAGCGCCGTCTGGCAGACCAAATGCATCAGGTTGCAGGATCTGGACAACATGCGCATGCAAATGTTCCTCTTAAAAACCAGTGCTCTGCTGCCGCCGCAAATCGAGTCACGTCAGTGCACGTTCGTGCTACGCATGCACCACTACCGTGCCTGCTAGCGGACTCAGGCGCCGCTGCCTCGCTGCGCGACGCGCCGCAGGCGGCGCGCTGGTCGCCGGCGGCGCAACGAGCACGACCGTCATCACCTCGACGTTTGAGGGCAACAGCGCGATCTTCAGGGGCGGCGCGCTCATGAAGTCGTCAAACGCCGAACTTCACCTGAACGGCAACGTCTTTCGCCGCAACAGAAGTGAGTCAGGGTTGCCTATGGAGCAGGGCAGGCGTGGAGGCTGGCAGACTTAATGTGGGTCGATTGCGATGCCTGCACGTCATGTTGAGGTCTTGCCAAACCTCTTGCTGCGAGGGCCTGCCTTGGCCACGGCGTGCCTCGGCAGTGGCGTCCGTCGGCCGCTGCAGCAGAGATGCACGCGCGTGCGCCGGTTGGCAGCCGCGCTTCTGCGCCTCGTCTCGGTGCCTCGTCTGACTGCGCGGTGCACGCGGCAGCGCGCACGGTGCAGCCCAGCAACGACCGTTTTTGCTGCGCTCTGTAGAGGCCGACCCCCTGCATAAGCAACCTGTGCCGTGCCTGCGCATTGAGTCAACCTGGCGAGAGTGTCTGGGCTCGTCGCCTCGCGCTGCTCCGCACTGCAGCAGCGCTCAGACATGCAGCGGCCGTCGCTTCACATCAAGGTTTCAAATTGCCACGCTCGCTGCCCATCATGTCGTGGCACTCGTGGCCCCACAATCCCTTCTTAGACTGATGAGGCTTTAAGCTTGACTTGCTGTCTGCTTCAAACGTGCAACTTGAAGCTTGAACTGGCAGCACATGCGTTGCTGGCTTGCAATCATACGTATCATACCCGCTTGTAGACACAAGCTGATGCGCGTCAAGCAGAGAGCAGCTGAAATCAAGCCTTGCCATCAGTTTTGAATGGCAGCGCTGCATACGCTCCTCAAGCGCATGTCTGCACGACAGCACTCCAATATACTTCTATTCGTCCGTGTGCAACCTTCGCTGTGCTTCAGTGTATCCTCAAGTGCCCTCCACGAAGCACACGCGCGTACACTACCCTGCATACCCACACGCACACACCGCTGCGCCGCGCGCGCGCACGCGGCAGGCACCAACGGCGGCGCCGCCTACTTCCAGGGCATCGACAGAGACGGCAAGCAGTGGCTCGAGGGCAACGCGTTCGAGGACAACGTGGCAGACGTCAACGGCGGCGCGCTGTACATGGAGTTTGGCGTCGTCGGCGCGGCCGCCGGCTGCAGCTTCACCGGCAACAGGGCCGGCAAGGGCGGCGCCGTGTTTGCGACGGACGTGCTGAACTTCAGCTTTGCGGACGCGAGCTTCGCCGGCAACGCCGCCGCCAGCGCCGGCGGCGCGGTGCTGCAGGAGCGCGGGACGGCCGCCGCGCTGCAGCTGTCGGGCGCGGGGACGCGCTTCCGCAACAACACGGCGACCTGCTGCTACGCGCGGAGCCTGCCGCCCGAGGGGCGCGCCGAGCTCAGCGCCGCCGGCGCCACATGCGCGGACTTTGAAGCGGAGAACGGCGGGTGAGCATTCAACAAGTCGTCGATGGCGAGCTCGCGGTGTGGCGCGCACTGGCGCTGTCGTATGTGCTGCGTGGCAGCCCTGCGTACTACGTGCGGTGGGATGATGTTCTCTCGCGGCGCGACCAGACGCTGCGGGCAGCAAGCAGGGGTCGTGCATGCGGAGCCACATGCGCTCCACCACGACACTACTGCGGGTCCTGACTGGGCTTGCGCAGCGAGCGAGGGAGTGGTGTTCGCACCGTTACCGATGTGCTCTTGGCACATGCCGCCGCCATGCGGCAGGCACGGTGCTGGCGCTCTGCGTACGCTCTGATGACTCAGGCTGTCGGAGTTCATGCTATAGCGCCAATAGGCACGCGCCGACCGTGCGGCAGCTGCACATGCTGTGAGCGACGAGTTGGGAAGTGCAACATGCTCGCTGCCTCTCAAAGCACTGCTTCACATTGCGTGCGCCCCTGCACATCCGCGCGCTGATCCAAAGGGTCGCCTGCGCTGCTGTCCGGTCACCGATGCCGCCCGTGGCGCTGCCATCACCGCGCCCGCCCGCCGACGCCGCCGCCGTCGCCGCTGCTGCGGCTCACTTGCGACCCTGCCGCGCCGCCGCCGCCGCCGCGCGCGCAGGAGCTGCTGCACGGTCGGCCAGTACGCCGTCCCCGGCGCCGACACGTGCGCGGTTTGTGACACAAGGAAGGTCGACTGCGACGCGCTGGGCGCCACGTTCGACGCGCTCAGGCTGCGCGCGGGCTACTGGGTCGCGGCGCTTGGACTGCAGCAGTCCGACGTCGTGCCGTGCTTCAACGCGGACGCGTGCAGGGGGGGGCTGCCCCTCGCAGACGCGACGCAAGTCAACACCACCGACGGCTACTGCGCCGAGGGCTACATGGGGCCATGTGGGTAGCTGTGCGCAGGGTGGCATTTCGGCTTGCTTGCGGACAGCGCAGCCTGGAGTCGGGCTGACGTCGAGCCAACTTGCGTGTTTCGCATGCTGTGATTGTGCCTGTGGTGCACGTACTACTTCTGAGGCATGTGATATGCATATCTGACGCGGACTCCGTGCACGCATCATGGTGCCAGCCTTTTGCTGCCGAGCGCGTGCCTCATTGCAGCTGCTGCAGGCCGCCGTGTGTGCCGCATGCGATATGATTGCAAGACGCACTGGTGGTCGAGCGTGAGGCGCAGCGTCGCTGCCATTGGCAGCGGAGGAGGCCACACACACACCCCTAACGCAATACCGATGGGGCGGTTCACGGCCCCGCTGCAGTCCTAAAGGCCTGCCCCCGTTTGGTGTGATGGACCTTGGCGCCGCATGAAATGCTGGCATGGTGCCACCTGCGCTGCAGCATCACGCCGTGTGTGCTCAGTACCCTGGCACGTCTGCGACGCCTCACAGACACTTACGGCAGGCTGCACCGAGCGCCCACCCCCCCCTCCCCCCTCCATGCAGCAGCACGGAGTGCACGCCCGATTTCTGCTCATCACACCGCCAGCACTGCTTGAGCGCCGCTCATGTGGCGCCCCCGTGCGCCCGCTCACCCCACCCCTCTTTGCCCGCGCGGCCCCCGGACAGATTGCGCCGTGTGTGCGAGCGGCTACAGCGCGACCATCAGGCAGTCGTGCGAGCGCTGCGAGGGCAGCGCCGCCGCGCTGCTGGGCGCCGCCGCCGCCGCCGTCCTCCTCGCCGTCGCGCTGCTGCTGTGGTGGTACGCCTCTGCGTTCACCGACGCCGACAACGCACAGGCGGCGGCGGCGGCGGGGCGCGCCTCGTCGGGCGCCGTGAGCGGCGCCGCGCTCGCGGCGCTGCACGCGCTGCGCATTCCGCTGGTCGTCTTCCAGATCGTGACGCAGTTTGTGTCCATCTCGGGGGTGCAGTTCCCGCCCATCTACCAGGTGAGCGGGAGGGCGTGCGTCAGGGGGGGGATGCGCTTGTGTGTCCGAACGCGCAGCGACTGGGATGCTCAGTTCCTCCCCGCCATCAAGTTTGGGCTGACGCGCGCAGCCCTGCTGACCGTGACAGCCACCTTGAGCGCGAAAGCCTCACCGCTGTTGGTACTCTCTCAAATGACTGAGCTCGCCCTTCATCTTAAGGCAGTTGTGGGCAAAGTGATGGCCGTTGTCTGGCAACTCAGCCACCGCCACTATCCCCTGCGCACTCCCCTGGGCGTTGGTGAGCAGTGCTGGGCCGGTCATGCGCGCCGCATGGAAGTCGATGCGCCGCGCCGTTGATGTGCCTGCCACACCTGTTCAACAAGGATAGGTATCACTACATCATGATGATGCAGGCGACTACAGTATACAGCATCAAGCAACATGATTACCACTGCAGCAGATGCCGCCCCGCCCCCTTCCCGCCGGTCGCTCCTGCTTGGTATTATCGCCTGATCGCACCGCTCAACTCAAGCATTGCTGCCCCCCCCCCCCCAGGACTTCCTGCGCTGGCTGAGCGTCGTGAACCTCGGCATCGTGCTCCTGCCGCTGTCGTGCGTGGTCGACACCGACTTCTACACGACGCTGCTCGTCGCGACGCTGGCGCCGCTCGTCGTCATCGCGGCACTCGTGGCGGGGCAGCGCTGCGCGCAGCGGCGCGTCAAAACCGCCGCGCAATGCGCCGCCTTTAGCAGCAGCGGCGCCTTTGCGCTATCGCTGCCGCGTGACATCAGCGGCGCCGCCAGCGCCTCCGCTCTCGCTGATCAGTTCGAAGGCCTCGGCAGGTCTGAGGGGGGTGCGCAGCAGCGCCAGCGGCGGCGGGGACTGCTGCGCTGCGTGCCGCGCCGCACCGCCTGCCGCCGCTTCAGCCGCAGCATTCTGGTGATGCTTGCCGAGCGCGGCCACCAGATCGTGCTGGCCTTCACCTTTGTGATCTTCTCGGGCGTGAGCACGGTGCGTGGGCCGCCGCGCCTGTGCACGCGCTGCTGCGGACTGCAGTGCTGCAGACGCGCTGCTGCTGCTGCTGCTGCTGCGCGCGCTTGCCGGTGATGGCTCTCTCGCGGTGACCGGCGTATGAGCCTTGCATGTGTTATGAGTTGAACCGCATCGCCGCAGTGTCCTCCATGTCCTCAGTGGGGCGCACCGGTGCCTGATGATGAAAACATGATGCTCACCCACCAACTTTGCTGCTTGACACAGTGTCATGTGCTTCAGCCCACACCGAAGTTGCCCGGGGCGCGCCTGCTCCATCACAACGTCGCTCATGGCGCTGGCGTGTCAGTGAGATTGGGCGTAGTGACCGCTGCCCCCACCTCCGCAGGAATGCCTGCTTCACAAAGGCCGCAACAGTGCCGCACATCAGTTGGATGGTTGCCGCCATGTGCAAATCTAAGCCTTCTGCCTGTCTGCAGAAACTTGAGTACGTCACCGCCGCCGCCGCCGCCCGGTATGCCGCGCCGCGCAGGTGTGCTTCCAGACGTTCGCTTGCGACACGCTGCCGGGGACCGACCAGCGGTGGCTGCGCGCGGACTACTCCATCTCCTGCAATGCCCCGAAGCACACCTTCTACCTGGCTTATGCGGCCGTCTTCGTGCTCGTGTACCCCGTGGGCATACCCGCGCTGTACGCGTGGTACCTCTGGCGCGCGCGCGACACCCTGCGCGCGCGCGCACAGCTCGCCCTCGACGTCCCCTCCGCCGCCGCCATCGCCGCCGCCGCCGACGCCAGCACGGCCGACAGGGCCGCTGCCCGCAGCGGCAGCACACTCTACCGCAGCAGCGGCGGCGGCGGCGGCGGCAGCAGCCTATATCACCGCAGCAGCGCGTCATCGCGCAGGAGCATGGGCATGCTGTCGCTTGCGGGGTCCACGCTGTCGCTGAGGCATGTGCTGCGCGCGACGCTGCGGCACGAGAGCAGCCGCCTCGAGGCGCTCCGCGCGGCGGAGGCGGTGCCGGCGCTGAGCTTGACCGCCTTCCTGTGGCGCCCCTACCGCCCGGACCGCTGTGAGTGCGGCCTCCGCGCGTGCGCAGGAGTTGCGTGCAGTTCAGCTGCCAGTACATTGCGGATCCGTGATGTGCGCACGTCTTGCCAGCCAGCGCGCCCCCGTGGGTTCACTGCTGACAGCAATGCTCAGCTTTCTCATTTTCCACTGCTTAGTCTTTGGAGCACCTGCGACATATGATTCCATGCTCTAGCATGTGTCAGAGGTGGGTGGATGAGCTGCACTGCAGCACCCAATGCAACAGGCAGAAGCCCTGTCTGCAGACATGTCAATGTGGACCAATGCGGGCAGTGTCATCGACCACAGCCAGCCTGCAGCCTACCTGCCATCAACGCGAACTCCACAGCACAAAACGCTGACAACAGCACACTGCGCGCCGGCGCCACCGCTGCTGCCGCTGCTGCCGCTGCGCGCCCTGCCGCCGCAGACTACTGGGAGCTCTGGGAGTGCCTGCGGCGCCTGCTGCTCACGGGCGCGCTCGTCTTCACCTTCCCCGGCTCGCCGGGCCAGAGCGCCATGGCGTGCGCGCTGGCCATCGTGACGCTCGCCGCGTACGGCCGCGCGGCGCCGCACGCGACGGGCGCCGACGCGCGCGTCTACACGCTCGGCGGCGTCATCCTCGCGCTCAACATGCTCGCGGCGCTGCTCCTGGCGAGCGGCGCGGTCGAGGACGGCAAGCACGGCGCGAATGTCCTCGGCGCACTGCTCATCGCGCTCAACGTCGCGCTGCTGCTCGCGGCGGTCGCGCAGGTGCTCTTCATCACGCGCACGGTGGTGCAGGAGGTCTCCGAGCCGCTGCGCGGAAAGAGCCTGTCAGCGGCAGCGGCGGCGGCGGCCATGGGCGACGGCGGCGGTTGCGGCGGCGGCAGCAGCGGTTTGCTGCACAGCGATGCCGGCGCACGGCTGCAGCAGTCGTTGGCGGTGACGGCAGCGGCTGACGTGCCCGCCGAAAGCGCCCCCATGTCGCACGTGACAGCTGATGGCACAGCGCGGACGGCGCGCAGGAGCGCTTCTGCATACGCCTGAGCACTGCCCTTGGGGCACAGGCACAGGAGCCTCTTGACGGCGCAGCCTGCTGTCAGCGCCGTTGGGCTCGGTTCAGTCAAAATGGTGTGGCGCTGCTGGAGGCTCGCGGCCAGTAGCAGCAATGCAGGTGTTGGTGCATCAACCATCCTGGTACACCGTGGGGGCATGTCAGACCGTCAGGATTGGAAGTGCGGCCTCATATTTACCATGTTTTGGCAATGTTTTGGGCATGTGATGCCCCTGACCAAGGTCAACAAAGTTCGCCATCGTGTGGTGTGTGCGTCTAGTCATCGTGCGCGCCGGAATGGCCATCATCACATAAGTGCAGTAGCTTGGTTGTCAGTCGGGCACAGGGGGGAAGCGCGTGCTCCGCACTGCTTGGCAGCAGTCTCGTGCGCGCATTTCTGTTCAAGGACGAGTAGATGGCATGTTGATCACTGTTGGAGCTGACCCTGGCATGAGTTGGTGAGTCGTGGCGGGTAAAGCTAGCAAAGATATGGCTGTGCAGACAGCGTAATGGGGCAGGCAGTTGAGCAAGAATCACTGTGTGATTCTAACATGCTGCTGCGCAGACTGTCACCATCCAGTTCTGAAACACAGCATGTAGAACCTGCCAGTGGAATATTCCCCTTGGAGACGATTGTGCAATCGCAAGCAGGATCTGCCATTCCGGCGAAGGTGTTGCCCCTGCCAGTGCCTGTGTTTAGGCAGTTGACTTCAGTACATAGTACGAGTTTTGTCATACGACATGTAGATTCCTTACAGCTAGATGCCAATCATCTGGGCTTTTTCGCGCCCTGAGCGAGAATAAATAAAAAGTACGCGTTTTGTACGTCATTTTCTGAATGACCACTGTTCTACCTGCAAATATTTCAGTGTCACCTGCAGCGCCTCTGCCGCAGTGCCTCTGTTGCTATGCAATGGTGCTTGTGCTGGCTTCAAGTTTTGCCCATGACAAGCTTTTTGCAGCAGCTCATGATGCCTGAAACAGCGCATGCACTAGCACAGTGCCATTGAATACTTGTGAACTTGGTGTAACCGTGCACACGATGGCAATTGACTTGAGACAGCTTTCTCTAGCGAAGCCAACTAGACCTGCGCATTATCTGTGGGTAAATTTAAGGCGGCCACTCTGCAGAGCCATCCGGTCAGGACATGGCAAGCAGGAGTTGGCCGTTGGCAGATCCCGTACCCAGGGAGAAATGCACTTGGCAACTTGGCAGGTGCCACTGTCACTTCGACTTGAGAACTTGCAGCGACTCACATTCGCATCAATGTCACATCTTGCCTGCGCCCTACATAGATACTACCAGTGAAATGCAGCACCAACACTCCTTCAACAGCGTGCTTAGGCCAAGTACCGAGCGTCAAGCAGTGAACAATACGGTTGCAGTAAATTGAAGAATGAAATGCAACAGCTACACAGCAGTCGAGGACAGAAACCCCGAGCGGAGTCATGAGACAACCCCCCGGCGCGACGCAGACTGGCAACGCGCAACAGCAAGAAGCGGAGACGGCAGTCAGCAGCAGCTAGCCCAAGCGCCGCCTGCAAATGGGAGGCACGATATTACCATCCAGCAGTCGCAGCCCACTGATGCAGTGGGGCAGAAGGCAAAACTAAGCCTGGGCAACTGCCACGTGAACAGGGGGCCAGGTCGGGGCAAGCTGAAAATGCCCCACCACCCAGCAGCCGTTGCAGCGGACCCTGTGCCGAGGTCATCAACCATTCACGACGCCACCATGTGCGCCGCTGGTGGTTTCACATTTGGCTTGCTTACTTGCACCTGTGGCCCAACGGCGCCCGCAATTGGATGCTGGCGGTTGAGGACTGGGCAGTTGTCGAGAGCTGCAATTTCCATGCATCGCAAGGACTTGGTCACGCGCTCTGAGCCTGCAGTCCGGCACGCGAGTTGCCACAAACTTACGTCGGCTGTGTTTGGGCGTCTGTGCTGACGCAGTCTTGGGGTGTTCTGGATCCTGCTGATTGCGTGACGCTGAGCAGGCCAGAAGGCCCACGAGCCCCATGAGGACAGACTCGGTGTCGCCCGCAGCTTCAGCCATATTCGAACACGGCCTTTGAGTACAAAGAGAGCAATCACACCTACATGGACGGCACTCATGCGGCCCCGTCTCTGGAACACGAGATGGCAGCGGCGGCTGCGGGAGAGGGCGCCCAATGGTGAGTCCTCGTCGTGTCACAAATTGCGCCCCGCCAATGGCATGCAGCAGGTTAGCGATGTACGCAGGCGTGCATGTGCGTATGGATGGTTGTATGGCACTGCGGCAGGCGCCAGCGCAGCGCACTGTGTCAAGGCAACAGGTCACTCCACCCGCCAATCACAACTTCAACTGCTATGCTTAGTCAGCCGCTGCCGCCGCTGCGCGCAAAACATGCCATTGGCAGTTGCTCCAGTAGACATCGTGTTTGTCAGGCAGTCCGACGCAGGGCAGGGTTGCGCAGCCGGCGGTCGGTATGGACGGCGACTCATTTCAGCTCGTGGGCGCACAATGTGCAGCACCAGGTGATGTCAAATGCAACTTTATCATGATCCAGTCGCTGTTGCTCCGCTCAGCCGCACCCCCTTTGTGAGCGCCGCCGCCGCTGTGCCGCCGATGCAAACGGCGTGCACGAGCAACACTACAGTACATGCTCAATCAGAACGTCGGCGGTCGTCCACTCAAAACATGCGAGGTCTCTCAACTTCAACTTAATGAAGTTTGCTCAACTTCAACCTAGTGAAGTTTGAAGTTTGCTTCTGACATTTCGCTGTGAAGAGCACGCACACAGGAGGACACAGAAGGCGACGAGCTGGCGTACAGGGTACAGGACCGAGCAAATTTTTGGATCATGATGCGGTAGTCGTTCTACCGCACCAGCAGGCACCAGCATGTCTACCACCGCAGTGGAGGAGTTGCTCAAGCCGGTGCTGGCAAGCGCGCCAGGCAAAGTTATCCTCTTCGGAGAGCATGCGGTGGTTCACGGCAAAACCGCCGTGGCTGCAGCCGTCAGCGACCTGCGGATTCTCGTCGAAGTTGTAAGTACGCTGGTGCCACAGTCACTGTGTAATGCTAGCTAAGTGCAACTTTGCAGCAAGGTGCACGCCAACGTCATTCACAATGATTCACCCTTCTCCCGCAGACACCGCTGGTGGAGCCGACGCTAGAGCTTCACCTGCCAGACCTCGTCGGCCCCGACGGCGAGGCCGTGCGCCTGGTGCGCAACTCCAGGGACGTCGGCTTCACCCTGGGCTCCACCCTCAAGGTGGAGTCGGACGAGGGGGCGACCCCCCCCAGCGAGGAGGTCACGGAGGCGCTGCACGAGCTGCTCTCGGGCACGCGCGAGGGGGACCGCCCGGCGCTCCTGCCCCTCCTCTTCCTCTCCACCGCCATCCTGTCCAACCTTTTCGCGGATCAGACCAGTCCCGTGAGGGGCCTGCGCGTGCGCGCGGTCAGCTGCTGCCTGCCCGTGAGCGCCGGTCTCGGGTCGTCGGCGGCGCTGTGCGTCGCGACAGCGGCGGCGCTGCTGGAGCTGCGCAGGAGGTTGGCGGGGGGGGGGAGGGGCGGCGGGGGGGGCGGCGAGGGAGGAGACGCGCGCGATGCTGCTGCTGCTGCGCCGGCAGGGAAGCGTGAGCGGGTGTGGCAGCCAGAGGGGCTGGAAACGCTCAACGCGTGGGCATACGCCGCAGAGACTTTGATACATGGCAATCCCAGCGGTTTAGACAACACGGTGAGCTCGAACGCATAGACGGGTGCTCAATGGACGCAGATGGCCGATAAGCGGCACTGCGAGAGGACGGCCTTCCCGGATCACAGTATCATAGCACCTGTTCTTGTCAGAACGCATTTCAAGCGCTCTCTGCCGCAAGGCCTGTAGTCGTGTGGGACAGCAGCATGCATTCTTGGCCAGTGACCGTACGCATCAGCTTGAAAGTTGATCGTATGCAGACGGGCATTGACATCAACAGCAGCTGGGGATGCAGTCTGTGTCTCGAACATGCACCAGTGCACTTGATATCACGTAAAGCAATGTCAATCAAATGACTGAAAGCGCTATGCTGTCTGGTTCTACTCTCATTGCATGTGCTTCAAGTAGGCCTGGTGGTGTGAGCCGCCGACCGCTGGAGCAGCTGCGAGGCCTCCTGCCCTCTGCGCATTACTCAAACCAGCACCTTGCCCCACAGACAACGTGCATGCCGGCCAGTACAGACACACAGGAGCATGTCCCTTCAGAGTAATAGTGTGTGTGTGTGTGTGTGTGTGTGTGCATTTGTGTGTGTGTGCGTGTTAGTGTAGATGCGCATCAGCTTTCGATCACATATGACGACGGGCTCCCTCCAAGCACGTGTCTCAGCCCGCCCGCCACTTGACCCCCCCCCCCCCCCCCCCCCCCCCCGGCCCCACCCCCTACCTCCCCCCTGCCCGCAGGTGAGCTGCTACGGCGGCGTCCTGCGCTACGTGCGCGAGCCGCGCTCCACGGAGACCGTCGCGACGTTCCCGCAGCTGTCCATGCTGCTCACGGACACGCGCGTGGCGGGGCGCAGCACGCGCCGCCTCGTCGCGCACGTCGCGACGCTGCTCGGGCGCTGCCCCGACGTGACGGCGCGCGTGCTCGAGGCGATCGACGCCATCGCCAAGCAGTTCCTCGCGTGCGGCGACGAGATGACGGCGGAGGAGGTCGGCGCGCTCATGGTCATGAACCACCACCTCCTGGGTGCGTGCGTGCGTGTGCGTCGGCGGCGGCTGCGGGGGTGGCTGCGGTTGTGGGGGGCGCCTGTTATCCCGCGGCGGTGCTGCTGCCGCGAGCTGTGCGTTTGCCTGCGCATGCGCATGATAGGCTGTTCTGCTGCCTGCACTGTTGCAGAGGAGGCGATGTTGAAGTTTGGAGCATGTGCTTCCCCTGCCTGCGAATTCATCCATGGTGACCTCGTTCGCCGGGTTATCACGGCGTGCAAGCGCACGTCCCACACACACCAGCGGAGCTGCCATCGATGTGACACAGAGAATGCCGCACGCCCGCCTCATGCATGTAGGCATCTGCACACACACAGGCAGCACCCGCGCACACCAGCACCGCATGATGCCATCATCACCGTGTCCCACCGGCCCGCCGCGCTTTCACCACCGTCATGCGCACGCTGCCGCCTCTCTCCGCACCCCCCGCCCCCCCCCCCCCCCCCCCGCGCAGGTGCGCTGGGAGTCGGCCATGCGTCCCTCGACGCCGTGTGCGCCGCGGCGGCGCGGCGCGGCTGCTGGTCCAAGCTCACAGGCGCGGGCGGCGGCGGCTGCGCGCTCACGCTGCTGCGCGCGGACCTCGTGAGCGCAGCGCGCGCCGACCTCATCGAGGAGCTGCAGGCGCGCGGCTTCCGCTGCTATGCGAGCGACCTCGGCGGGCAGGGCGTGCTGCTGCACGCGGACGCGCACTGCGCGCCGCGCGCGGGCGGCATGACGGGCCTCGCAGCGCGCGGCGGGGGGGGGGAGGGGGGGCGGGGGGGCGCGCGCGGGCGGCGGCGCGCGCTGGCGGCGTGCGCCGTGTACGGCGTCTTCGCGGTCGCATGCGTGGTGCGGGTGCTGCGGCGGCAGCTGTAGGCGCGCGGCAGGATGGAAAGGCGTCGCACGAGGGTGGTGCCGCGCAGGAGGCCCCGTCGCGCTCGCTGCTGCGGGCGCAGAAGAGGGGGGGCGGGGGGGGCGCAGCACGTGCAGCGGGTGCGGTTTGCGATGGCACGGAGAGCACGCTGCACTCAGGCTGCTGCCGCGCGCAGCGTGGTGGCACACCCGCCCTCGATACTGCCTGCAATGGCAGTGCTGCTGTTGTGGGCACAAAGTGTCAATGCGGCGCGCCCGCATGTGTACACGGAGCGCACGCCCAAGTATCATTAGCAGAGCGCGCGGTTGAAGCGCGGCGAACGTCAGTGGCGCGCATGCTGCGGCCACACGCGCGCAGCTAACATACGTTCATGTGCCAGCTGCAGTTGCCACAGCGGTGGCGACTTTGGAGGCGTTTTTCCCCGACGGTACGATACTCCGACGTATTGCGCGCCGGCGCTCTGTACCCTCGCACGGCGACGGACTTGCCGCTGGGCAAACGACGTACTGAAGACGGGCGGGACTATGGTGCATGCCAAATTGCATGTTGCACGGCGGCAGCAGCCATGTGGATGATCATGTGCTGCATGTCGAGCATTGGTGTGCCTGCCATGACACATTTATGGTGGGAATTCCAAAGATCTTTGCGTACCTTGTGTATGCACCCCCTCAGCAATGAAGAGTACCGGGCAGGCTTTGACAGTTTGATGTCGCCATCTGCCTTGCGCACCGATGATGCAGCTGCCCATACGATGATATAGTTTACAGTTTGATGTCTCCATCTGCCTTGCGCACCGATGATGCAGCTGCCCATACGATGATATAGTTTACAGTTTGATGTCTCCATCTGCCTTGCGCACCGATAATGCAGCTGCCCATACGATGATATAGTTTGTTTGTTGCAAAAGCAATACATGCCCGTCAAGTGGCGATTTTTTTGCATTGCACATTATACGCAGTTGGCAACCCTACACCTATAAAGACAAATCTTTTTATAGGTTGCTGAAGCTAGTTGTTTTTGACTGTTCACATTGTGCTTCCCGTAGGAATTGAACTCGCGTTCAAGGCCTTGTCAGCCGCACAAGTTATTGTGTGTGGCGCATGTGGGTCATCTGTGGGGGTGATCATTACACTGAACACCATGTCCATGGTGTGACCAACATGGTTTAGAAACTTAGGCGTGGCATTGGTCTGGTGAAACCGCCAGCATGGCTGGCCACAGTGGTTCTCCGCGCATGCGCCATGCAGCGCATTGATGCAGCCATCACGCTGCGTGCCAATTGGCCATCTGGAGCACTGCTGTTAGAAGTCTGATGCGATCGCTCTCAGCGTGGCAGTGAATGGAGTTGCAAATGCTGCTACGTGCAGCAGGAGGCAAAAATGAGGTTGAAAACGTAAGCTCTGGCGGCGGCGGCGGCGGCGGCAGCGGCGGCGGCAGCGGCGGCGGCCTGGTGTGCTAGCGCTGGCGGAATCTCTTAGGACGGCAGCGGCATTGGCTTGCACGGCAGCAGCACCAGCGGCAACAGGGCCAGATCAACAGAAGAAAGAGTGGGCGACCAGCCTCCCTGGCACATCGCCAACGCAGCAGCAGCAGCAGCAGCAGCGGGCAGCAGCGGCGGCGGCGGCAGCAGCAGCAGCGCTCAGCAGCAGCAGATTCAGTAACTCTCCCGAACCGAGGGACCCCTGGCTGCGCGCAGACATCCGGTAGTCCATGCTTGGGTTACTCATCCCATTACTGCTCCTCGCTCCAGACCCCCGGCAGCTCCCATCCCGCCTACAGCAACTGCCAGGCGTACGCAGGGGGCGAAGCAGTAGGACAAGAGCGCCCGTCTCGTTAGCGTTGCCTGTCGAGGAAGACACTGCAAGCACCGGCCCAGCAGATTCAGCTGCTGTAGGCGGCATCCTCCCTGCACGCCGCATCGCAGGCCAGGTGGGAGCACTCTGGGAGGGCCTGGTGGCGGAGTACAGCCGCCAAACACGGTCTCTGGCGGAGGCACTGCCGGAGCGGCCTCGAGCCCTGCTGCAGCAGTTCCTGGGCACCAGCCAGCTGAGGACGGGCTCCCTGACAGCGGAGGAGGTGGACATGGAGCGCTACTTTGACGAGCTGGAGGCAGCTCGGAGGATGGCGGAGGCGATAATGCCGGACCCAGGGTGGGTGGAGGTGCACCAGAAGGATGGAGTCACGGTGTGGAAGAAGTGGCTGCCCAAGGGCGTGTACGGGAGCCAGTACCCCTGCGTCAAAGCCACGGCCGTCGTGGAGGTGAACGCAGAAGCATTCGTGGACCTCATCCTGGACAGCTCGCGTGTGCTGGAGTACAACAGGTGAGAAAAAAAGGAGGCTGCAATCTTGAAACTGCTTGCTTCATGTTGTCCTTTGACATGCAGCCTTGATTGCACATAGGCAGGCATCAAGCGCCATATACGATCAGACGGCATTGTACTGCTCTTTGCATGCCATCCCGGCCTGCTTTGGAGGAGGGCAGGTCATTGTGCCAACCATTGACTGCATTACATTCCACACTGCAACACACACAGTGTGTGTGAATTCAGAGCATCCTTGGCCGTGCATGCCATGCAATGACTAGTACTACGACATACATTGATCAGTCATCACAAATTGACTTCATAAACCACGGCAGGACATGGAGGTGTGAATTGGCACATTGGCATTCCCTGGTGTGGCGTCGCCTTCATCATCAAGTAATTGAGAATAATACGCGTCCAGCTAGGCTTTGATGTCCAGTGTTGCAGTGAGTGTGACCACTCAGCCTCTGATGGATGATACACATCTTTCATGATGCAGGAGTCTGCCAGTGCATTGGCCATGTGCTCGCCAGGCATGACGCGTGTCGTCATTCAATGATGGCATCATCGCCAGTACACAGATGAGCAGCGTCATGATGCATGCGCAGTGCTGCTTGCGCTGTTGGTGGGTGCCTGCTGCTGGGGTTGAAAGCATGAAAGTATACACTCTGATTCTGCTGTCGTCCAATGGCGCTATTGAGACTCCTGTGTGAGATTGCGCAGTGTTGCTGATTGGTCACCTATCACCTTTGAAGGTGTGCTGCACGGATGAGCTGCTGCTCGTGGGGCCAGCCAGCCCAGTTGCCCAAATTTGAGGCGCCTCTCAGCTATTTACACACTTGAAGTAGGTGGCAGTGCTCAGGGCGGTCACTCTGTGATGTCGCCCCCACAATCTGCGCCCCGTTGGTTCACCGAAGCGTGCTCAAGTCTGCATTGTGGGAAATGAACTGCGGCTGGCCTTCACAGCGCAGAAGCGCGAGTGTGAGCAGAGTCCTCCGCGTCAAGTCGCGCCGAGCGCTGTCGCTTATGGAACTCATTCACAAAGGACCGATTGCAGAGTGTGGCTGGCAAGCGCGTACCCCACCCTCCTAGTGACACATTGAAAACAGAAAAAGCCATCGTGGTTGGTGGTTCACAATGCCCCCCCCCCCCCCCCACACACACACACACCTCCACACCTACTACCCCCCAATCCCGCCCCCCAGGTACAGCCGTGGGCGCGACGACGTCGCGCGCCTCGGCCCGCACACCAAGATCGTCTGGAACCGCACGCAGCCGCCGCTCACAGGCAAGGTGCACGACTTCTGCACGCTCATGCACGTCGACCGCCGCGACGGCGGCGGCGCGACAGTGACGACGCGCGCGACGGACCACGAGCGCGCGCCGCGCCTGCGCGGCGCCGTGCGCAGCGAGATCGTGCTCGGCGTGACAGTCGTCGAGCCGCTCGCGCCCGGGCGCGCGACCGTCACGACGGTGAACCACATTGTGAGCGCCGGCATCCCCGCGATGATCGCGGACCGCGTCTCCACGAAGAACGCCGTGGACTTCATCAGCAGCGTGGCGGCGGTGGCGGCGCGCGGCGGCGGCGGCAGCGGCGCGCCGGCGGTGCTGGCGGCGGCGGACGTGTGAGCGGAGGCGCGGCGGCGCGCGCGCCCGCGACCGGCGGGAGGTCGGCGCTTCGGGCGGCGGTGGCTGTGGGAGTTTGAATCAGTGGCTGATGCAGTGGTGTTGTGATGGTGTGAAGGTGTGGCGCTGCGCGGGCGCAAGTGCGCATGCAGCGCAAGGAAAGAACGTGAAAGGGTGGCGGACACAGGCCAGAAGCAGCGGCAGCGGCAGCGGCGGAGCAACACGGCAGCGCCGCGGCTGCACAATCACGCTTGCAGAGCACGAGCACAAGCGACAACAGCTCCCGCGTGCTATGCATCTGACATGGAGGCTGCTCTGGAGGGGTTCAGCACACCTCAAGCTGTAGTGCGTTTAGGTCTTTTCGACGTCAGAGCGGGGCCAGAAGTGGTACGCCCCCCCCTATGTGTGTGTGATGATCGCTCCCGTTACTCCTCATTAGAGCACCCTTCCCCTTGTGGCCCACCTGGGCGCTTCATACGTTTTTTTTCTGGCGGCGGCGGCGATTTGTCACTGGCGCCTTCGTGCTGCAGCCGCCAGATGTTACATCAGAACATGTGCTCGTGTTCATCAACAAGTTTCTACTTGAAGTAATATTTCACACAGTTTTTTCATCGCTTGCTTGTCAACTTCTGTCTCTTTCTGCTGGGCCTGCAACGGTTGCTCAGTTGCTCTGTTCGTGGCACTTCGTGCATCCTTGTCTGCAATGGCGGCACCGATCAACACGCAGTGCGCGCCCATTGCCGCATGTTGGCCGCCATCGGTTGCTGTGCATACATGGCTGCGTTCCGCGCTGGCATTCCTGACGCTGTCCATCCTGCATCATGCCGTTGTCCACGCTGCAACAGGCAAACACCCATTTGTACTGACTGTTGAGGTACACGTGCTCGCTGCACGCCACACCTCCACTTCCGTGCATTGGAAGCTGACACTCAGATGCAATCTTCGCTATGTGTTGTGTCGCACTTGAACCTGAATTTGTTGCTTCAAGCATGTATCAGCAATCGTGTGGTTGCGTTATGCAATATTTGGAGCTGATTGCCTGACAGAGCCAGCACACATCGCTGAGCATGCTGAGGATTCAAGCACACACCACTACATTAGCAGCATACTACTACAGTAGCAGCGCAGGCTGCACAGCACGGGAACACAACGAGCAAGGCAGGCAGCAGACGCACCGGCACTCGATGTGCACTTGACGTGTGAGGCCATGTGGCAGTCTACTATGTAACGCGCCGACATGTGCCACGAACGAACCGCGCAGGCTGGATCCACTTGGCGCGAGCGTGCGCAGCAGCATTGGTCTGAGGCAGACTTCAGCTGCGCCCCTACATGGCCGCGCGTTAGGTACAGCCTGAGATAGGGGGCAGAAAGGGGTGTCCAAGAGCGCCCCGCTTGAAGTGTGCGGCAGCTGCTTACTGTAGTCTAACCGCGGCTTGACTGACACAGACACAAAAGACTAGACTAGAGGTCTGCGAGGGGCGGGGGAGCCCCTGCCTGCCTGCCGGTTTGCTGGCGCATCGCACACTGCCCCCCCACGCCCCGCCGGGCGCGAGTGCCTTGGGCTTGCCTGCCGCCGCCGCCACCGCCGCTGCCGCTGCTGCTGCTGCTGCCGCCGCCGCTGCTGCCTCGGCCTGTGCCAAACGCACACTCTGTACTCACACGCAATGTACAACATTTACAGGCACTCCGCTATGAGTGCTTCTGGGGCAGCGGCGACTCGATGAGTCCGCAGGGGGCAGCGCGGCAGAATCGACCAATGCCGAGCGCAGCTCATCCGGAGGACGAAGCTCAAAAGGCGGAGGAAAAGGGCTGCGCATTGTGGCCGTCGCCGCCGGCCTTGCCGCTGCTGCTGCCGTTAACCCCTCAGGCCTGTCGGCTGCGCGCACGGCATGTGCCCACTGGGCGCCATCACTCAATGCCTGCATCGCTGAGCTCGCTATCGCTGTCACTGTCGCTTGCACCGGAGCCGTCTTCGATGCCACCGCCGCCACTGCCGCTCGCGCCGCCGCCGCTGCCGGCGCTGCTGAGGACCTCGTCGCTGTCTTCGCTGCTGTTGCCGCCGAATTCGCCGCTTGCCGCTGCCCGCATGTGCCCCATGATGTCCTCCTCAAAGCCGCTGTCGCTGTCGGCATCCATGCCGTCAGCGCTGCTGCTGCTGCCGCCGTGTTGGTCATGACCATCGCCGCCGATGCCTTCGCCGTCGTCGTCGCTGCTGCTGCTGCTGCTGCTGCTGCCGTCGCCGCCGCCACCGTCTGCAGCAAGAAAGGAAGCTTCATGAACCTCAATGTAACGACACAAGACAGATTCGACACGGGGACTGCAACTGCAGGGCGTATCATGCTGACACTGGGCAGCTGCAGCAGCTGGCGTCAGCGTAACAAGGAGGCAACGCAGTAATGATCAGTCACACAGTAGGACCCTTTCCAACCACTGCCTTCAGCGCAGGCCATGACGGGCAGTGAACTTGAGCTGCTGTGCCGCAAGCGCGCATCAATTGTGCGCTGACTGAAGCGCAGAAGTCGCTGCGCGGGCCTCTGGCAGGCGGACGCTGCACGCCGCTCAACACACCTACCATCGTCCCAAAGCGCACCTGTCCTGCGCACAGAGCGACGGCCAGGACGTGGCTGCGCCCGCGACAGCCCTTCGTGCACCACCACAGGCTCTCCGCTGCAGGACCAGGGCACCCGCACGGCGCTTGCGCGGAATGCCCCGGCGCGTGCGATCCTGCTTCCAGACATCGCGCCCGGCGGCCTTCGCACCAAGGCACCGCAGAAGCGCATGAATCCAAGAGCCTCGACGACGCGCACCTTCGCTGCTGCTGTCCATGAACGCGACGCTGTCCGACAGCGCGCCCGCGCTGCCGCCGCCGCCGCGCCTCCCCCCTCCCCTGCCGCCGCCGCCGCCATCACTGCTCCCCTCCTCGCCATCTCCAGCGCCGCCGCCACCGCGCGCGCCGCCGCCACCGCCGCCGTTGCCGTCACTGTCGTCGTCGTCGCTGTCCTCCATGCCCATGGCGGCGCGCGCGATGAGCACCTGCAGCATGAGGCGCTCCTCCGCGCTCGACGCGTGGAACGTGAGGAGCGACGCGAGCGCGCGGTCGTGGTGGCGCGCGCGCCGCGTGCGCAGCTCGCCGCGGCGCCCCGCGTTGTTGCGCGCGCACAGCTTCTCGGCGGTGACGTTGGCCCAGCCCGTGAGCGCGCGTGCGTCCGCCGGGCGCGCCGCCGTCGGCCGCCAAATCTGCGCGGGCGCGGCAGCGGCGGCGGCGGCGGCGGCGCTTGAGGCGTGTGCGCTCGCAGACTGTGTGTTGCGCTGGCGCACCGGCCCGGTGCGGAGGCGTCGCTGACGCGTCAGGCGTCAGGTCGTGCGCAAAAGAGGTACGTAGAAGGCGTCGACCCGAAATGGGGCAGCACTGCAGGCGTGCCAGCACGTGTGACTGCCGTCAAGCGCGAATTGCAGGCTATTGACGTGATGGAGTGCTGAAGCCGAATGCCAATCCAGGAAATCTTAATGCGCATCAGGTACAGTATGTACCTAAGTACGCTTGAGTTGCGCGCATACCTTGGCGTCGTGCTCGAGTCCGCTCGTGGCCAGCACGGGGAGGAATGGGTGCGGCTCGAGGCAGTTCACCGCGCCGACGCGGTCGCCCTGCGCGCGGCAGCGTTGCGGCAATGGCAGCGCTCAGATCAGATGCGGACGACTATCAGCAGAGCATCAGTTGTTTGTGTGCCAAGCAGCCCCCCCCCCACCCCCCACCCCACCACCCATCCCTGCCCCCCCCCCCCCCCCCCCCCCCGCGCTTGCGCTGACGCTGTGCATGCCGGAGAGGCGACACACTGAGCTCAACAACTGAATGCCGTGAACGTGACCGGATGCTGTGAATAGCGTGCACAGGACGGAATTAGATCAACATGTGTTCGTTGCGTGTCCAGCAGCAGCAGGGACAGTGCTGCGACGCGGCGCACAGGTAGCAGGCGCGGACGCCGCGGCACCTGCAAGAGACGTCCGCGACAGCGGGGTACACACATGAGCCTGGGGTCTGGTATACGCTGACGAGCGAGCAGGGCAGAGCTGCTGCATGCAGCACGCGCGGAATTCGCGGAACGAGGGCCGCGGAGAGACGCTGCGTGCACGCATCGGCGCGCGTGACCCCGCGCAGCGCAGGTGCGCAGCAAGGCTATCCGGTGACGGCGCGCACGCGCGACAGCGGTCCATGCGACGCTCCTCACGTACACCAACACACCCCACAACTTCAACAAGGTGAAGAAGTTCAACGGCGAGGTGCGCGTCGGCGACTCGCCTTGAGCAGGTTGACGAGCGCGCCGGTGCCCGTGTCCCAGATGAAGACGTGGCCGCAGTCGCTGCCGCTCACGACGTACTCGCTGCGCGGTCCGAAAAATGACACCTGCATGCGCAGCCAGCGGCCGCGGCGGCGTGCATCGCGCGGTCAGTCGCTGGCCGAGAAATGCGGATTGGGCGATGGCGAGTCACCAGCTGATCACATGCAGTCAAGCCGCGTGCCTGGCCATTGACAGCGTCTTGGATGTGCAAGCGCAAGACGCCGTTGCGCGCTGTGAAGACGGGGCGCGAGAGCGCGGGCAGGACTGGTGCTGACGCCAATGGCATACCCTGAACACCGGGTTTGTCTGATCACAGTACTGACTTGCCTGCACTGCGTGATTACCCGGGGGTTCGTCTGATCACAAGACTGGCTTGCCTGCACTGTAGCGGGGGCGAGTACTATGATGACGCTTACATGCGCACGCAGGAGTTGAGATGATGGCAAAAGAGTGTGAGAAGTCCAGGCGCAGTCTGAACCCGAGTCCACACCTGCCTGCGCTGCCGACCGTGCACACGCAGTAACGAGCAACTGCTACTCTCAAAAGAACCAAGCACGCGACAGCCGCCTCCCCTGCCAGCATTCACGCTCCCACAGCGGCAGCGCATCACACCGCCGCCAACACCACCACCATGATCAAGGTCATTGACATGGCATGGGGGACATCATCACCAGGTAAACATTGGTATGATCATGACGGTGAGCATTGTGGTAGCTACCAGAGGATGCCCGCCGCCCGATGTCGATGATGTTGATCATGGTCGGCGGTGTTGGCGGCGGTCAGTTGTGCGTTATCTGGGGGCTTTGTGAGAGAGTGGGTGCTGGCGGGAGACAGTGAACAGCGTCGAAGCTTGGCTACTAGAGAGCGGCAGCTGCCCACTACTGGCCCATGCGACATGTCGCCGCAGCATCCAGCAGCAGCGCTCAACCGTACTGAGCGCTGCCATTCCTTCAGCAGCAGCAGGCCGCCGCCGCCGCCGCAGCCGCCACTGCAAGCGCGCTGTCAAACAAGAGCACGGCAATCTGGTCTCCGCTTTAGTACTGGCGCGGCTGCGGGCGCGGCATCCCCACGCTGCTCGCCGCACGAGCGCGGCACCGCGGCGCTCAGAGACCGCGGCACACGCTGCGCATCGCCGCCGCCTGTCGCGACGCCATGCGCGCATCGCTCCTCCTCGCACAACGGGCCTCGCTCGCGCGCGCGCACGCACCTGCTTGAACGTACGCTTGTTGCGGTGCCCCTCGTACCGCCCCAGCGCGCCCTCGTGCTCCGCGAACCGCGCCCGCCTCCGCCCGCCCCCCCCCCCCGCCCCCTCCGCCGCCCCCCCTCCCCCTCCCCCCGCCCCCCCCGCCTGCGCCCCCGCCGACACGTCCAGCCGGAACACGCAGCCGTCGTTGAGTGTCACCAGCGCCTCGCTGCCGCACCAGTTCACCGCGACGCCCGTCACGGTGGCGTCGCCGAGGTCCAGCTGGTCCGCGGGGGGGCGGAAGACGGCGCCGCGCGCACGCGCAGCGGCGGCAGCAGCGCCGCCGCCGCCGCTTTCTCCTGCCGCGCGCGTGTCCAGCATGTGCAGGTCCGCGGACTCGCCGCCAAAGAAGATGTACGGCTGCGCATAGGGGCAGCGGCGGCGTGGGAGGGGGGGGGGGGGGGGGGAGGGCGATGAGGGGGTGTGAGGCAGAGGAGGCCCGGTGTGCGGCAGCACAGCGCAGGGCATGTGCGGCTGCCCCGATGAATGCTGGCGAAACCACAAAGGCGCGCGGCATCGCCGCCGCCGGGCGCATGTTTCCCACACCTGTGCGCGCACACACGCCTGTACACACAAGCGCGGCGGCATTGCGCGAAAGCGCGCACGCACGCACGCACCTGCTGCGGGTGCGCGGCGAGCCCGAACAGCGCGACGCCGTGACGCGGATCTGGGTCGTCGAGCATGCTGAAGACCTGCGCCTTGCGCCCGGGTGTGCGCATGTCGAAGTGGTACACGCGCCCGTCCTCGCCCGCCGTGAACAGCGCCGCGGGGCACAGCGGGTCGAGCACGACGCGGTGCGCCATGCCCTCGTGGCGCGCGAGGTTGCGCGTCGTCGCCGCGCTGATCACCGTGTGCCGCACCTGGCGCGGGGCGCGGCGCGTGAAACGGCAGACGCGGCGGGATGAGGCAAGGCGAACGTCGCGGCAGTAAGACGTAAGTCGGTGTGGCGGCGCGGCGAGGGGAGCGGGGATGAGGCGGCCGGCGTCGCGCGCGCGCTGCGCTGAGCAAGCGTAAGCCACGCCTGCTCTCGGCGGGCCACACAAGGCAGGCGCCGCTGCGCGCTGGGCGAGTGACAGTGGCTCGCAGAGGTATTGTGAGCTGATCCTCACAGCACGTGGATCAGGCGCGTGAGGCGCTCTCGATGTCTGTCGTAGACTTCGCCTGGACAGCTGGCAACGCCGCTCGTGCCCGCAGCGCGCGCAAGACCGTGCTCTGCCCGCGCGCACGCGCCAGCGCTGACAGGCCGAGCGATGCACGATGAGTGAGCCGGGTCGCAGGCTGGCTACTGCATGCCCATTGCGTACTGCAGAAAGCAGTCCTCAATGAGGGCCGAGAGGTTCGGCGCATGCGCATCCAGATGCGGATGAGCAAGACTGAGATGCGGTGACCGAGTCGACAAGTGGTCGCGCGTTAGGCGCAGCGTACCTGGCCGTCGGCGGCGCAGCTGACGATCTCATTGTTGCCCTTGTGCGGCAGGAAGCGCGCGCCGAATATGTTGTTGACGTGCCCCGAGTTGATCGTCTCCAGCCGCTGCGACAGCTCCGCGTTCCACACCATCAGCTTGCAGTCATCGCTTCCCTGAGCGAGGGGGGAGCAGTGGCGGCAATGGGCGCATGCGCTGCAGCACGGCTGGGGGTGCATGGCATCGTGCTGTGGTGACATTGCTGGAGTGGGCAGCAGCTTTGTTGTGCAGCTCGATGCCGCAAGCATGTGCATGTTGGCATGATGCGCTCTGCATAAACGCTGGTTGTGTCATTGGTGCAACCGGTTTTCATCACTGTGCCACGCGCACGAGCACACAACAGGATCATGAGGCATCATGATGTCGAATCTTGCTTGGTGGTGTCGTGCCTTACCAGATCCTACACATGTCACGGGAGACTATCAACCGATATTTTCCTGCCATGTCACGTGAGACATCGGCAAAAAAAAAGCCATGGATGCAGCCGACAGCTTTGCAGCTGACATAATCTAGGCACAATCATACACTCACTGTCACACACAGGTCGCCCTCGGCGCTGAAAGCAACTGTATTGACGCAGCCTCTGTGGCCCTTCAACACAGCGCTCCTTTGTAATCGCTGAACAGTGCTCCTGTGTGCCCTGAACTGCTCGCGCAGACCGACCACTGCTTGTCCATCCCGAGTCCTCGCATTCAGCGCCACCGTGAGGTTGCCTTTCCCATCACGCATGACACTTTTGCCAGGAGAGAGCAGAGTTTTGGTGCCTAGGCGAAGGCGGGGGCTGCGGCTGCTCCCTCCGATGCAGTAGTCTCGAACAGCCTCAGTCCGCAGCACCAAGGGTGGAGTCCTCAAAGTCCTCTTCGACCGAAAAAATAATTAAACTTCACGACAAGTTCAACTTCAAGTTGAGCTTCCAAAAAATCATCGTCATGACTTCTATAATTTGATTGCCAGGCATCTGTTCTCAATAAAGCAATCATGGACTTCATCGTATTTCCTACAAAGACCTGCAAAATCATCACAACAGTGTCATAGTACTCAACGTCCCCTGATCAAGAGGACAGTAGCTTCTGTTGGCAAGAAAGCACCCCACAGGTCCTGCACATGCACACGAGAAACACTTGAAGAGCTGCCATCGTGCCCAAATCACTCACCAGAACAGCGGCCACAGCGATGCGCATGGCTAATCCCCAATCCCCTCTGAACAGAAACATCCATGTTTACATTGCTACTGGTCCAACGAGACGGCTTACATGTTGTGTGTGCTGCTCGCATCATGTACGTCGCTTATGTGTGAAACGACACGGGTGTTAAGCTACACCCTTGATACCAACATTACTGCCTCTCTGGCAGACCAACTTGATGTGCAGTACGTCTCAAAGAGGTGCTCCTGCCACTACCGTACTACGCATCATAACAACACGCGTCGCGAGCACTGTAGTTGAGGGGCATTGGATAAGCAGCCAACAGTGCATCCTGGCACGCAAGCAGACGCAATGCAGCATGTGATGACAAGCAAGGATGATGCGGGTGCGACACACAGCAGCAGAGGACAAGCACCAGGACAGCCTGCTCCATGTCAAAAGACAGCGCATGCGCACGCCCATCTGTCAATTGAGCCAGTGAGAGTGCTGATCCCCCACTAATTGTAGTCAAACTCATCGCTGTTCATCATCACCTGGCCTGTGAAGATCACGGTAGGGTGAACTCGCGACCTACGCGCAGCGTCTGCAGCGTCCGCGGCACCCTTGTGCAGACGCTGCACCCGTTGAGCTCCAAGCGCTTCAGCGTGGAAGGCAGACGGTCGGTGTCTAGGAATGGTGGTGCATCCTCGGGCTCCGACTTTGCCCAATACACAAGGCGCTCGAGGTGCGGGGGCCAGCGGGCTGGCAGCGGCGGCGCGGGACTTGGCGGCTGCCAGTACACCGACAGTGACCGGATGCTGTGGGGGAGGTCAGCGACAGAGTGCGTGCACTCATCCAGTACTAGCGTCTCCAGTGTCTCTGGCAGCTGTGGCAGCGGGTGGTCGTACTGGCGCAATGTGAGCACCTGCAAGCCGGGTGGCACTGTATAGAGAGGCTGATGCAGCCCATGCGCAAAGAGTTCGAGCGCACGCAGGCCTGCTGGTAGACTGACGCCAGTGAAGTCGGCATTGACACTCAAGTTGGCAGTGAATGACTCCAAGAGGAGGGGCAGCAGCTCTTCGAAGCGAACTTCTGTGGGACTCAACATCCTGACGTCAATGCGACGCAAGCTCTGCGGGAGCCTGCTGATAACCAGCAGGTTGCAATCAATGCACCAGATCCCAATCTCAAGGGACAGTAATCCGTCAGGCAGCGGAGGCATGGTCACCTCGCGTGATGCTACACCAGGGCCCAAGTAGCAGTCAACAACCTTCAGTTTCCTGAGAGGCGGTGTCAGCAACGTGCGCAGGTCCTCCCAATCGATTCTCCACTCGCTGAGGCTCACATCCTCGAGATGAGCTCGCGGCATCTTGCACAATGCTTGCATGCAAGGCGTGATTGGCATCACGTCGTCTGGATCGTCTACATCTAACTCCTCTGGATCCTCTGGAAGCATACCGTGTAAATGTAAAAGCCTCAGCGATGACAACATGGGTCCGATGATCGCTGCCGTCTGTCGAATGTAGTCCGGCACGCAATTGCCGATAGTGGTTGCTATCAACAGAAAGAGGGTGCGACGCTCATCCCCCACTCCGCCATTGAACGCGCACACACGCAGCTCTCGTAGGCTTGATGGCGCAGAGCCTATCTCACCTTGAAAGGCTTTCAGCTCCAGCCGCACCAGGCCGGGAGGCAGGCTCAGTGGGCGCTCGTGTGTGTCGTCGAATAGGCCATCCAAAGAGAGCTCCACTATCGACCTCCTGGTTCTGTCCTCTAAGAGGTGATGTGGGACGGCAAAGCGTCGGTTTATGTCATCCACCAAGGCGACCCTCACCGTCGGCGCGGCTGTGTCGTGCATGGCCCTGCTAAGGCTCCAGCCTGCCTTGGGTAGCAGACTGCGTCCCGCCATGATAGTGAACACCGTCAGCATCATCTCATCATGGTTTGGGCGGCCTGCAGGTGGGAGAGGTCGGGCGCGCTGCATGGCGATGGCTATGGGTATATGGCTGGGCTGCTCTGGCGGGGCTGGCTGGCTGGGCTTTGTTGTTGTTAACCTCAACAGGTCTCGGCTCAAACTGCAACTTGCTCAAACACCGATTGAAGTTTGACCTTTGATGGTAACGTGGCGTGGTGGTGGACTTCTGCAGGTCATGCAGTACTCGTTATCATAAATGCATTCCAGATCGGCAACATTTTACATGGTACAAGACAATACATCCTGCAGCGTTCCCTTGATATATTCAGAATGCCTTCAGTGCTGCAATGAACTCTCTCCAGCATTCCTTTGGTGTGTTGCGAAGTGTGTATATTCTACTGAAGCTATACTGATGAGACATCATCACTGCAGCCTAAACTGTAGCATCTCCATCACTTGGACGTCTTCTGGTTGCTGGCCTTCAAGCTGTTTTTGCAACTGGAATTGTGTCAGGTCTTTGCTACGGGCATCACATTTGCTTACAATCGTGTTTGCGGGCGTTTTGCAGACGACTGTAGTGTACAGTTGCGAAGTTCAAAGAATTATCTGGCTTCAGCCAATATGATATAGAGGCAAAAAACAAAGCTACGCCAGTACGCTACAGCTGAAAATGTTACTGTTGACATCAAAAGTAATGAATCGTAACAGAAAGCAATATTGCGACAACAATCAGTTCAACGCAATACAAAAGATATCACTTGTGCCTGAAACTTCACGCATTTTGTATGCAATCTTGCGCTTTTACCTGCAGCATATGCCGAACACCTCTATGCATTGAGCAACACATTGAAACTGTCACCGGTACTCACTTGGCAAGCACCTCCAGCGCTGTCACCTCATCTTACGCATTCGCTGTTCTCACTCAACTGGACGCACATAAACGTACTGCATCTTCACTTCATCAACCTCACGTTAGCACCTCAAGCGCTCGACAGACGCTGCCTCAAGAGTGCCTCGAGCACCTGTATCTGATATTATCTGCGCGATGATGCTGACTCAAGCGAGTGCCTTCCGACCAGCAGTACGCGCCGCTCATGAACTATTGTGAGCTCTTCAAAAAGCGATACCACCTCTGCCGACCTGTGCAATGTTGGCGAAAGCTCTTCGCGGTGTTGCAATCGAAGCTCCAGCAGTTGCCGGCAGCATGCCACAGCGCAAATGTAAGAGTGCTATGTCAGCCTCTGAGCTGACGCGGCCTCAGGCCAAGGCTGGTGCTGCCTTTTCTTCGACTGCTGTTTTAAACGCCTTTCAAACGCCTACAAAAACATGCAGGGTTGTCAAAGTCAGCAAAGGTTGAAGTAACACTTGAAGTCTTAGCGAAGTGAACACATTTTCACATACGGTCAATCTGAAAGGTGAGGCAGGCGAAGTCAGGGCTTCGTTTCGTCCCTCCAAGTTGCCTCTTCTTACACTCAACCTTGAAAAAACCATCACGCCAAAGAGTCAAATACGCCTTGAAACGGAAACGCCTGAAACGACTGCCGCAGCGGCTGCTGCTGTAGGAGCCGGCAGTAGCTGCACAATTATTCACGCCTGATGCCACGCTCGGAGAGGCTTCAGAGGGCATCCTTATACAAACGTCGTGGCACACCGATCATGAAGAAAAATACATGCACCATGACGCCAGAGCGGCTGCCACAGAGCCAGAGGGCAGCCAAACTGTACTGCCGTAACCCTCTGAGCGCCAACAGGCAGAACTCTGAGACCTCCGCCAACGAGCAGATGCCTCTTGCGCCAGAAGCTGATGTTTGAAACCGCAGCAGAGCGGTTACGTGTGATGCCACGCTCGGTGAGGCTTCAGAGGTAATCCTTATCATTTCTACATGGCCGACGATCATCTAGAGTACATGTACCCGCGCAGCAAGGGCAGCTGAGAATGACAGCATCTTAGCACAGCACCACCACAACAAGTGGAACAGAGGACAAACCAGCACTTCATTTTTAAGAGAAGTGTAATGCTACCAGGCCAGATGCGTCATCTGTGTCTGCCGCCTGCACCAAAATGGGCCTCCCACAACGTGCCCTCCTACTGCGTCGCCACCGCTAGACTCTGTGCCTGTCGCAGCGTCGAAGCCTGCACAGCACGAGCAGCAGCGCCCTCCCGAGTTCGACGAACCTCTGGACGACGGGCGCGCAGCATTCATCTGCCTCCAGGTCTGCCTGCATCAGCTGACGTCATGGTGCACGTACAGTGCCGGGAGTACAAGAAAGTGTGGATGGACGTATATGCCAGAATCGCGAGCGCGCCCGCCGCAGGTGAAGCGCAGCGTGGCTTGCTTTCCTACAGCGCCGTAGCGGTGCGTGTAACGCCGCTCCACCGCTACGCACGTGGCGCAGCAGCCACTGGGCCGGCGCTGGCGCAGGCAGCGCGCAAAGCAGCGTACCCCCCCCCCTCCCCCCCAAGCCGCCACCACAGGTGCGCCTCTCGTACGGGGTTGCCTCCGCTGCCGCCCCTTCCCCCGCCGCTCTGCCTGCCATCCCAGCGACTGTGCGCATCGAGCGCCGCATGCGCATGGCCGCCGCTGCCGCCGCCGCCGCTCACGCCCTGAAGCACCCGCAGCACTTGCTGTCCTTGCGCCAGTACGAGTCCGGCCCGGGCGCGTCCGTGCCCTCGCCCGTGCGCACGATGCTCGCGTGCGGGCTCTCCGCGCCGGCGTGGCGCGCGTCGTCCACGTCCATCGCCTGCAGCGCCTTGAGCACCTCCACCCAGCGCGCCGCCTCCTCGCGCGTGCCCGCCTTCATGGTGTACACGCGCGTGTTGAGCTCGATGGTGAAGAGCGCGCCGTTGTTCTCTGCCGCGCACGCGCGCGTGGGGGGGGGGGGGGGGGGGGGGTGGGTCAGCACGGCGGCGTCATGAGTTCTCGGGACTTGGCGTGTGCCAGTAAAGCGCAACGAGATCATCAGCTCGCGCATGCAACGCGTGGTCATGGCTTGAGCACAACCGGCAACTGCTGACAGCGTCGGTGCACTGCTGCACTGGCAGCATCTGCTGCGCGCAGTGGCGCGTGCCTCGTCCAACTGGAGGCATTACAGCAACGCTTGGTGTGTGTTGGGCCATGCCGTCCGGACGCTGGCAAAACTGCCTGGGTCATCGGTGCTGGCTGCTGTGTGTTTAGATGGGCGAGACGCTCAGCGTATGAGGGTATGGTTCATCAAGTGATGAGCACTGCTGACCTTTTGCCCATCACCAGCAAAATCTGCCAAGAGATGGTGTGATTGAGGCTAAGCTTAATGCACGACCCACTGCCAGCGTTGTGGTGAACGTTGCTGCCATCTGACTAAAACAAGCCTGCTGTCACGCAATCCTGCCAATTCAGCCAGACTCGACATGTCTGATACCACATTGTCAACAGGATACCTGGGTCATTCGGATCCGGATCCACGAGCTTGATCTCCCCCACCTGCGGGAGATTCAGCGCCGCCAGCAGCTTTTCCACTTTTCTTGTCTGAACACATAAAATAAAAGCAGAGAAAAAGCCTGAAGCCTTCAGCAGCGAATCAGCACGATGTGCCTTCAGAGTCCTGCTTGTAGGTAACTGAATGCGATGAATGCTGGAGATCTTCAGATCAGGCTGGGTGAACAGTGCATCAGGTCTGCAAAGTGCACTGCAACTGTTGCGTATGTGACGCTTTAAACAACTGTGCCTCCAGCAAGTCTTGTCATGATGGCCAGCACTGTGCGGTCGCATGTGTTGCTGTCAAGCTGACTCGAAATTCGGTCCCACCTTGTAATATGTGAGGAAGTGGGCATTTGTTTCAAACCATCGTCTTTGCCACTTTCCAGTCTTGGCCTTCTTGTGCAGATAGCCGCTCATCTGCGGAGGCGCTCTCGCCGCAGCCGCCATGGTAACTATGGAGTCTGCAGCGCGGGAGCAGCAACTGAGCTGAGCCACAACCAGAGGCGCACAACACCATGAGATACGCGAGAGACGAAATCGCTCACAGCGGGATATGCCAGCAGCACGTTTGCAAGGCTCATTCAGCTTTTGATACGGCTGCGGGACGCAGCTGTCTGCACATGCTTGCCTGAAAGCCGCCTCGGACGCCGTGTTGCCGGCTACCACAGCGATGGCCGTACAGCACAGATAGAAGCTGCCGGCACGCGTTTGGCCCAGAAATGGGGCAGCACCGCCTCTGCTCCCCCCGCTGCTCTCACGCCCTTTTCTGGTGCGAGAGGGGTTTCTCGAATCTCACCTAGTAGTTGAAGTTTCTGATCTGAGAAGAGCCTAAGCGTGAGGCGATTGCTGACTTTATTGCCGCCAACAATCGCAGGTGCCGTTTCGCCAGCGTAGCAACGCCAGGCGCTTTGGATCCGACTGTTGAAGCCCCACAGCCACGAACTAAGAACCACTTCAACCCACCCCAGCGGATCCTGCTCCACAATGCACAAACGCACGATGTACGCCCAGGATTTTCCATTGTACAAGCAGGCCGGATGGACGCCTCCTGCGCAAGGAGCTTTCCCCTTCTTGGCTTTCTCATTGGTGTTGAGCAACGTTGTGTACCTACTGGAGACGTACCTGGACCTCAGACAGCGCAAAAGGCTGCAGGCAACAGAGCCGCCACCCCTGCTGCTGAGTACACTGGAACAGGTGAAGATTTTTGAGGGCAACTGACAATGTGCAAGCGACTGTGAAGAAGTACCTTGCATACAAGGCAACTATGGAATACACTTTGTAGATAGCTCAACTGTAACCCACCATGTATCTGATCGTGGTCCGTGCGTTCGCCGCTAAGACGGGGGGCCTGTGTCTGATCACGCCATGCTGTGATGCCCTGCCGGCGCCGCACCAAAGTCCGCAGGCGGCATCAGCATCTCACTGCTCGTCTGTGACAGCGAGCATGTAAGCTCGCACCACTCCTGTCCATCAGTCATAGTTGCATCCGGCAACAGAATCGTCCGCTGTTGAACAGTGTCACAAGCGAGCCCACGCTGCGCTACACGCTCCGCACAATCACACGCCATCTGCATTGCGGAAGCACTGCACCGCCCTGCTTCCGCGTTGCGCAAGCACCACACCCCCTGTACCTGCACGCCCCCCAGTCCCTTCTCTAGTCGTCTTTTACGCTGCGACCACATGCTCACGAGCAGCTGCGCTTCGCACGCGCTGCGCGCTGCAGGTCGACGGCGGCGCCGCCGCGGACGCCACAACGTCGCTGCGCGCCAAGGCCGTGGCCAAGTTCAACACGTCGCAGGAGTACGGGCGCGCCAAGAGCGCGTTCGGCCTCTTTAGCGCGACTGCGCGCCACCTCATCGAGATGGCGCTGCTGCTCGCGGGCGCGCACCCGTACCTGTGGGACGCGGCGACGCGCGTCGTCGTGCGCTGCGGCGGCGACGCCGCGCACACCACCAAGGTGTCGCTGGTCTTCGCAGGTGCGTGGCGCTGCGTGCGGGAGCGATGTTGCAGCCATCTGTAGCCGGTGATTGCTAGACACCTTGCCATGATGGTGCTGTCGCTGCCGCCTTGCAAGCTCACACTGCCAGGATCTTAGGGCTTGGTGTCGCCTCTGCGCTGTTGAGCTGCAGCTCCGACACCTCTGCGTTACACGCAGCACCGTGCAACTCCACCACATTAGCGTAGCGCCTGCCGGCGCCCGTCTTCAAGGACAGCCTTGACACCTCAGCGGCAGCACGCATTACCAGGCGAAATGTCCCTTTGCCACTGAGCGTGTCACCTGCGGCAGGGGGTGTATATCTGAGTGCCGGCATACGCACCTATCCTGTCAAGATCTACAGTAGCTCACATTGATCCCCCCGCCGCCACCCCCCCCCGCAGGCCTGTCGGTGCTCCTGGGCGAGCTCGAGTCGCTGCCGTTCTCCCTCTACTTCACCTTCGTGGTCGAGGCGCGCCACAACTTCAACAAGACAACGCCCGCGCTCTTCCTCGCGGACAAGCTCAAGTCGCTCGCGCTCACCGCCGCCATCGGCGCGCCCGTCCTCAGCGCCCTCATCTGGATCATGGACCGCGGCGGCGACCTCCTCTTTCTCTATCTGTGGGCGTGCCTCTTCTTGGTCGCGCTCGCAGGGCTCACGATCTACCCGACGCTCATCGCGCCGCTCTTCAACGCGTACGCGCCGCTGCCGGACGGCGAGCTGCGCGCGGCCATCGAGGCCCTCGCGCGCCGCGTGCGCTTCCCGCTCACCGAGCTGTACGTCGTCGACGGCTCGCGCCGCAGCGCGCACTCCAATGTGAGAGAGAGTGTGTGCCCGCGGCCGCTGGTACATATGCGGAGTACAGCTGTTGCGTGTCCGTATGACGCATCGTGGTGTGTTTCGACTTTGCGTAGGTGCTGAACTGCTGCATAGGTGCTGAGCCGCTGATGCGTGCATGCGTGCGTGCGCCGTAGATGGTGTCGGAGGCGCGGCAGCGGGGGCCGTGCGGCCCGGCGGCGCTCCTGTGATTTGCAACTCTGTGATGGCGTGTGCTGGGCAGCTGATGCGCGTGCGCGCGCGCGCGTTCGGAGGTTTTGAGTTCATGGGCTGCGCTGCGATGCGCTGGTCAGCGCGCCGCGTCGGTTCTGCGGTGTCGAAACGCTGACGTGGCAGACTGGTGCGCGAGGCTCGCGGCGCGATGTGCCATCGACGGCGTTAAGTGTTCGCCTCACGCTCTCGATGCCAGCGTCGTTTGACACGCGTAGCCTGCACGGCTGGCGTGACTGTCACGCATGCGCGCTACTCACAAGGTGCTTGCGTCTGCACACGCGCGCCCGTTGCCCTGCGCAGGCCTACATGTACGGCTTTGGCCGCAACAAGCGCATCGTGATGGTGAGTGCTCGCTCGTTGGCATATTGCGCGATGACGCGCCGCCCACTCGTCCCCTCCCGCACCGATCCCGCCGATGCATGCGTTCGCGCTCCTGTGTGCGCGTTTCGCCACGCCGCCAACTGCAAGCAGACCAGCACGGCATGAGATCGTGCGCGCACCCCCTCGAAGCGCCGCTGCGCCAAGCGCGCGCTGGCAAGGAGGGCGTCGTTGCAGCAGTCCATTGCCATTGCTCGTCGCCCTTGTGCGCCGTGCTGCCACATGATGCGCACCTTGGCACGCGCTCCCTGTCGTATCGCGCCGCGAAGTCGTGCGTGCCGCTCGAAGGCGCCGCCGCCACGAACGAGGCAGCGCAACCTGGCGTGCCATAGCAAACACTACCAAGATCATGCGGCTAACCATCCCTTGTCACCCAGAGCTCTACGATCTTTTGATTCGTCCTCATCATGCTCACCAGAGACAGAGTACCTGTATTAGCCGCCGCCCCCCGGCTCAGTCGCGCTGGCACCATCACGCACCTGCGCGCGGAAGCGGGACGTCTCGTCAATCGCGCAGGTGTGAGTTGCTGTCAGTCAATGCACCCCCTGCACACCTGCTCAATGAAATGGTTATGTCGCTGTCTCTTGCTGTCCTTGCCGCTTCCGCGCAGTTCGACACACTGCTCAAGCAGGTCGAGCAGCCCGAGTTGGTGGCGATACTGGGCCATGAGCTCGGCCACTGGGAGATGGGGCATACGCTGCGCAACTTTGCCGTCACGCAGGTCTACCTGCTTGCCATGCTCTTTGGCTACGGGATCGCCACGGTCGCCGTCGGCGCGGACCTCTTTGCCAGCTTTGGCTTTGCCAGGTGTGCATGTACGCTCTGACAGGCATGCAGGTGCCTATACGCATCCATGTGTGCGTGGGCTGTCCAGCCCGTGCTGGCGCCGTGGCGCGTTGCACGCCGCAACGAACGGCGTTCGTCCGTCGTGTGCCTGCGCATCGTCGTGCACGCATGCGCCCCGTGTCTCGTGTGGTGCGTAACTTGCCGGCGCGCTCCTCGTCGCAGCGCATGCGTGCAGTGTGTCTGCGCGCTCAACGGCGTCCTCAATAACATCGCGCAAGCAGCCTCTCGCACGTCGCCTTTGCCTGCGATGCCCTGCTTGCGCAATGGTGTGGCGACGCGTAGTCGGGACGGAGGCGATGAGCTGCAATGACCGACGCACTTCGATGCGGTGCGACGTGACGCGCCGTCCCATCGCATGCTCTCCCTGCAGCTGTCGCATGTTCCAACCCCCCCATCCCCTCTGCTGTCCTGTTGTGCTGTGGCAGCGATCAGCGGCCCGCGCTGCTGAGCCTCATCCTGTACCTGACAGCGCTCATGACGCCCGCCGACCACGTGATCCACCTGGCCATGAACTACTGGTAAGCTGGCAGTACAGACTCGCTGGCACTCTGCAGTGCAGCTTTCGTCGCCATCACCGGGACGCGAGCTGCGTCGCCGAACCTGCCGCCCTCATGGCACTGGCAGTGGCGCAGTGTGGAAGTGTCGGACGATGGCGCGCTCACTTTTGCTGCTGCGCATGGATGCTGCGCCCGCTGCGCACAACACATTCTTGCTCAAAACCGCGTGCTCGATCGAGCTTGAGGACTCGATGCATCCTTGTCAACATTGCGCCTGCTGCACGGCGCTGTGGCGCAAGCGAAGCGCCGCACGGCGTCTTGGACTGACGGCGCTGCACCCGCTCCGCGCACGCTCGCGCGCTCCGCAGGAGCCGCCACTGCGAGTTCCAGGCGGACGAGTACGCGGTGAAGTTGGGGTACGCGCAGGCCCTGCAGACGGGCCTGTGCAAGCTCTCGCTGGAGAACCTCGGCAACATGAACCCGGACCCCCTCTACTCAGCGTGAGTGCATGTGCATGGCTGCATCATTCAAGGCAAACTGCTTTAGGGCGCGGGTTTCTAGGGCCTCCGTGGTTATGCTATCCTGTGTACTCTGGCGCTGTAGCGGTGCAGTGCGGCGTTGCAGCTGATGCGTGTGTAACGCGCACGGCAGGGCCCCGTAGGCAGTGCCAACAGCTTTGCCAAGGTCCCATCCTGAGAAGCCGCCGCTGCCTGAACTGACGGCGCTCGTTGCGTCGCATCGGCAGACAACAGTGTTCAGCTGCGCCCGTCCCTTGTGCACACCTGCGACGCGTGCGCAGCGACAGTGGACTGATACGTGTGCGGCGCATCGCGTCCATGCCCCCGCGCGGAACTGCAGGTACCACTACAGCCACCCGCCGCTGGTGGAGCGCCTCTCGGCCATCATGCAGGCGGAGGGCAGGGGCATCAAGAAGGTCGACTAAAGAGAACGACGGCTTGAGAGCTGGCCGCCCCTTCCCCCTCTGCGAGCTGTCGTATGGCGCACACGGTGTCAAACGCGCGGGCGACAGGAGCCTGGGCATGCAAGGACAGGGCCGGCAACTTCTGCCGTCTCCGCTCTCTCGTCAAGTGTGACGATCACGCTGGCAGCCAGACAGACGCACCATCACTGCGACATGCTGCTTTGGGCGCCCGCGGCTGCGCCAGCAGGCACCACAGCAGCGCGGCAGCGGCAGCAACCTCCCTGTATGAGCCGAGCTGCGGGCGTGGCCGGTGCGTAATGTATGCTCGAGTGTGTGGGAGGGGGGGGCATGCATGTGAATACAATGCGGGGAACACCCCTGACAGGCACAAGCCTGTGCAGAAACGCTGGCTGCAAGCTCAGACTCCACACGCGCAAATGCTCACGAGCAGGCAGCGTACGACACCATAAAACGACGCGCGCGCCCCCCTGACGGTGGCGCTGCATACCGCAAACGTCCGGCATCCGTTGCATGCAGCTTCTGTTTGTTTTCCCTGCTGCGTGGGCCTGTGCACTGCCATGTATAGTATATGTGGGCAGAGGATAAACACAAATGACAGCAGCTACGTGGACCTCGCTTTGATCAAGTGTATTGCACAATGCAACATGCGAACATTCACACACACGCGCGCTGCAGTTCCGAAACTCAGCCGGCGAGAGCGAGAATCTTGGAGCTCGGTAGGGTGCGGCAAACAGCAACGGACAATCACAACGCTCAACAAGCCCGCACACATATGCCGCATGGTCTGCCAGGCCGCGCCTGCTCTCCTGCCAACCTGTTGGCAACGCGCGCGGCCCGCACGCGCACGCGGCCTTCTGTTTGTACACAGCGGCCAACAGATCAGTGGCGCACAAGATGAACAGCGCAGCCCCCGCCCCCTCATCGTGCGCCCTCTGCTGCCGCTGCCACCGCAGCGCGCTCCTCCTCCTCCTGCCGCAGCAGCTCCGCCGCCTCCGCCGCCGCGAGCGCCTCCGCGTCCGCGCGCTCCGCGCTGAGCTGCAGCTCGTAGATGGCCTTGAGGCGCGCGGCAAAGTTGATGTAGTCGTGCAGGCCGATGCGCCCGTCGCCGTCCGCGTCGATCGCCGCCATGCACGCGTCCACCTGCGGCGGCGCGGCGGCGGACGAGAAGCGTGGTTGATGGGGTGCATGAGCATGCAGCAGGTGCGAGCGCACGCGAATCGCCCAGTCCGCGCTGGTGTCTGAGAAGCGTACTGGGCGCACCTCACGTGCGTGCGCACGGATTGCACGCGCATCAGCAACGTTTAGAGGGCGCGCGCTCAGGCCACGGCCAAGGCGGAAGAAGCAGAGATGGCGGAAGAAGCAGAGATGGGGGCATGTGTGTACCAAAGTATTCCTGCACTCGGACAATGTGCGCACACAGCGAGCCCGCGCTCACCTCCTTGCGCTGCGCGTAGTCGCCGCCCTCCTCCGCGTACGCAACGATGTCATCGCGCGTGATGCACTCGGCGCCCTTGCGGTCGAACAGTGAGAAGATGAGCTTGAGCACGATGATCTCCTCGTGCGTGAAGAGGATCTGGCTCGGCTTGCTGTCGTCGCCGCCGTGCGCGTCGTCGCGCGCGCGCAGCGCTGCCGGCAGCGGCACGTCTTCAGTGTCAAGCAGCTGCTCGACGTTGGCGGTGCGGATGAAGTCGGCGACGTCGCTCTGCGGCACGATGCCGCCGCCGTTGCCGCCGCCGCCGCAGGCGCTGCCGCTGCTGCCGGGGCCGACGCTGGCGCGCGATATGTTGAGGTCCAGCGAGAACTGCCGCTGCTGCTGCGGCGGGCGCTTGGGGGTGGACGGCCCTGCAGCATGAGCGCAAGGGAGCGATCATTGCAAGGCTGCGGTCGACGGAGAGAGGGGCACGGTGCATGTCCGCCAAATGCTGTAGGAAGGGTGCGCATGTCGCAGCAGCGCATCTTTGCAGCAGCACCACCACGTGACTTGGAGGAGGCTGCGCAACGAGAGCACATCCGCAACAGGCCGCGGCGGCAGCTCCCAAGCAGCAGCGCCCGCCGCGGCACATGCGGCAGCAATGTTGACAACGGCGGCGGCGGCGGCGACGCCGCTACCCTACAACATTGTCACATGCACTCCAGACTGTTGGAACTTCATCAATGTTTACGCGCAGCGCAGCGCACCTGAAGTAGCAGCATCGTCATCCGTGGCGTCGCCCTCGGCGCGCGCGGGCTCGCCACCGATCATGCGCTGCAGCGTGTCCGGGTGCATCTCGTTGACGCCGTCGCGCGCGTGCGCCATGCGGTAGTGCTCGCTGCGCTGCTGCGCCGCCTGGGGGACGTGCCGCGGAAGGGGGGGAGGGGGGGCAATGCAACCATGCTTAGCACAAGGGGGATTGCACCGGGGGAAGGGGGGGCACTGCACGTTTTTGAAGCGTTCGAATGAGCGGTTGGCACTGATGCGCATTTGCAACAGAAGTTTGCTGCATGCAGGCGAAGGGGGGGAGGGGGGGCAATGCAACCATGCTCAGCATATAGGGGGATTGCACCGGGGGATGGGGGGGCACTGCACGTTTTTGAAACGTTCGAATGAGCGGTCGGCACTGATGCGCATTTGCAACAGAAGTTTGCTGCATGCATGCAGGCGCCCAACTGCGCCGCTGCGCACGGTACTGCATGCGATAGCCGCGAGTCGACACGGTGGCACAGCGGCTTCTGTCCCGTCTTTGGCCACACAGCTTGCGCAGTGCATGCGCTGTGAAGCAGCACACCTCACAAAAAGCGCCAATACCCCCATAGTATAGCTAATGGCATGGGGCCGCCAATGACTCAGCCGCCGCTGATGCGTCAGGACTTTGTACGCGGCACCAGCAGCAGCAACACCACCACTATCAACAGCGGCAGCAATTGCAGCAGCCCGCCCCTGCCGCCGCCAAACTCACGTGCGCCGACGGCGTCATCGGCGAGTACTCCTGCCACGACCCCTGCTGCAGCAGCCCGGCGCCGCTGCCGCCGCTGCCGCTGCCGCCGCTGCCACCGCTGAAGCCGTCGCCCACGCCCGACGTCACGCGCTGCAGCCCCTCCTGCGCAGCAGCGAGCGGGGCGAAGCATCAGCGCTCAGTCAAAGGCGAAGTAGCTAAATTGCGGGCAGCAACGTCGCGAGCAGCGCAAGGGAAATGCGTATTGTCGACGCGCCCTTCTGGCGAAACAGCAGGTGCGCGCGCGCGGTGCCTAAAGGCAGGTGACTTTGCGTCGCGGCCAGCAAGGCACGCTTCTGCGGCGGACGACGTGCCTCTGCTGCGTGTGTGCGCTGGCGGGGGGATGCGCGGCGCGCTGCGCGTGTCGCTCGGCATCACAAGTGATCGAATGCAGGTGCGCAATGCCGCGCCGCACGAGGCAGCGGGCAGCGGCGCTCTCACCGCCTGGCAGCTGTTAGTAGGCGTAGGCCACGGCTTAGGCATTGACTGGCGGCAACTAGACTACTCAGCGCAGTCCGAGCGAGAGCATACAGCACTGCCGCGACGCGCGCCGCGCTCCGCCGCCGCCGCCGCAGGCACCGCAGCAGCAGCGCTCACCTGTATGCTGCTGCGCATGGCGTCGTTGCTCCACGGCCCGCCCGTCGCCGTCAGGCTCCGCCGGTGCGAGAGCGACGCGCGCTTGCCGCTCGACGGCGTCGGCGGCGCGCGCTGCTGCTGCTGCTGCTGCGCCTTGGCCGCCGCCGCCGCGTCGTCAGACTCGCCGCCGCCGCCGCCGCTGCTGCTGCCATTGGCGGCGGCGTCCAGCGGCTCGAGCGCGGGCCCCATCTCGCACGCGATGCGCAGGAACTCGCGGAAGTTGGTGGGCATGTACGGGCACGTGTTGCCCATGGCCAGCAGCTGCATGAGAGACACGTCGTCCTGGATCGTCGGCTCGGGGTGCGGCTGCGGGGGGGCGCCGGGGGGGGAGGGGGGGGGGGGGAGCAGGCCTGTGAGGGGGGTGCGCCTCGCGACAACGGCGTGCTGGTTTCGTATTGAAAGCGGCAGGCAAGCCGCGTGAGCCATCAGCGACGCTCACCTCCTTACAACAGCCCAGCAGCACTACTAGTAAGTGATGCAAGCTGCACAAAGAGGAGCCGTCAGCGCTGCGCCGCCGCCGCGGCCACCACCGCGCGACGCGCGCGCGCCCTCACCTCCGCCTCCAGCAGGTTCACCGTGTAGTACCCCGTGTCCTCGACGTGCAGGATCGCGGCCTTGTTGCCGTAGCGGTCGCAGTAGTTGGGCGCGCTGAACACGGTGAGGACGGTGGGGTGCAGGTGCGCGCTCTCGTCGCGCAGCGCCTCCGCGCGCGCCTTGGCCTCCTCCGCCTCGTCGCCGTCGCTGTCCGGCTCGCCGTCCGTGGAGTCGCCGCCTTCGGCGAGCGCGGGGTCCTCGCTGCCGCTGCGGCGGCACGCGCGCGGCGGCGGCAGGGGCGTCGCTTCAGTGTTTTTATGGATACGTGCGTATTGTGAACGTTGGCCTGTGATGCGATTTTGTGGTACGCCTCCGTCGCTCGGTGCGCCTTTTCGTCAGAACTTCAAGTGGAATGCGTGAGTGGAGTCGCCGCCCTAGGCGAGCGCGGGGTCCTCGCTGCCGCTGCGCGGCGCGCGCGCGGCGGCACGGGCGTCGCTTGAGTGATACTCTATGGAAACGAATCAAAAGATTGTAGCGCTCTGGGTGACAAGGTGTGGTTAGCCGCAAGTGCCCTCCACCAATAACTGTGGTCGCCGCTGCTGCAGCGATTGGCCACGAGTGATACTTAACATTGACATGTTTGCGGTGCCTGACGTCCCTGCGGCGATGCAGGTTGTGTGTAGTTCATAACGGCTCTGTCGGGTGCGCTCTTGTCAGACATTCAATGAAATGTGTCCATATATATGTGTCCATATATACATACTTACTGCTCAGGCGCTGCCAGCGCTCGGGCATGCGCGGGCCTTGAAACTGCCATGCGCATGGCAGGCGGTCTGCATGATGTGCCGCTGCGTGATACACGGCATGCTGCCGCCAGCGGTACGTACTGAAGCGGCGCAGACGTTTAGGGACAGAGTTAGGTCGTTGTTGCTGTCACGGCACGCCGCCAACACACGTTGCAATGATGTCATTGGCGGTGTCACCGCACAATCATCGACAGCGGCGGCGCGCGCGCGCACACAACGAAAGATTCGAAACAAAACGCGCTCACGCGTCGTCGCGGTTGAGCAGCGCGCCAAGGCCGCTCGCGCCGCCGCCGTGCGCGTCCAGTTTGGCACCCGAAACAGCGCGTGCGCGCCGCATTCGCACCGCGCCTACCGTCACAACCATGGTCTCACTCACTCGCTAACGAAATGGTCATCGCCGCGCACAGACACAAAGACAGCGGCGCTCACCCGTCGTCGCCTTTGAGGAGCGCGTCGAGGTCGCCCGCAACGCCGAGCACATCCAGTTCGGCGAGTGAAGCAGCGCGCGCGCGCCGCGTCCACATGTGAGCCTACCGCCACAAACGCGGCCTCACTCACCGACGCCATTGGCATGCGCACGAAAACAACGACAGCACAGAGAGACAAAGACAGCGGCGCTCACCCGTCATCGCCGTTGAGGAGCGCATCGAGGTCGCCCGCGACGCCGTGCGCGTCGGGCGACGCAAAGTGCGAGCGGAAGCCCTCCTCCTGCACCTCGTGCGCGCGCAGCATGAAGATGAGCGCGTTGTCGCGCAGGAAGCGCGCCACTGCGCGGTAGCCGAACATGTAGCTGCAGCCGCGCACCTGGTTGGCGATGAAGTCCATCTGGAGGAACTGCAGGCGCAGGCAACGGGAGACGGCGCGGGGGGCAGGGGCGGGGGGGGGGGGGGGGGGGGCGAAGCGAGGTCGGTCTAAATTGCGCTCGACGTGTGGATGTGGAATATTGAGCAGGGCTTTTGGGGTAGCGTTAGGGCGATGCTTGATGCTAACTCTCAGCCTTGCGCTAGCTACGCGCGATGATGAATGCTCGAGCACACACGTCTGCGCAATGCACGCGGCGGCTGCTGCGGTCGCGGCAGCGCTGAGCGGTGGCGCGCCTGGTGCGGGACGCGGACGGCAAAAGCGAGAACTGGCGTACATGTGCCGGTAGCGGCAGCGCTATTACGGTGGTTCCACGGTGCTGCACGCGATTGGCACGGAAAAGCAGTGGCATGCGTGCACACACGCATCATCGACCAACCGGGTCACTGATCCAATTCAGCGCTGCTGCCACCCCCCGAGGTACCCATCGCGTCGTGACGCGCAGACACCCCGTCGCTGCGTTTCCACTTGGCAAGTACGTGCGCACACCTCCGTCATCGGCGCGCACGCGTGCGAGCTCGACGCCTTCACACGCACTTTTACTCAAAGCACATGGAGACACTACATGTCAGCCAGCGTGTACTCTGGTTCAAGTACATAAACGCAGCTGAACTGCATGGACAGCAAACCTCTCTGTACTCCTGATCGCTACGACTGTCAGCATCATGTACTGCTAGACTTGTACCGCCAGTTGAAGCGCGCAGACGCAGCTGAACTGCACGGACAACACACCTCTCTGTACTCCTGATCGGTACGACTGTCAGCTTCATGCATGCTAGTTGAAGTACGTATACACAGTTGAACTGCATGAGCCACAACACAGACCTCTTTGTACTCCTGATCGGTGAGCTTGTACGCCTCGTCCTCGTTGAGCGGGTCGGACCAGAGTATGTCGCACAGCGCGCCCTCCATGTCGGGCTCCGCGAATCTGTCGATTCGGTTGAGTTCGTCCAGGGTCTTGATGTCCGGCGAAATGCCGCCATGCGCTGCAAAGATCCTGCCGATCTGAGGCAACGCGCAATGCACGTGCGAAAACGGCATTCCTTCAAGGTGAGACGCAGCCTTGAAGTTGGAGACACGTCGCGGCAGCGCACCACAGCACTGTCTAAGAGTCATTGCTCGCCTGGGACACAACACCGCCTGCAAGCCATCGCCCGCTTCATGTACGCACTTAGGTTGAAGAGTGTGACTTCAACTGAGGTAAGGTATGCAACGCAACAAAGCGGAACGCGCCGCGGCGGCGCTCACTTTGGTGCGTATGAGCGCCGCGACACAAGTCATTGCTCGCCTCATGTACGCACTTCAAGTTGAAGAATGTAACTTCAACTGACATTAAGGCATGCAACGCAACGAAGCGAAGCACAAAGGCCGCCGCGGCGGCGCTCACCTTGGTGCGTATGAGCGCAGCGATGGGCAGCGCCTGGAAGCAGCGCAGGAACTGGTAGTACACCGTCAGTCCGTACTTGACCTTGCACTCCTCCTTGAAGCCGAAGTGCGCGCTCACGGTCGAGCACTCGTGGTTGCCGCGCAGCAGGAAGACGCTCGCGGGGTGGCGCAGCTTGAGCGCGAGCAGTTGCAGCATGACCTCGCAGCTGAAGGCGCCGCGGTCGACGTAGTCGCCGAGGAAGAGCAGCGCGTGGTCGGGGCGCCACTTGCGCAGGATGCTGAGCAGGTCGAAGTACTGGCCGTGGATGTCGCCGACGACCATGACGGGCGCGTCCAGCTCCACCAGGTTCTGGAGATGCATACGGTACGTATGTGCCGGCGATGGCATTACCAACGGGGGGGGGGGGGGGGGGGGGGG